>CM077176.1:5848786-6263786 GCA_039654105.1 Coreius guichenoti
CGCAGCGGGGGGCTGGAAGAGGAAAAATTAGCTGATGTGGAGGACAGAATCTCCACTTCATGACATTTCTGTCGTTATTTTAAAAAAAAAGGAGCATAAAATAAGAATTGTTTTGAAGATTCCAAAATGGAACGTCATAACAATAGTCATCTTCAAAAGCCACATTATGCTTTGTCTGAGAAACAGACTGGAATCCGCATCATAAGACTTCAGAAGATTTGGAATACAGTGCATGAGTATTATGGGTATTTTTGGAGCTTGACAGTCATGGTTGTGAAATGTTGTTGTATGGAAAAGAAGCTGTGTGAAGATTCAAAAATTTGACCTTCAGTACTGCAGAGAGAAAAATAACAGATTTTAGAACAACAGGAGGATGCAGATATTGACCGAATTTAAATTTTTGAGATCAGCTATTCCTATAAAGCCTACTGTATCATATTCGGTACACATAGGTCTCTAAATGTGTTAAAAACCTGTTGCACACAATCTACTACATGCCTGACACATAAGAATAACTTTGATATTGTTAGTAAAATTTCAAGATGAATACTTACTGAAGCTACTTGATTATCCATACATCATTTTTAGAAAATTCATGTTCAAATTAGGGCTGGGCGGTATATCGAGTTTGTACAATATATCGATATATTTTTTAGAGACGATATGGAATGAGGCAATACCGTTTATATCGATATACAGTAGATTGATACGAACGCATCTGAAAAATAGCGGAGTACGCAGAGTGAGCTGTCCTATACAATTTGTCCTAAACATGACACATGCTTTATATTAAGGGCTTCAAAATAACTGGTAAGATATAGTTAACATGTATAGTTTAAAGCAGCTTGCCCTGTCAGATGCTCTGAGAGATAGGCTACTTGTGCTGACTGACAGATAAATACTTACGGTGTTTAATGCGTTTGAAATGTGGTGCTTTGATCAGAGCATAACGTTTCACAGGTATATTCTCCATCTGTAAATGTTAGAAAGTCATGCAAATATGTCCATTTTGCTGTCCGGAGAGGACGAGCCTTCTTCAAGTGAATCTCCGCTAAAATTCAGGCTTCCGTGAATGAGCGCCGCCGCGCGCATGCGCGGCAAACAGACGGAGCGCAATAGAATAGGAACGCAATAATTCTGACTAAAGTATACATATTTCTAAAATATTTGTTGTTGGACAATAACTGTGCCATATGTGGAATTTTAAACCTACAAGTAAGTATATTTTTATGAAAGTGACCATTATAAAGGGGTAATATAGGCTAATATGCTTTTGTTTTTATTTTCATTTTTAGTTTAGTGAATTTAAAAACAAAAGTATTAATTTTGTTTTTAAATTGTAAACCCCCTTTTTGCACATGATATATTGCATAGCCTACATTACATTCACTGTATTTGTTTATAGCCTTCAATATCAACATTGTTTTTAGGACATCACTGGGCAGGATGTGAAATAAAATTATTATTAAAGATTTTTTTATACAGATTTTTTTTTTAATCCCAATAGAAAAACGTAGAAAATACCGGGATATATACCGTGTATCGCCATTCAACCAAAAAATACCGAGATATGATATTTTTGGCCATATCGCCCAGCCCTAGTTCAAATATAAGTATCAGATATGATCCATCAGGCTTTTGAGGAAGGTTTATTTGTTCATCTCTCAATAATCATTGTATTGCATTATATGTTTTGAAACTACAGAGCTTTGATCATAAAACTAAGCATTTCAATATCATCGTACCCCTTATTTACACTGCACGCGTCTACGGCGCATTACGGCTACGGCGCGGTTTTGTTCCGTCTTCCACGCGGTGCCAACTCACACCAGGAGCAAGGCGACAGGATTCGCGAGACCACGTGATTACACAGTCCTACGTTGTTTTTCCTCGATATTTTTGTGTTCTAACATTAAGTGTTTGTTTTGTCCAGTTTAATTCTGTTTATTTTGTTTTTTGCTATCCCACATGAAAATATACTACAGTATTTACTGTAGTGAACTAGTAAATTCTAGTATACTGTATATATTATATAGTATTTACAACAATTTATTAATGAATGCTAAAGCATACTGTTGTATTAATTACAGTGAACTGATAAACTGTAATAAACACTGTAGCAAGGATAGTTATGTGAAATACAGAGTCTGCACAAGGTTTTTATTTTGAAATTGACAGGATTTTTGACTTTTATTTTGTATTTACTGCGCGGCTTCGGCGCGGCGTCCGTCAAAAATAGGGCGAGGCGTTTGGTTCGCCTCTGGTTTTTCCCCTTCATATTCTCACTATATCATACTATATGAGTCATAAAAGCTTGATGTATCAAATATGACTTAACAATAAAACACCTATTTTTAGATTAAAAAATAAATAAATTAAAAATAAACTGAATTTTCAGTATCAATTTCCAAAATTGAGAAATATTTCACATGTCAGGCTTCACAGGGTTAACCAGCAAGGCTTCCTAAGTAAGCTAGCTTCACCAGAAATAAAGTTTATCATCACTGCTACCAGCAAAGATCAGATACAGTATGGAGTTCAGATGAGCACATCTGACAGAGGTCATGTGTGTGACTAATCAAACTTGACCTTTGTGAAGTCATTAAGAGACTCAGCATGTGCTCCATATGATTGTGGACGTTGATGGCAGGTCACTCTGAAAGCAGATGATGAAGTCACGTGACGCGGAGCGACATCAAGCTTTAAATAAATCTGCTTTAAATAAAACACACGAGATATTCAGTTCATTCATCTGACTCGCCTGCAGTCGAATCACACAGAAAACAATGAGATCTTCTGTAAGGGAGAATCCCATCCAGCTCATCTTACACTCCAAAATCAAAAGTGTGAAATTATAATTTGTTTAAAGAACATAATCCTATTTTTAAGAATCATGCTTTTTTTTTTTATTACATTGCAGCAGTATTATTTTCATGACAATGAAACATTTTCCCCCAAAATTCTCATTACTGTCACGTGACATTTTACTTGTGTTATTTTTAATTCTCATAATACTGTTTGATAGTCATTCCTTATATATATTTTTAATAATTAAAATAAAATAAAAATGAAAAGAATAAAAAAAGCTAAATATATATTTTTTGTTTTTGCTGTGAAATATGAACAGTAAATTGTTTTGTGCGATAGATTCACACGTTAATGTCCTTTACACACACAGTATGCAATAAAATTGTGCATGTGCAAGTCATGCTGTTGAGACAAACTTCAGCGTAACAGTAACAGCACAAAATATTCATGCACAATCACATGCATAAACAAGTGCATATGAAAACACACTAACCCAACCGTTTCTTCAACTATGGACATTGTCGACCCCTGAAAATAAACACTCTTCAAACACTTTTCACTTTCACTAATTTGTCAACTAAAAACGTCCAACACGTTCTGTATTTTTTTTTTTACATAATATATTGTGATAGAAATGATGATGGTGGAAATTACATTTTTAACCTTTTTGGAATAAAAAGACTCCTGCATCTTTCTAAGAATAATTTCACAATGGGTGAATAAAATATTTTCATGCTATTTGCATAACTTGACGAAATTACATCTTGATTGGAAATGCAATATAATATTCTGTTCGCAAATTATATTTTCCTTGACTTTTTTGGCTCTGGGACAAGAGTGAAGCAATAAAATCAACAGACAAAAGGCATTTGAAAAGTAGAAACTATACACTACATATTTATTAGGGGTGTAATGATATTCAAACCTAACCGAAAAACCGCGATACACCACCCACGGAACGAACCGCGATACTCTCATGTCGAACCAGACGTGCCCCGGCCCAGCTTTCACTTCACCTTATGCCACAAAATTATTTTTTTCTTCCTTGACATTTGATTAAATAGTAATTAGTACACTTTTAACAACTAATAAGAGCTGTATTTTTACTCAAATGTTATTATAATAATATTATTTACTAAATATACACTAATAACTTTTGTCTTCCAAGTGCATGTCACATGATTTGGGTGATCGCTCAAGTTGCATGGTGGAAGGACAAAGAGAGCCAGTTTCCCCATTTAGCCAGGTTGGTTAAATGCTACCTTGGAGTCCCAGCAACATCGTCATTTTCGTAGCTTGTTACAAAAAAAAATAAAAAAAATAAAATCTCTCTCACCTCAGAAAACTGCTTTCCTCTCCTGTCATGTCAGCCGTTATACTGTGCTCGTAGCGCACACTCTTCAATTGTGCAAATGCGGCAGCGCACGCTGTATATCCCTTCATATATAAAGCGCAAGAGAAACTACGAGCATGCAACGTTACGTTGTCAATTCGTAAGTCATGAAATAAAAGTAAAGTACCAATAAATCACGTAACTGGTTCGACGTGTGTTAGCTGGGAAGGCATGCAGGTATGATGTTCATTCTGTTCATCAGGAGCAGTTATATGATTCATTAACAGTTCATGATATTGTATATTCACCATGGTAACTGTTGTTTCCATAACCCCAAAATGCCACTTTATTTTCACTTTATGTTATTTTGTATTTTTTTAAATTAGTGTGGTGGCTACTTTATTGTATTAATAAAAACTGCTATTTAATAGCTTTAACTTATAGGCCTATTTATTCATCAGTATTAGTCATATTCATACAATTTATGTGTTTGTTAAGTAGACTAAGGTGGGACATTACTTGTGTGTGTGTGTGTGTCATCAATTTTTATGAAATAAATGTGCTTGTTTTGTTTTTTTTTAAACATTATGGTAAATGGTAAAATGAGTAGATTATTTCTGACTAGTCTACAGTGGAGGCATTTATTTCATTTTAGTTTACTCAGGTATGCTAACTGCTCTAAAGAAAACGTGAAGCCAATGTAAAGTTAATAAAGATAAAGTTAATAAGTTAAATTATTGTTGTTGTTATTATTAAGTTAAAAGTGAATCTAGTGTTATTATTGCTGGTGCCCTGCCATGAACCCTGACCCACAGCAAACAGAACTGAACCGAACCGTGGCTCCAAAACCGTGATATGAACCGAACCGTGGCATAGGTGTATCGTTACACCCCCAATATTTATGATATACACTGAAAGTGTAGGATTTACTTTGAAAGAGTTTTCACTAAGAAATTGCTAGTAAATAATTACAAATAAATTCGTAACATTGAATTAAATGTGAAATTTTGAAACAGAAAGAATGAAATATTCTTGTAAATCATTATTTATTTACAACTTACAAATATTTTTTTTACAGTGTAGTCAGAATAAACAAAAGTGCCCATAGTTGAAGAAACACCCACATGCTTTCAGCACTGTGCCTCAAGCGGACATCAGAAATCAGAAACCAGCAGGGGTTTATGGAAAAACTGTCATCTAGTTATACATGACACATCCAAAAGACTCGCACACACAGAGAGAGAGAGACAGAGAGAGAGAGAGAGAGAGAGAGAGAGACAGACAGAGAGAGACAGAGACAGAGAACGAGAGAAAGAGAGAGAGAGAGAGAGAACGAGAGAAAGAGAGAGAGAGAGAGAGAGAGAGAGAGAGAGAGAGAGAGACAGAGAGAGAGAGAGAGAGAGAGAGAGACAGACAGAGAGAGAGAGACAGAGAGAGAGAGAGAGAGAGAGACAGAGAGAGAGAGAGAGAGAGAGAGAGAGAGAGAGAGAGAGAGAGACAGAGAGAGAATGAGAGAAAGAGAGAGAGAGAGAGAGACAGAGAGAGAGAGAGACAGAGACAGAGACAGAGACAGAGACAGAGACAGAGACAGAGAGAGAGAGAATATCGGGACATTTCTAGGGAGGTCAAATACTTTCTGCTTTCTCAGACACACACTTCATGCTCAACAGGAAACAGTCCCTTTCCTTCTGAGATTCTTTACATGTTTCCCTAGCGGCGGCAACCATTTATAGCCAATGGACCGAACCAGTTCCCATGAAGAGAACGCTTCTGAATGCTACAAATCTTATTTCAACAAACTGAACGCAGATTTTCATGGACAAACAAGCTAAAAATAAATCAGTAATTAATGGATATTGCCAAGATTCGATTCCAAGAAATACTGCTGCAGCATTTTGCAGAATAAAAATAAATTGCACTTATTAATAAAATATATATACACACACACACACACACACACACACACAGTAAAAAATGATTTTCATGATTTGTTATCGCTTTTTTTTCCTTTCGTCAAATCAACTTAGATAATTAATGTGGTTTAGATAACAATATTTTGAGTTTCCATTTATTAAACCAGTCTCCATTGCATTAACTCAAATGTTTAATTTTAAGGCAACCAGGTAACTTATATTTTTATTTTCATATTAAACCAATATTTTTTACAGTGAGATATATATATATATATATTTAATTAATTAAATAAATTATAGAATTTGTATTATATGAGATATTTTTCATATTTGCTTATTATATAAATAAATAAATAGCTTCAAATGTCATGAATGCAAATGAAAATAACATTATATTTTATATTTAACACTATATTTTTATATTTTCTAAAGAAAATGCTTGTCTATGCACAACTTGCAGCCAATATGCAAATATGATCATTGTGCATGATTCTTTGTTATTCCAAAGAAAAATCAAGTTATTCTGCATAATCTTTCATTAAAATGTAAGACTTGCTCCGCCTTTTTCTGCTGACATTATCAGTCCCTCTAAACACCCACTTTTCACATCCAATCAAATTCTGATGGATAAAATCCATCCCATCCTACTTTATTCTCATTGAAGATCCTGTTTCATGTCAGATTTCAGAAGTACAATTGGTTGTGAATGTCAAGAGAGCTTTTTGTTCAAGTATGAGAAACAGTAACGCCTTAGCGAACACAACCAATGAATATTTTGAACTAGAAAAGGCAAAAAATCCTCACTTTATGTCACTCACTCAGAGTGCTTCAGAGACTGCAGGCATTAAACTTGCAGCACAACGAGGCCTCGTTTAGCTGACGGAGCGTTGTAACATGACACGTAGGAAAAAAGCCCAACTAGACATCTGCAAGTCTCCACAATCTGTTGAATTTTACATTTATTCAGCCACGGTTGTTGTTTTGCATCCGCTGTATTATTGATGCACTCGTAACGTGTGTTGTTAAACGGAGAAGGGGCCTGTAAAGAGAGAGCCTGTCAATGAGAAAGTGACGGGCTTCCCGCACGCCTCCACTTCCTGTGAGTCTCTAGGGAGGAGCACAGAAACACACACACGCTCATCCAGGCCTAACTAGATGTGACGGCTGACCACGGCAGTGAAAAGACAAGAGCTGCATCAATCCAAGACACACGAGCACCAGCACTCAGGGTTATATAAAGATCTCACACGCTCCAGTTCAAGATCAAGTGTGTCATTTATTGATGTTCGGATAGTTTCTGGTGTTTAAAATCACCATGAAATTTTTATGGAATATTGCTGCATTTATTAGAAATGATTTATCCGTGCACATCATTCATTTTTTTAAATTGAAATGTGCCCACTACTTTATTAGTTACTTGAAAAAAGTAATCTGATTACGTAACTCGAGTTACTTGTAATGCGTTACCCCAACACTGGTTATCAGTTTATGCATTTCCTAGGAATCGAACCCATTAACTTGGCATTGCTAGTACCATGCACTACTGTTTGAGCTACAGAAATGCAGACTGCAAATTAACTTGAAGAATACAAAAAAAAAAAAACTTGAAAATAATCAATAAACAAACAACTTATGTATTGCAATGGGACATGTAGCACTAAATCAAAGCCTTGTTTACTACCTGAACACACAATGGTTTTGCCTTTGAATATAATTTTGAGAAATTTGGTTTTAAAGTTCATCTTTTCAGAACATAGAAAACCTACATAATCATATGTCTTTAAAATAACACTCTGGGAAACATGGTTCTAGAAAAATCAGCAATGAGCACAATCAGTAACAGCTGTAACAGTGAAAAATGGCCTCAAATGCATTAAAATAATGTTTTGTCTTCCTGTTCAATGTTCCCTCCAATAATCACTCAAGGGCCTGTTTCCAAAGCCAATGGAATAATGGATGGACGGGTTGGTGAAGCAACGGAGAACAATGAAGCATCTCTCCAATGATCACAACTGACACGTCAACCCCAGAGACCTACACCATCGCTTCAAATAGCAACATCCAAACAACACATCCCAGCATGCACTACTCCAATGACAGTCAAAGCGCAGTGAAATCCATTAAGCAACGGACAGCACACAACTACACCAAACACGTCATATAACATTTCACGACAGTTACATTAACTGTGTCTTCCAACACTCCCAAGGGTTATGAAAGTCAAACGGTTGTATTTTCGCTTACCTCGTCAAAGCCGCTGTCTTCTTTCTTGAAGGCTTGAGGGAGAGAGAATGAAAAGTAATATCAGACTTTCATTTTACTGACTATTGAACAGTGAATAAAAGAATGAAATAATCAAAAAGTGGCTCTTTAATGCATTCTGCACATGCAAGTGAAAAACAATAAGAAAGGCTATAATATTTTTCCAGCCACAGCCGTAGGTCATTAAGAGAAAAGAGTGAAGAAATGAAAGAAATTAGAAAATATATTTTCCATAAGGAAAATGATGCCTTGTTTAACTGTAACTATACAGTAAAATGTATAAACTTTTATATATTAAAAATGCAAAGCATATACATATATACATACACATACACATGAAATAAATAAATAAATAAATAAATAAAGTCAGTTAATGATTGAATTAATCAGATTATTTAAACTGAAGTATTTATACAGTACATCTTTACTTCACAAAAATATATATAATTTATTTTGATTTGGGGGTGAAATGTGACCTAAATGTTTTGTGAGATTCACCCACACATATAAACCACATCAGCCTATGCTAACAACTCCAATAAAGCCTTGAAACCACAGAGAAATGGTTTTATGAAGGGTAAACATTCAACCTGATAGCAAACATAGACTTTTATAACATCATTCCGTGAAGGAAACAGAAACTGGACATCATTTGGGATGAAATAGCCAGTGGGAGCAGAGAATGGATTGTTGGTAATAAAGATTTTCTCTCAGGTCTAATGAGACTATATGTACTTGTAAATACTGGATGACAGTTGTTTTATCTTTTTAACTGTTGTGGTAAAGATCTCTGTTGTGTCTAACGCGAGGGGAGGATTAATCTACAGTCAATAAACCAATTTATGGTCAAACAAACTACCCATACTATACCCATACAGAGATATAAAAGTGTTTAAGATACTGTTGATTACCAAAGAAAATAACTCTACAGTCTATGAAGCAAAACTTTGAATTGAATAATAAAGGGGACCTATTATGCCCTTTCTCAAAGTCTTGATTTTGTTTTTGGGCTCTACTAGAATAGATTTACATGCTTGAATGATCAAAAAACACATTATTTTTCTCATATGTGACCCTGGACCACAAAACCAGTCATAAGGTTTTTTTTAATTGCGATTGAAAAGTTGACTAAATAAGCTTTCCATTGTTGTATGGTTTGTTAGGATAGGACAATATTTGACCGAGATACAACTATTTGAAAAATAGTGCAAAAAAATATTGAGAAAAATCGCCAAATGAAGTCCTTAGCAAGGCATATTACTACTAATAATACATTTTTATATATATTTACGGTAAGAAATTTACAAAATATCTTCATGGAACATGATCTTTACTTAATATCCTAATGATTTTTGGCATAAAAGAAAAATTGATAATTTTGACCCATACAATGTATTGTTGGCTATTGCCACAAATATACCCATGAGACTTATGACTGGTTTTGTGTTCCAGGGTCACATATTTGACATTGTTGCAGCTCCTCTCTTCCCAGTCTGTCAGTAACGCTCTGTTTAGTTCCTGTCTCTATGAAGCCCCTCCTTCTGAAAAGCACAATGTGCTCTGATTGGTTGGCTGGACCAGTGTGTTGTGATTGGCCAAGTGCTTCAAGCATGTTTGGGAAATGTCACACCCCTTACCATAACATGCTTGAAGCGCTTGACCAATCACAACACACTGGTCCAGCCAACCAATCAGAGCACATTGTGCTTTTCAGTTTCAACGCACTACTAACTAACTCAGCCAGGTCTCACCCCTTTATTTGCGTATGCCTTGGTCGACATTTAAATGAGGAATATTTTGATGTGTTCATTTCCTGAAGAAAACTCAAGACTACAATGGAGGCATTTCAGGGAGTTCAGAAACAGTGACACTGATATAGAGAATAACTCCGTTTGGAGTGGACTTGTAACTTTGCAGACCTTTTTCATGCTCAAACAGCAACATTACACACTAAAGAATGTTGAAAATGTAAAAAAAGCATAATAATAATAATAATAATAATAATAATAAAGCCGTATTCCTTGCGCGGCAGTCAAAAATGCCTGCATTTTTTTTTTCATTGAATGAATGTACTATATTTTAGATCGATAATTTATATATTGTATTTTTAGGGGATTTTTTAGCACTAAATTATATTTATGCATATTGTAATCCATTTATTCTCTTTTAAAGCATAGACCTGAAAATGAAATTTCCAATTTATGCTGTCATTAATCTTGAATGCTTTGCAGCACAGACTTAAATTTGGTCTCAGATTAGTGAAAAAAGTATTAAAATAAATAAATATATATATATATATATATATATATATATATATATATATATATATATATATATATATATATATATATATATATATATATATATAATAATAATAATAATTATTATTATTATTATATTATATTATATTATATTATATTATATTATATATATATAAATAAATATAATTTATTTATTTTAATACTTTTTTCATACTTTTTACTATATATATATATATATATAAATAAAAGTGACCTCAAAGTAAAAAAGTAAAATATAGAATTTTAAGTTTAAGTTTATTGTTATGAAAACTGAACAAAAATACTATTTTCAATTTTCATATAAAATATATATTTTCCAATACATGTTTTACTCTAAAACTGCATAAATCCATAAATCTAAACAAGTTGTGTTCCAAATTTTAGGTTGATATCTCAAAAAATAAGCTTTTACAGTAAGATTTTGTTTGGTTGCAATACCAAACGTCTCCACTAGATGAAATTTGTTTCCCATTTATTTCCAATGCGGTCATTTTTGACCACAAGGAGCACAAGTGTGACTATTTTTTTTCAGGACCATTCAACCTTTTGTATCGTGTCCATGATTTTTGTGTGTGTGTGTGTGTGTGTGTGTGTGTGTGTGTGTGTGTGTGTGTGTGTGTGTGTGTGTGTTCGTGTGTTTATTCGTGTGTGTGCCAAAATCTTTACCATGTTTCATACCATGCCGATGGTAAAAATGACAGAAGAACACCAGAGGGTTAAATATTTTAAAAACACCAGCTTTACATGGCTGCTTTTTATAACCACACAAAAATGTATTGTGGCAATCAACATAATGCCACAAACACTATCAACAAATCTCAACTTGAACCCAAAACTTTCCTTTAAAATATAAAAGAACGTGTTCAGATCTGCACTCAAGACATCACACAGATAATAGACACAGATATCTCCTTCATTTGGCTGCTTAACCCCTCCCACAGTCAGATCATTTAACTGAAGCACAGTCATGCAAGCGAGTATCACTGTTAGACGAGCATCTGCAGAGCATCTTTCTTACAATAAAATTATTTATTCATGTCACTGTTGTTGTTTCAAGGAAACGAGCCATTAAATTGCACCATTCTCAGAGGAAAACTGAGACAGAAACTACAGAACTATTACAGATTTCACTTCATTCACTTTAGGGAAAAACACAAGTAATCTCTTATGATTTAATTATATGCTACGTGTGTGACCTTATTGCACGATCAGCATGAAAGCAGCTTCACCGTCTTGGTGAGCAGATTAACTTCAATGAAGAAGAAAAAATACAGTCTGAGTCTCAAAATATCCGTCCCACACATTCAAAAGAAAAAACATTTCTAAAGGCTTCAGATGGCACAGGGTGTCTAAAAACAGCCGACTGGCAGCCTCATGAAAAGATAATAATGCAAAATGAGCGATGGGCTGGATGAGACATCACAACTTCAAACATACAAGCGCAAGACGCTCACAGAGACGGCAAGAACATCCACACTGAGCTATATGAAGAGACAACACGCCATAGCTCTATAGCTCCTACACTGTAAAAAATTATTTTTTGTAGTTGTAAATAATACAAAGATTGTTGGAGTACGTTTTACAGTTTAATTTGAATGTGTCACTTGCCATTTCTTTGTAATTAATTATGAAATTTACTAGTAATTTCTGAGTGAAAATTGTTTCTACAACAAATGTTTTTTTCACTGTACAAAGACAGCATCCTTATAAGTGAGTGATTTGGAACGCTCAACATATGCTACGTCTCCATGTGTCATACATGCAGTGCTCCATGATGAAGTGCACGTGAGACTCGACTTACAATTGATTTAAATATGTTGATGACATGCATAATATGACATGATACTCACATATGCATATAAATAAAATAGTCCATTTTTGATTAGATTGAACTATTTTTATTGCTACCTTACGGTACAGAACTAAATAGGTACATACACACATACAATATAAATTTTGTCAGACCACTGACAAGTAAAGTGAATAACACTGATTATCTCTTCATCACGGCACCTGTTAGTGGTTGGGATGTATTAGGCAGCAAGTGAACATGTTGTCCTCAAAGTTGATGGAAAAAAACACCCGGCCATCCACGTGATGTAAAAGAAAACGTGATTCATCAGACCAGGCCACCTTCTTCCATTGCTCCGTGGTCCAGTTCTGATGCTCACGTGCCCACTGTTAGTGCTTTCGGCGGTGGACAGGGGTCAGCATGGGCACCCTGACTGCATTGCGGCTATGCAGCCCCATACGCAACAAACTGTGATGCACTGTGTATTCTGACACCTTTCTATCAGAACCAGCATTAACTTCTTGAGCAATTTGAGCTACAGTAGCTCGTCTGTTTGATCGGACAACACGGGCCAGCCTTTATTCCCCACGTGCATCAATGAGCTTTGGCCGCCCATGACCCTGTCGCTGGTTCACCACTGTTCCTTCCTTGGACCACTTTTGATAGATACTGACCACTGCAGACCGGGAACACCCCACAAGAGCTGCAGTTTTGGAGATGCTCTGACCCAGTCGTCTAGCCATCACAATTTGGCCCTTGTCAAACTCGCTCAAATCCTTACGCTTGCCCATTTTTCCTGCTTCTAACACATCAACTTTGAGGACAAAATGTTCACTTGCTGCCTAATATATCCCACCCACTAACAGGTGCCGTGATGAAGAGATAATCAGTGTTATTCACTTCACCTGTCAGTGGTCATAATGTTATATATATATATATATATATATTACACACACATATACAGATGTATACATACACACACATACATACATATATACACACACACTACTTTGTTTTATTAAATATTTAAATAATTAAATAATTAATTTAAAAAGTGTGTGATTAATTTAATGAATCATAGTTTATTTAAACTGTAAAATATTTATACAGTATTGCTTAACTTTATGAGAAAATATTTCTTTTAATTTTGAGGTGAGACGCATGTACAAACCACTTCAATGAACTATTGTCTTCTCTGTGAATGATGCAGAAGAAGTTGTCTTCGCAGACAGCATGATTAACTCGATTTTGGAACAGAGCCCATATGAATTACTCCTGTGCAAAGACAATCATCAGCCCATTACTTCTGCTTTTAGTGTCCTTTAACAGGACAGATGAATGTAGCTCAACCATGAGACACTTGACTGATGAAGTCAGCGTCTTTAAGATATAAAGCCCCAAGGCAGCATCTTTAACAGCCACTGCAACAGAACAGCCGTTATGACACTGACAGAAGACAATCAGAATCTGAAATCAGACCACAAAGGGACCAGCTTAGTGCCCTAAACAGTGCTCAACGGTCTCATAATTTGTGACATACAATATGCTATAAAAGTAGCATTTGGTTGAGCTCATATTGAAATATGACACATAGGGAGAAACATCTGATGATCAACAGACTGAACCTTCATGTTCTGTTGAGAGACCAAAGCTCAAATATCTCAAAAAACATGAGGTTGATGCATCATAGCTTTTCCAGATTCTTGAGGAGTGACAAATTTTAGATCTCGATTACATGAAAAATGTTGCATTACTTCTGTTTAGGATTTTCAGATGCTCTGATTGCACACACTGTCATTTATACATTTGGATTTGTTTTAATGTGTTTTAAAACTGACTCCAAACAGAAGCAACATTATGATATCAGATAACAGCCTGCTTTATTATAAACCAAAAGCTTCAGTAATATCTGTCCACGAGGTTTTGATGAAATCAGATTTCTGAAGGGAAATTAAGAGCCAAATATTAAATTATTTTACACATAAATAACTAACAGATAACATAACAGTGATGTTAAGCATTTGATCTGGAGTAAGTAGTGAGATCTCATGATTCTTCTGCACAATCTAAAATGAAAGACCTTCACAGATCTTACAGACTCTGCAAGTTCAGAGGATTTCAATGCAGGAAAGCAATGAGAAGAGTATTTCTGAGATGGCACTGATCGATCACACACATTAATCAGATGTGAACCTCTGAGAGAAGATCACCAACAATCAGATACTGATGCATCTGCAGATTAAAAGTCCACGAGAAGCCACATTCAATGCATTTTCACAACAACAGAGCGTCTATTCTACAGCACCGTATAGATAACGCTCATATTCTATTCTGTATTCTATTCTGCTGGTTTGTGAAGAGCTCAGCCGCCTCATGAACAATCATGCAACATCTGCACTTCACATGCACAGTTGTTTCGCTTGCGTTTCATTTACTGTTCAAATGCGTCGCTTGATGCATAAAAAACGATCATTTACAGTGAAAACTAACTTTCCACGGACTGTCCTGCAGAAATAATGAGCTCGTGCACAATAACAGCGATGGGATGATGGACACTCACCGATGCGACTGAAGCTCTCCGACAAAGTTCTTCTTAATTTCTTCATTTTGCCGATTTTTTCGGCAGGTTGAGCCGCTGGCATTAAATCACACATGAGTTTGAAATCAGGGAGTAAATGAGACGCGTAGATAACAGTTGTGTGCAAACAATGTCCTTCTGTATTAAATATGCATTTCCAAAGTCTAATGACTACATATCTAGAGACAATGTAATCCGCAATAATGTGACGAGGCGAGGGAAACTTCAGGACAACGTCTCTAAACGCCGCGGTTTTCCTCTGGAAATGTGGATGTCATTTTTGGGATTCTCTCCTTTCGCTTGGCGAGAGTGCGGATAAAACCCTTGGTTAGCCCCGCCCCCGCGGGCCAGCTATTGGCCGTCGAATGGATGTCTCGTCTTTCACTGGCTGGATTAACTGTCCATCATTTGTAGAGCTCCGCCTTGCCTTATAATAAGAGCCAGGCGTCCTCATGATATTCAGACAAATTTTACATTTGCACAGTACCCAAATATTCCGTACATTACACAATAAATAATTCAAACAGGAAAAGATAAAAAAATATATATATATATTAAATGTAAATTCACTCATTTGTTTATCATTATGTTTTATAATAATATTCATAATATTGTTTTAATATTGTCATTTAGCAAGCTACTGTTGCATACAGCACAGGTCAAAACATTACTATTTTTAATGTTTTTGAAAGAAGTCATCAAGCCTGTATTTATTTGATCAAAAACACAGGAAAAAACGTAATATTGTGATATATTATTACAATTTAAAATTTTAATATCCATTTGTTAATTTTTTGAAACCTGTGAGACTTTTTCAGGATTCACTGATGAATAAAAAGTTAAAAAGAACAGCATTTTTTCTAACAATATAAGTCTTTACTATAATTTTTTTATCAATTTAACACATCCTTGATCATGTGACTGAAGACTAGAGTAATGAAGCTGAAAATTCAGCTTTGCATCACAGAAATAAATTATATTTCAAAGTATATTAAAATAGAAAACCATTATTTTAAATTGTAATAATATTTCACAATAGTACATTTTTTTCTGTATTTTTGACCAAATAAATGCAGCCTTGATGAGCATAAGAGACTTCTTTCAAAAACATTAAAAATAGTAATATTTCCAAACTTTTGATCTGTACTGTATATCAAATTCCTTACCATTTCATATACCACAGTATCACCCTATGACATCATCACTGTCCTATAGAACCACCACTGTGTTTTATAAGTGGAGTATTAAATTAATAATAAAAAAAGTCTTGATAATGTCACAATGCAAAAAAGCTTCAATTTGTTTATTCCAAATAAAACTTTTGATTTTGACGTGAAATATGACCAGTAGGCCTACATGGTTTCATATATACCCTTGAATGTGTCATTGATTGTGTGTGTTATAACTACAGGTTTAGAGAACGTCGCTCTCTGAGCCGGATGGAAATGCAGTGAGAATATGGGAGGTTGAGATTCTACCGGACAGTCGTGTCTAATATAAACATTCCTTAATCAAGTTCACTGTCAAAGCAATCACACGCCTTGCTTTGCTGATTTCTGCTGCACAACGAGATTCTGATGAACCTGTTAGTCAAACACAGTTCACAACCCTTTTTACTGTGAGTAAAACGAGACTTCATCCATTGTGTGAAGTGTCTCAGGTGGTTGAAAATATCCGCATCCTCCTGCATCATTTTCCTTGGAATACCGTGCACTGATGAATTATGCAGGAACATTACAAGAAAGTAAATAGGGTCAGTGTTGATTTCATGTTCACTTAAATCTTTCATGCATCTGCTGTGCTCGACTCGTTCTGTTCAGCATCTTTAAAATGCAGCTGATGAGCGAGATCTACACAGCAAATTCCCAAGGATAAGCTTTGCAGAGTCTGCCTAAACATTTGCATTTCCCTGCTGGATTTTGTTCCTTTGCAGTCTAATGAATGTAGCGGGCACAAATTCCACTGTTACTCTAATTACGGCACAGAATGCACTGCATAACTAATGTGCTTGTCGATTGTTAACGCTGCACTGTAGAACAGGTGGCATGAAATAGAGAAGAACGATTAAATGAATTGAGTTATTAAACGTAGTGCAAAAGAATCATCATCTCGTGTGTGTCTGTGTTGCAGCTCATGGTTTAGTATGGAGAGCAGGAGCCGGTCTGACTGATGGAACGACTAGGACATGAAACTACTTCCTCCAGGCAGTGAAAGGGAACATGGCAGGGTGTGATGCGAATTCCACTTAACTCTTCCGTCCTGCAAACTAATCGTCAGCCCACACAGTTTCCATGATTTCTAGATTTAAACCAAACAAGCACTAGTATTTCTTTAAAAGTAGAAGCTAGTTTTTATTAGAACATGTTAAGAACACACAGTATAAATACAAACGTCTATGTCATTCACAGAGTGATTTAAAAAGACGTGGAATAATTCAGTGAAAAATGAAAGCGCTGTCATTATTTACTCACCCTCGTATCATTTCAAACCTTTTTGCATCTGGGATGCAAAAGGAGAATTTCTGAATCTACAATAGTTCATAGTGACAAAAAGAAAACATATGATGCATGCACTATAAGTCTTCTGAATTAATTCATGATGCAAACAAAAGACTGAAATTTTAAAGGGATAGTTCACCCAAAAATAAAAATTATCCTATAATTTACTCACCCTCAAGCCATCCTAGGTGTATATGACATTCTTCTTTATACGTCCGACGTCATACGTCGCACCAGTTATGCGTTTTTCATAAGTAACTGATTGTATTCGTCTGAAAGAAGAATGTCATATACACCTAGGATGGCTTGAGGGTGAGTAAATCATGGTAATTTTCATTTTTTCATTTTAAGTTCACTGATCATCTCCACCAGGCTCTTAAGTTTGAATATGTGGAAAGACATGAATTTTTTTTTCAGAGAATAAAACTTGGATCTGTTTCTCACAGCAAGTATCACATGACTCCAGAAGTCCTGCGCTGAATTCGTAACCATATACTAGCATACTACTCATACTACGTTTACTATATCTTTTGATGGCGGAAATAGTACGACTAGTATGCGGTGCTGAATTCAGCAGCAATACAAAAATAGCATATGCATCAATTGGACTACCTTTATGCCATATTTTGGAAAACTTTTACTTCACTGCATTCCAAAGCATAATGTCGTACTTTCTACTGCACTACGTTTCATAAATAAAAGGAAAGGTTGGTTTTTTTTACCTTTAATACTTAATTACATTAAAAACGTAGTACTTTCTTACTTGTACTCAAGTAAAACTTTGAATTATGTTTACTTGAGTACTAAATTAAGTACTTAAGTACTAAATGTTTAATGTAATTAAGTATTAAATGATTTTCAATATGAAACGTAGTGCAGCAAAAAGTACGACATTATGCTTTGGAATGTTGTGAAGTAAAAGTTTTCCAAAGAAGAACACTGATAAAGTACATATACTTGAAAAATGTACTTGAGGAGAAAGTAAAAATACTTCACTACTGTCCGCCTCTGGTAAATTGTGCATCAGTGAGATACAGGTTTGAATGGCATGAGAGGGAGTAAATCATGACAGAATTTCCATATTTGTGAACTAGTCTCTCTATAAGAAAACAAAGAAACAAAATAATTTCACTCCATTTTGGCCATTTCCATCAGTTGCTTCTAAAGCAATTAAAATGTGATTCTGTCGTGTTTAGAGTAAAAAAGAAAAAAGAAACCGCATACTAGTATACTACTCTTACTATTTCTGCCATACAAAGATATGGTGAAAGTAGTAAGAGTAGCATACTAGTATGCGGTTCCGAATTCAGCAAGTGTCAAATCAGAACAGAGTTTGAGAGAGAGAGAGAGAGAGAGAGAGAGAGAGAGAGAGAGAGAGAGAGATAACTAACCAATGGAAGAGCAGACAAGGTTAATCTCAGTTTCGGCTGCTATCCAGCTTCATCTAACCTAAAGTGATTTGACGTGTCTCAAAAGAGCAAAGCAAAGCATCTGGTGAAGTGATTCCTTGACGCCCGATCCGTCGGTTTTACTCGTTCTCGAACTTGCTGTACGGATGGTCGGAGTCTGGGATGAGACCTAGAAAGAAGGACGAGAGATATTTTTATTTACAGTACATTCATGCATTTAGCAGATGCTTTTACCCAAATCGACTTACAAAAGAGGACCATAAGCAATTCATCACTAAAACAATCACATGAACCGGTTCGTATTCATAACCATGTGTCATATTTTCAGTCAGTAGTATTTTTATTTTGAGTGAACTTTTTCTTTAACCCCGTGTTGCTCCGGGGAACTGAAGCTGTAATAAGTTTTATGGTGATTTTGTGTAGAAGTAGCAGATATAACTTTCACAGAGATCTATTCTACTCACACACACATTGCTCTACGTTTGTTTGCATAAGGGCAGATGGGAGAGGAAAAGCCGCTCAACTTTCACCTCCCTGATGGTTAGGAGGTGCAGCAGGTTTTCGGAGGACGTGACGCGTTTTAAGCAGACGACCGCAGCTCATCCGTAACCTTGGGTCGATTCGGACATGTGCACCGCTGAGAGCAGCGGATCCGACACGGGCGACGGGTCTGATGCACACGTGACATACAGGGTCCAAAACGGATAGAAACGTTTCTTACCAGCCATGAAACTGTATTTAATATTTTTATTTTAAAAAATAAAGAATATGGTTTGCATGCATTTAATTGAAATCGTATAATAGTCACTTTCATCTTAAAATTTGTTTTAAGAGAAGACATTACTTGTGTAACTAACAGATATCATCTTACTTTTCTCAGTCAATTAATCACAGTACATTAAAACAATTGGTTTGTAATGAGATGTTATGTTTATATATGCAAATGATACATTATCTAATTAAATATGTCATTATTTGCATACATTTCTAGAATAGAAATTTCAAAAGCTTCATTTCGCTGACATGTTAGAGTTAGAGGGATTTTGGATATCTCTTTTTATCACTCAATAAATCAGAAAACCATATTTTTAGAACGTTTGGTGTATGTAAAGCTGCTAAAGTGGAGATTCTGACTCAGAGCATAAGAAAAAACTGCATTAGAATTAAAATCTACAAATGCAAACAGATAAAGTGCAATAAGATACACTTAAATGTCTATTTAGGATGTTTTCTGTCCACTAGTCTGAAAGAAGACAAGTTATGGAAGCAAAATCGCCTAAAATCTCAAAACTGACCAGTGTATGAAAAAACTAAATAGTATATTGCCTTAAAACAAAAAAAGTTACAAGCTAATTAGCCAAAGTCAATTTCCACTCTCATTTGGACCCTGTTGCTGTGCAATTGTATTAAGAGATACACGGGCAGAATCTCACACAGAACGTCCTTTCGAGGGCAGACGCTAGTGTGTGTGTCCATGTGCGAGAGCAGCAGGGCCGGAGACACCCGTTCCCTGACGTACAGACTGCTGAGAGCAGGAGAAACACAAAGGAGGCCTCCATCCATCATGCTGTCAAGTCGTCCACACACACACACACACACACACACACACACAGCCAGCACGCTTCACCACAGGACGCACAAGCACACAGCAGAGCCAATGAGGACGCGGCCCAGAAACCATCAGTCATAATAGAGCAGCATCACCACACACTCAGACAATGACATCAATGACTTTTATTTTGTACTGAATAAGCAAAGTTTACAAAAAAATTGTTTTGCAGTTTGCCGCAGGGTGTGGAAACAGTTACGGTTTCTGGGATCATAATATCAAATAACCTAAAGAAATGCAAAAGAAGTTTGATTCGTTGGGTGAATCTCACAAAAACAGCCAAGAACCCCAACAAAATCAAAAGAAATAAATATAAAATTACATTATGCATGAACATTATTTGAGATGAAATGGAACCTAGACACAATGCAGATAAACTCTAATGTTCAGAAGACTATTCACTTAAAGCCTCAAAATTAATGATTTATTAAGGCCTGTTCACACAAAGAATGAGAACTATAAAGATAATTATAAAGATAACTATATTAGCGACATCGATATCGTTCTGTTTATTTTAAGCGCGTGCTTGACTGCCGCTTTAAATGCTCGAGCGCGTTACAGCAGGATGGATTCTGATTGGCTGTCAATGTTTTTATCGTTCATCAGCTGGATAAAATCGTTCTGAAAGTGATTCCAACGATATTGTTGCTCTATATCTTTATCGTTATAGCTGTGGTGTGAACTCTGCTATTCATTAATATTGAGGATGATTTTTAGAACTATATCTTTATCGTTATCTTTATAGTTATCGTTCTTGGTGTGAACGGGCCTTTAGTCTTAGTTAAATGTTAATTTAAACATTTACTAATACATTTTTAAAATTAAAAGTTGTATTTGTTAATGCACTATTAACTAACATGAACAATTGTATTTTTATTAACTAACAATGAAAAAGATTATTAAATGTTATATAAAATATGGTAATTCATGTTAGTTAAAGGTGCCATAGAATGGAAAACTGTATTTACCTTGGCACATAATTGTTTCGTCCTTCGTATGTAAATCTTGTGAGTGCAAAAGACCACTGAAAAAGGGGCGAGTCCCAACATAACACCAACTGTGACGTTGCAGTCGGGATCATTAATATTTACGGCCCTAAAATTTGCATATACCAGCACATGTTCTAGGCCAGGCAGTATTAATGTGGACCTGCACAGCCGAATCAAAACAATGACTACGTTTACATGTGCACCAATAATGCGAGCAATGCAAAATAATCGGATGTAAAGATGTTTACATGACATAAGCATAATACTTTGTTTACATCCAATTTTCCTTATTCTGATTATTCGCTAATAAGTATGGTTATACCACACTCAGACAGGCATACAGTACGCATGTTACCAGCCATTGTTTTAATCTACTCACATCAAATTCAAAATGCATTTTTATGGACGTACTGGATATTAATCGGCCCCGTGATGAACATCGCAATGCCGGGTTTTCCTGCTGCCGTCGCGTTCTTCGCACCGTCTGGATGAAGATACGGAGCAGAGACTGCGCAGCGAGTTGTGTTGACAGAGTATAGTGATTTGGAGAAGAGAAAACTTCATAATAATGTCACAGAGTTCATTCATGAAGTTGTGTGAACAACACACGGCATCCGTGTATGTCCGCGCACATGCGCACTTTGGTCAGAGCGGTAATAATGCGATTAAGGTGTTTACATGTCTGTTTATTGCGATTAAAATCGGCATACGCCACATAGTTTCATGCGATCATGGTTACTACGATTATGAGCTTAATCGCATTAGTTTGATTGAAGTATTGCGTTTACATGAGGTAAAGTTTAATCGTAATATTGCCAAAATCCCATTATAATCGCATTATGAGGGTGCATGTAAACACACTGATTCAGTGAGGTCCCACCTTCGAAGCAAAGGTAATGTTACTTATCATTAATTGCGTATGTGCTGCGTTATAAGGACAGATTAATTGTGTACTGTTATTAATTGTAAGCTTGTTTAGCGCGGTAAGTCAGCTACTATTTGCAGTTCTATTCATAATCATCAGGATCCGTCTGCGCTGACGTACAGAGAAGAAACAGCCAATCAGAGCGGAGCTCAACATTATTATTCATGACCCTTCCAAATAAGGTAATAACAGCCCATTTCATTCTAGGGACAAATCCTAGGGTTGTAAATGGACATGTAAAACCGTATCTGGAGAATTTTTGCCCTTACCTAAGCCACATACCTTCTATGTACATATCAGAGAACAATTTAAAATATTGTATCAATGCATTCTATGGCACCTTTAATACATTAACTAATGTTAACAAATTAAACCTTATTGTAAACCGCTGCACAGTTGTATAATATGAAACCTTGAATAAAATCATAGGACATAAATCTTCTACAAACTGCTTCATAAAATCCACGCCTGAACCTTCTGAAAGCACAATACTGGACATGAGGGTCACATCCGTTCTTCAGCAGCTATTCTGCACATTACCGAACACACTCGAATGCGTGCAGATGAGAAGCCTGCCGTGAACCGAGAACACGATGAAGCTCCAGCGGTTGAAGTGGGAATGAGGAGACGGTCTTGTCATCTTATGGTGTGATAAAGCCCTCTGAGTGCGCTCACATCCTTTGATCTTCTCTTTACTTTGAACACCATCTTCAGCGGCTCATAGAGAATGTCAAACAGATGCATTGCAGTCACATGAATGCATCTGTAGGCTGTTTGTTGCCATTTGGACATAGATTTTAAAGTGCCCCATTAAGCTACTTTAAAGGTTCCTTATTTTGTTTTGGAGGTCTCCTCTAATATGTTTACATCCATCCAAGGTCAAAAAAACACTCTCATAATATACATTGCAGCATCACCTCTTCTCTCAGTGTCTGAAACAGTTCGATAAAGGATTCAGTCTCTCTAAACCCCTCCTTTTCTGCGAGCCTGCTCTGCTCTGATTAGTCAGATGACCCAGTCTGTTGTGATTGGTCTACTTTGCTCTGATTAGTCAGATGACCCAGTCTGTTGTGATTGGTCTACTCTGTTCTGATTGGTCAGATGGCCCAGTGTGTTGTGATTGGTCTACTCTGCTCTGATTGGTCAGACGGCCCAGTCTGTTGTGATTGGTCTACTCTGCTCTGATTGGTCAGACGGCCCAGTCTGTTGTGATTGGTCTACTCTGTTCTGATTGGTCAGATGGCCCAGTGTGTTGTGATTGGTCTACTCTGCTCTGATTGGTCAGACAGCCCAGTCTGTTGTGATTGATCTACTCTGCTCTGATTGGTCAGATGGCCCAGTCTGTTGTGATTGGTCTACTCTGCTCTGATTGGTCAGATGGCCCAGTCTGTTGTGATTGGTCAACCGCTTACAGCGCGTGTCGGAAACGAAATGCCCATTACCATATATGGTTTTCAGCTCTGGATCTTCTTCAGCACTTGATACGCAGTGATACAAACAGTAACAATGGTGTCGGATTTACTGCATCAATCTCATCCTTTGAAAGTGCAGCAAAAGTGTTTTTGCTTTCGTAGCGTCTTCATGACATGTCGACAACACAAACCAAACTCTTCCAGGCCTTCCGATCTACAGTGTTTGAGGGCGGGTCAAAGTAGATGTTGTTCGTGGGCAGCCAATGAAGACCATAGGCGAGCATTATGAAAATTTGTTACAAACCTACGTAGGTTTGAGCAGGAACTAAGACTGGAATTACAGACGACTCAGTATCAGTTAAGAATCGGTTCTTTCTTTGGAGAGACAATAACTCCATTTATCGAGCTTTGAAACTAGCTGACCTTTTACATTAACAAAGCTATATTACACACTACATGAAAAGTATTAACTGAGAAAGCATAACTGGGGCACTTTGAAATAGAACAGAAGTTTGTTTCCATGTAGTTTTACATTATTTCTTCTGAAAGAAATGCTCTCTGCCGTTTCCTCTTATTCAGGTCATTTTCATCGTTCCTCTGCGGCATGAACCCACACGTCCAGCTTCCTTCAGCCTATCTCAAGGTCGCGTGTATTTCTGCAGGTTCATCCTCCTGCCCTCCGTCTCGCTCTGAACGCTGCGGCTCTGGTGATCCCGTTCTTGGTTTCTCTCGCACTCACGCACTGCAGGAGCTGCGATCGGAGGCGCAAAATACATTTACATTTCACCTCATTCCTCTACAGCGCTGGGACGGGACCCAGGGCTTTGCCACCACATAAATTACGGCTCTTCTCGCCTCTCCACCAGTGCTAATTAGCACATAGTTAATCAAGTGTGAGTCAACCAGTCAGCCAGGTTTTTATTAAGAACCAAAAAAGTGGAAAACAAAAGAAGAAATTCTGGAGAAATGCATCTCTCTCCTCAAACCCTCATGGAATTTTTGCATCTGCACTTTTAAACTTTAGAGGCAAGACACTACAGGTGAAAATACTGTCAACAGACAGAAAAAAATATAATTTAGGAATAAAATGTTCTATAAATCAGGTGAATGATTTGAAAACCCCTCTGTAAAACTCTTCAGAATATAGATGATAACAAAACTGTAAAGTTGTAAAGGTGTATGTAAAGCTGCTGAAGTGGAGATTTCAGATGAAGTCAGAAAGAAATAAATAAGTCTGAAAGAAGACATGTTATGGAAGCAAAATAGCCCAAAATTGACCAGTGCATGAAGAAAACAATGGTTTTGCCTGTAGTGTCTTGCCATAAGACCAGATAAATGTTTAGCATTTTGAGCATTTTCTGAACGATTTAATTTAGAAAATATTCAGTAAATGCAATCTGATGTAATATGCATGTGCCCTTTTCCACGTTGCACAGATAATTGGTCTTAAATAACGAACTGGAAGGACAGGTCCATCTGGTAAAGGTTGTCCTTAATTCATGAGTAATGAGTAAAATAATTATGTTTTAGCGTAATTAGTACCACTATCCTACTGCTATTTGGCAATCAGTAAATATCACTACAACACTTCCTCTGCTGAGGCACCACATTACAATCAGCCACATAAGCATTGATCATGAGTCAATCGTTTGAAAAATGGCATCTGCTGAATCAAGCATTATTGAGACCCACACAATGAACCAGATCAATAAAGACAACCAGAGCTGACATGATGACCTGTGTGAAAACAACTCCATACGATGTCCTGTAATCAGAGCAGAACATTACAACTGAAGACGCATGAACTACGTTTACCCAATAATGAAACTTAAGAAGTTGTTGCAGAATTGAGCACTTTCGAGTTGCGTCAGTGCAGCAGATCAATCTGAATCTCACCCACAATTACTGGTGCAATTATCTCCAGCAAATTCTTCCACATCAACGGCCCGAATACATTAATGTGTGAACAAACACACGGGCCACGACCTCTGCTGACCGTCTGCTCACGCTCAGTAAAGTGTGCGACGTCTGTGTGACTATATGACCGGACAGAAGTTTGGACAAACGGACTGAATTTGTTTCTCTTAAAAACCTCCTGCACTAAAGGCTTCTGCTTGACTATGGCTATGAACTGTGCATATATATACACTGCCATTCAAAAGTTTGGGGTCAGTAAGATTAAAATGAATACTTTTATTCAGCAAGGAGGCATTAAATTGATCAAATGTGACAGTAACGACATATTACAAAACATTTCTACTTCAAATAAATGCTGTTCTTTTGAACTTTCAATTAAGCAAATAATCCTGAAATGAACAATGTATTACGGGGTTTACACAAAAATATGAAGCAGCACGACAGTTTTCAACATTGATAATATAAGAAATGTTTCTTGAGCAGCAAATCAGCATATTAGAATGATTTCTGAAGGATCATGTGAGACTGAAGACTGGAGTAATGATGCTGAAAATTCAGCTTTGTCATCACAGGAATGATATTTTAAAATACATTAATGTAGAAAACAGTTATTTCAAATTGTCATATTTCACAATATTACTATTTTTGATCAAATAATTGCAGCCTTCGTGAGCATAAGACATGAAAAAAATCTTACTGACCCTAAACTTTTCAACAGCAGTGTATGAATTTCTTTGTAAAACTAAACTTTATTTCTACAGTGTATGTTTTGGAGCAGACAGTGAAGTAAAGCAGGCAGCACTATACAGCACACATGTATTCCCATAGTTTTATTTCTGTTATTTCATAGTTTTCATGACTCAGAAAAGAGTCATAATGAGTAGACCGTGAATATTAATGACAGAAGGACAGGACCGACGTGACTCACCATACTTCTTGCGGATTTCATCATGCTTCGTCTTCCTCTCCACCCTCCTGCAATAGACAGTAACCAGAGATTATTAGCTGGTTTTGACAGACTGGTCTAGGTTATACAGATTTCTACTGAGACTTCAGACTTCTACGGAGTTAAATACTAAATTTCTGTGAACCAACAGTCATTTGCATCATTTGACTTGTTTTGAGCTGTATTTTGTTGCAAAATCAATGGAACTGATCTCATTTCAAATGGAAGTTGCGATTGTATTTTCTTGCCTATTGTGATGTATGTCTGAGTGAAACGGCTTCTTAAACAAGAAATAATGTAGGGCGGGACTTGATTTTGTCCTTGTGGAATTGATTGGATGGTTGTGGTTTGCTATTGGTGGATCTCATGTGAGTGACAGGTTGCCCCGCCCTCATGCCAGTAAACATGTCATCAGAAAAGAGATGTCGCTGCAAGAGGGATGGGAAGTTATTTTGATTCAAGATTATGAGGTACACAAATGTACAAAAAAAAAAATGTCCATGGATAAATCATTTAAAATAAAAACGGCAATATTCCATAAATAATTAAGTTGCAATTTTGATTCCATGACTTTAAATTAGGGTATGTTTACACGACAACGATATGCTTAAAATGGAGAAGTTTTTCCTTTGAGTTTTCCATGTACACACAACACCATTGTTAAAACGATCCCCATTCACACGGATCCACGAAAATGACTAAAAACGCTGTATTCTGCTGCCAGGCCAGTAGTTGGCAATGAAACACTATAGACTGAACATGTGATACGCATGTGCATGACGTCATCGTTTTCACAGATTCACACGGAGACCATTTTCAAAAACTTGCACTTTGAAACCCGTTTTCAAAAGTTTGCGTTTTCAGGCCCCCAAAAGGCTGTGTAAATGAATGGCCAAAGGCATAAAAAGTTTCACGTTTTTATTTGAAAACAGTGTTGTGTAACCAGCCCCTTAAACTGATGTCAACGTGGACAGGTTATGTAACCATGCACAAAATAACACAAGGTAAAGTATAGCTTGTGCTGAACACAATGTGTTTTGTGCTGTCAAAAGCATGAAACCTTGAAATTCAGGAGATAATCCAAAACTAAAATGATCATATTTCTTATTCAGACTATAATGTTCATAGTTGTGCACGTATTGCATTTATTTTTGATACTGTGTTGGTCACTTACTGGCCAATATAAAAACATGAAATGTTTGCACAAGAAAAAAATAATCAAACTCATAACCTGGATTCAATTTCAGCAGGAAAAATTGCTGCTGTGAAAAGTGAAAACATGAAAACAGGGCAAGTCCTAAAGAGCAGCACATGGACTGCACCAGATGATTCATGCCGAGTTCATGTCTTTGTTTAAGCCCATCCATTCCTTCACAGGCTCGCGGTGGGGCGTCGTAAAAACGAGCAGCAGTGTTTTATGGGTGTGTGACATAATGAACGACACCACTCGCTCCCTGTACATCATTCATTCTCTCTACACTCAATAAAGAAGATGGGCCGAGCCGGAGCCTGGTCTCCATACGAACCCGCGGCCGCTTCATATCTGCACAAAAGTGCCGTATAAATCAGCCGGCGCTTTATGAGCAGCTGATCTGAGAACAATCATCGGAGCTGTTTGCCATCTGTTGCTGCTTCCACAATCCTGCACAAAGCACCACAACAATGACTCCACCGGTTGCTGTTTTACATGTGTGTATCTACTGAGGGAACACAATCAGATCAGATTTCCATATTAAACAGGAATGCCAAACGCTTAAGACCAACAGTAAATAAAAACTAAAAGGATCTTTATCAAAAGACAAAGTTACACTACCATTCAAAAGTTTGGGGTCAGTAATATTTCTTTAATTTTTTGAAAGCCTCAACAAGGCTGCATTTGTTTAATCGAAAATACAGTAAAATTGTGAAAAAATTTTAGCAATGTAAAATAACTTTTTTATTGAAATATATTTTAAAATGTAATTTATTCCTGTGATGCTGAATTTGCAAATCAACATTACTCCAGTCTTCAGTGTCACATGATCGGAAATCATTCTAATATGATGATTTGTTACTCAAGAAACTTTTCCAAACATTTTAAAAACATGATTTTAGTATTCTTAAAAGAACAGCATTTAATTGAAATTATAAATGTTTTTACTGTAGCTTTTTATTAATTTAATGCATCCTTGATGAATAAAAGTATACATTTCTTTAAAAAATAAAATAAAATCTTACTGACCCCAAACTTTTAAACTCAATTTTAAATCAACATAAAACACCAGTTGCAATTCGTTCTACTTACACAATGTGACATTTTTGTGCAAAGAATATTCAAAGAGAAAAATATTTTAATGGTACTTTTATGGCAGGCAACATTGTGACTAAACATTTAAAATATGCACAAAAAAAATAGAAAAAAATATCATAAAACTAACCAGTGCTACCATTTTTCCTGTGTATGTTATGAATTTTTCAATTCCTCTTAAAAAAAGAAAAAAAAGAAATTATATACTATATTTATTATATTATAATATATATTGCTATATAATATATATTACATGTCGTAACAATCTATAAGACTCCCAGAATGCACTGTGATACTGTTTGCAATACTCATCCACGATATGTACTAAAGAAACAACACTGTTGTTACAGACAAAAAATGCTGAACAAAAAGCACATTTGTACATCAGATGCATAACACACAATCCATCAAGACCCTGCAGAGATATCTGATCTTGGTTAATCTGAGCTCTCGAGTTCAAAAGGAGATTTCTGCTCCCCCTCGAGCGTCTGACACAGAAGTGACCTTGTTAGTGCAGCACAGCTGCTGAAAGACCCTACAGACATATTTACACGCACCACACGTAATGAACCGATTGAGCCACACACACACGCACGCATTATGTGACCGAATCCACTTCAGATCAACAGGTGCCTGTCTGATCCGAGGCGTGAGATTTACTTACCGTTCATCAGCTCGCTGTCTGATCTCTTCTCTTCTCCGGGCAAACTGCTCATCATCACGGTCGAAACTGAAAATAAACCAACATAAATCACAACTTTCACCACAATAATTTAATATAAGAGAGATTAACATTAAATAATCCACTTGAATAATGTTGCAATGCAAACTAATCGTAATGTTTCTTACAAATAGGCTTATATTTTATGCAGAATAAATTATCATCTCTTTATTTTGAGGTCGGGGTGAAATATAAACTGGACATGTTGTTGACCAATGAAGCTTATTTAATCATATTTATTAACCAGTAACAAAAGAGAGAATTTACAGCTCAAATTCACCTGCTTGTCCACAGTTTTACAGTCACAACAAGATCAGCTTGAACAGACGTTAACATATTTTATGAAATGGATTGTAATGATTCTCAGATGTGATTGGATAAGCATTTAAAGATTACATACAGTACAAAGCAGTAAATGGTTTAGCGCCTCAGAACTTGAGCGAACGCATTATAGTCCTTTGCAGCTACTGCGGTCTCAAAATTCTGGCTAGTTAATAATACCTAGAATATAAAAACCGACTGCAGGTGGTCGATCCTTTTCCTATTTAGCACCCAAACTCTGGAATAGTCTTCCTAGCCTTGTTCGGGAAGCAGACACACTCTGTCAATTTAAGGGCCCTATTTTAACGATCTGAGCGCATGGTCTAAAGCGCATGGCGCAAGTGCACTTAGGGCGTGTCCAAATCCACTTTTGCTAGTTTAATGGCAGGAAAAATGGTCGCCGCGCCAGGCACATGGTCTAAAAGGGTTGTCCCTATTCTCTTAATGAGTCATGGGTGTGTTTTGGGCATAACGTACAATAAACCAATCAGAGTCTCATCTCCCATTCCCTTTAAAAGCCAGTTGCGCTTGCACTATGGCGGATTCTCTATTTACATGGCAGAAATCGCGAGCGGAAAGACTGAACGCTTCTCCAGAGAGGAATACTTTAAATTTTCATATTTAAAAATGTTTGTGTGCTACTGCGTCCCTGTGTGTGTAATAAGCAGAGTGTACGCGCATTGTAGGCGCATATTACTAACGTGTCCTTTAAATAACACAAAAAATACTGCGCTATTGACTTTAGACCAGGTTTCAGTTGGTCAATGGCGTAGTCGTTTTCAGTTGCCTCAAAATAGCAACGCGCCAACAATGCGCCTGAAGACACCTCGTTTTCAGACCTGCACACCCATGGGCGCATAAATGGGCACAAATGAATTTGCTATTTAAACAACGTGGCGCAGGACGTGAAAAAATGATAACTGTGTCCGGCTGAAACTAGCAAAAAACAATTTCGTCGCGCCTGCCGCCGCATTGCACTGGATGTATGATAGGGCCCTAAATCTAGACTAAAAACACATCTCTATAACCTGGCATACACACTATCAATTGATTTTGGCTGTATAAACATCGCCACTGGAAAAACCATTCCTGAGACCAAGAACATGAACAACAAGTACTACAATCTGACACAGAATCAGCAGCTTTAGGACAATCACCTTTATGTCATCACTGAAACTGAAACACAGAAACTCCAACTACATGAATTCCCCTTCGATGATAAACCACAATAAAAGATAATTTACTAAGAAAGAGAACAAAAAATGAAACTATGATCTATAGTCTTTCTGTAAAACAAGAAGTCGTAGTGTTTAAAGAGACCAATCAGTCTAAATATCACAAAGCATACATTCCACATTCAAGCCAAGCTCACATGAGCGGATGGAGCTGAATAAGCATTAATAAGAGGTAGAGGAAGTGCTCACTGCTTCTTTAAGTAATACACGTCTGCGTTTTCATCGCATGAGATGTGTGATTGACATGAAGCCGGTAAGCAGATGGACGGCTTGCCAAATGAAATCATCTCTGATTGACTGACTGTCACACAGACATGCCCTTTACAACCCGTCAAATACAAATACTGGCTTCTTTAAAAATCATCTCTGTGGGGAAAACATCAATTCTTACATTATTCTTAATAAATAAAGTGCACTCCACTAATAATGGCACCCTTGGTAAATATGAGCAAAGGCGGCTGTGAAAATAAATCTGCATTGTTTATCCTTTTGATCTTTCATTTAAAAAAAAAACAATCATGCTAGTTTAACGACGGAAAAAACGGACGGCGTGCCAGGTGTATGGTCCAAAAGGGTTGTACCTAGTCTCTTAATGAGTCATGGGTGTGTTTTGGGCTTAACGTGCAATAAACTAATCAGAGTCTCATCTCCCATTCCCTTTAAAAGCCAGCTGCGCTTGCACCACAGCGGATTCGCTCTTTACATGGCGGAATTTGCGAGCGGAAAGACTGAACGCTTCTCCAGAGAGGAATCCTTTTATTTTTAATATTTAAAAATGTTTGTGTGCTGCTGCGCGTCCCTGTGTGTGTAATAAGCAGAGTGTATGCGCGTTGTGCACCCGCCTATAGGTGCATATTACTAATGCGCTCTTTAAATAACACAAAAAATACTATTGATTTTAGACTAGGTTTTTGTTGCTCAATGGCGCAGTTGTTCTCAGTTGCCTCAAAATAGCAACGCGCCAACAATGCGCCTGAACACGCCTCATTTTCAGACCAGTACGCCCATGGGCGAACAGATGGGCTCGAGTGCATTTGCTATTTAAACAACGTGGCGCTGGACATGAAAATGATAACGGTGTCGGGCTGAAACTAGCAAAAAACACTTGCGTCGCGCCTGGCGTAGCCTTGCGCCGGGTGTATGATAGGGCCCAAGATGTTACGAATCTGCCTGGAAGAGGACGTGTGTCTATATCGTCCTAATGCAGCATGAGGAGGAGAGTTTGAGTGGACAAAGACTGTCTAAGGATCACAGATGGAGAATTGCAGATATTAGAGTCTTGGGGTCAGAAAGCCTAAAAACAATGTATCAAACAGCACCTAGGACATGTGGTGATGTTGTTCGGGAGGGTTTCAAGAAAAATCCTTCTCGCTCATCCAAAAACAAACTCCAGCATATTCAGTTGTCAGACACGACTGACTGGAACTTCAAACGGGACCTGATTGTGTGGTCAGATGAAACAAAACAAAAAAATGCTTTGATGGCTTTGGTGGCTTTGGTGCTAACAGGGATAAAAAGTACCCCATGCCCACGGTTAAATATACTGCTGGATCTTTAATGTTGTGTGCCTATTTTTTTGCTGGAGGTCCTGGACATTCTAGCAAATACCAACAGATAAAAAAAAATCTAAACCTGACGGCCTCTGCTAGAAATCTTATAATGGGCCGTGGTTGGATCTTCCATCAGGACAATGATCCAAAACAAACATAAAAATCAACACACAAATGTCACTGAGCACAAAATTAAGCTTCTGCCATGACCGTCCCAGTTCCCTGACCTGAACCTATGGAAAATGAGTGGGCTGAACTGAAGAGAAGAAGCACCAGCATGGATCTGGGAATCTGAAGGATCTGGAGAGATTCTGTATGAAGGAATGGTCTCTGATCTCTTGTCAGGTGTTCTCCAAACTCATCAGGCATTATAGAAGAAGACTCTGTTATCTTGGGAAAAGGACGTTGCAATAATTGGGTGCCAATAATTGTGGCCAACGTGAACTAGAGAAAAACATTTCTTTCATAATGTGAGTTTCCCCCCACTTTCAATTGTTTTACTTCAATGAAAGGTTAGAATTTTGTGAATTTTTTTGAATGCAGAAATGTCCACCTTCAGGTCAAGTTTCACGTGTCGTGAAATCTTTACTGATTTTTATAAATAAGTGTAAGAATAACTTTAACATTGTTAGTAATATTTCAAGATGAACCCTTACTGAAGCAACTTGTTTACTTGATTATCTACGTTCAAGTGTGAGTATCAAATATGATCCATCAGGATTTTACAGCTACATTGCAGCTGTAGGCTTTACAGGGTTAATATTTGAACACAGAACACATCACAGCTCTGAGCTGGAAGTGAAACCTGATGGTGTGAATGTGACTATTTAAAGAAAAGAGGCACTGATGCTGATATGAACGACTATATAAGGCATCTTTTATGTGAGTGTTTAACATGTATCTGGTAAGGGTGGGTGGGTTAAAGGAGTAGTTCACTTCAGAATTAAAATTTCCTAATAATTTACTCACCCCCACGTCATCCAAGATGTTCATGTCTTTCTTTCTTCAGTCGAAAAGAAATTAAGGTTTTTGAGGAAAACATTCCAGGATTTTTCTACATATAGTGGACTTCAATGGAGTACAACGGTTTGAAGGTCCAAATTCCAGTTTCAATGCAGCTTCAAAGGGCTCTACACGGTCCCAGACGAGGAATAAGGGTCTTATCTAGTAAATCAATTGGTCATTTTCTAAAAAAATATAAAAAAATTATTTGATGACAATTTGATGACACCCAAATGTATTTGCCCTTAAAGAAACATGACAAAAAGCCTTAAGTTCATTATCAGTATGTTTGTCAGTCCTGGTTTTCCTTAAATTTTTTGCATCTTAACGAGAGCAAAACTGAGGTTATAGTGTTTGGCCCCTCAGGTGTTTCAGGTACTTCTGATGGAGACCTGGGAGATTTGGTCCCCTATGTAAAGCACTCTGTGAAAAATGTGGGTGTTATTTTTGACTCTGCCCTTAAATTTGATAAACAGTTAAAAGCTGTAGTTAAATCTATTTTTTTCCAATTAAGATTATTGTCCAAGGCTAAGTGTTTCTTAACATTTTCAGAGTTTGAGAGAGTGATCCATGCGTTCATGTCATCTAGACTTGACTATTGTAACTCTCTTTATATTGGAATGAGTCAATCCAATATTAGTCGTCTTCAGAGGGTTCAAAATGCAGCAGCCAGACTTTTGACTGGTACCCAAAAATGTAATCATATTTCCCCAATTTTATATTCATTGCACTGGCTGCCGGTTTGTTATAGAATTGATTTTAAAATTCGGAACGGAATAGCTCCAAAATATCTTTCTGATCTTTTGAAATTAAATAACTCTGCTAGATCATTAAGGTCATCTCAACAAAGACTGCTGATGGTTCCGAGATGTAGACTTAAGTTGAGGGGTGACTATGCCTTTTCTATTGCTGGCCCAAAATTGTGAAATAGTCTTCCTCTATCCCTACGATTAGTCTCCACAGAGTCTGAATTTAAAGCCAAGTTAAAAACCTACCTTTTCTCCCAGGCCTACAACTGTTTTTGAGTTCTAAGGTTGAAATTTTTTCTGACTGGTGTTTTTGATGTAAACTCCCTTTATCATTGTCTTGCGGGGTTTTTTATCTTATCTGTCCCTTTTTTAAATATTTTTATCTTTTGTCTTTCTTTTTCTGTACAGCACAATGGTCAACTACTGTTGTTTTTATTGTGCTATATAAATAAAATTTGATTTGATTTCATTTGATTCTTGCTCTGCGCCATGCATTACGTAATCACTAAATAGGTAACAACAATCGTGACATTAAACATTTGGGTCAGACTTGCATGTATTATTTTCACTGTTTTAACCACTTGAGGTACTAATGTTAGCTCCTCTCAGCCTCGACGGCAAATATATTGATGTTCTCCGCTAATGCAGCATCTAGTCAACAAATAATTACTTTATAATGATATGAAAACGTACTGTATAACATACTGTTTCATTGTCTGTTTTAAATCCACATCTGAAGTGTCCCTCTGTGCAGCTTCACGTGTCAAAACAAACTCCACAAGGCATACGTGATTTTTTATTTCACCTCTAGAGGCCGCTCTTGTACTTTATAATACCAGCGGGCCCTTTTCAGCCGCTCCAGCAATGGACGCAACCCAGAAAAACTATCAGTATGGATTTTTGCAGATAACCGATCAATCCGTCAACCTCTACAAAATGTTTTGCGTTCCCCTGAGAAACTTTGTGTTCGCTCTGAAAATGTTTGCGTTCCTCCGAGAAAACTTTGCATTCTCTCACAAAGAGAACATAATAGTTTTGCGAGCGAAAGCAAAAACATCAAAAAATATTTTTTCCTCCCATCTCATATTTTTTTGCATCACCATTTTTATCTTATCTGTCCCTTTTTTAAATATTTTTATCTTTTGTCTTTCTTTTTCTGTACAGCACAATGGTCAACTACTGTTGTTTTTATTGTGCTATATAAATAAAATTTGATTTGATTTCATTTGATTCTTGCTCTGCGCCATGCATTACGTAATCACGTTGGAAAGGTCAAGCGTGACACTTAGGTGGAAGTACCGCAGTAGGGCGAAAAACTCCATCTCATTTCTCCTCCAACTTCAAAATCGTCCGACATCATTGCTTTACCTTTTTTTTTGTGAGGGGCGTTTGACTTAGTCTTTGCACGTTTGCTTTGTAAACACTTGATCGGTGTAATCAATAAGACCCTTATTCCTCATCTGGTGTCGTGAAGAGCCCTTTTAAGCTGCACTGAAACCTGCACCTTCAAACCGTTGTACTCCATTGAAGTCCATTATATGGAGAAAAATCCTGGAATGTTTTCCTCCAAAAACCTTAATTTCTTTTCGACTGAAGAAAGAAAGACATGAACATCTTGGATGACGTGGGGGTGAGTAAATTATCAGGAAATTTTCACTCTGAAGTGAACTACTCCTATAAGTGTGTTTGTGTAGATGTTGTCACCTTGATGAGCGTCTGCGTTTACAGCAGCAGCAGCAGCAGCACACAGTGACCGCCAGCAGCAGCGTACCCAACACCACGGCCATAGCAATGATCAGAGCCTCAAAGTTCACTGGCACAACACAAAACAACAACAAATCACAACACTGAAGTTCATGGACACTATTGAAGCACAGTGTGTTGTTCACTACTGACACCTGCTGGACATTTACTGATAGCGCAAGGGACAGGAACGTTCTCATGATTGAAGAGTTGTGCAATTGTTTTTATTGTTATCATGTGAGCATGAGCAATGTGATTCATCATACAGAACATATCAATGTGATCTCATCCGATATGATTTCACTTTCAATTCAACATCATTGGTGACATTTTAAGTAATTCACCATAGATCCACAAGGTTATGTCTGTCTGAATGTCGTCTTCTCTTAAGTGACAAGTGACTTTGTAACCCTGAAACTGACTTTAAGAGCTGCTACATGACAGTCAGAGAAACATTTGAGGCTTTCATTGTAGAAGTGAGAAACTAAGTAAGGGAGAATATAAAGCCGTTCATCATCGCTAAATAAAACTCAACATTAGGATTTATATCACTCTGAAGGGGTTTATTTTGTGATAATTACAGTCTGAATGTATATTATCACTTATTACATGACTATTTACCAAATAAATAATAGGTAAATATTGTTTAAGAGTTTAAATTGTGATCTAAACTCTTAAACCTTGTGGATCTATATTTTTTTGTTATGTTTTTTGTTATATTTTTTGTATATTTTTTTGTTTTGTTTTATTTATTATGAAAAATTGTCTGTAAGGACCGAAATAAAAAAAAATCTATCGATCTATTTATAATTGTAGAGACTGCAAAGATACAAAGAGCTCCCAAAGGGACATGGTGAAGGAAAAAAATTATTTGTCAATGCTTTTACGTTCCCCTGATAAACTTTGCGTTTGCTTGAAAAATGTTTGTGTTCCCCGAGAAACTTTGTGTGCCCCTACAAAAATGTTAGAGGTCGTCCGATAGTAGATTTTACCGATAACGATAACCAGGTTGGCCCACGATAACTGATTAATCAACCGATAGTTTTTAAAATAGATACTGAATGAAAAAAAAACTTAACACATAAAATAGTGCTGAACTTTATTACAAAAATTTAAAAAAAGTACTGAACCATGAAAATGTACTGTACTTTTCAAATATAAAAATATGAATATATTAATTATACCTGTTAGTTCATAGTGCATTAACTAATGTTAAGAGATACAAATTTAAAATTTATATCTAATCTAAATAAAAAAATCTATTAGTAATTTTGAAATTAACAATGAACAATACTTTTATTAACCTTACTTAATGTTACAAGTGGAATCTTACTGTAAAGTGTTACCATTTCAAATAAATCAGTCATGCTTGAAAGATGGCCATCTTTAAATATTTAGATATTGTACGTATCACACAGTATTTGCTTCTATTTTAGAACACTTGAATATCTAATCAAAAGCAAATCTAAGAAAATATGTATTACAGTGACGATAAAAAAAGAACTGAAATCAAATGCGTTTCTGATTTGTTTATATGTTTCTGTCTGCTGCATGATGACACAGTTTGCTTTCTCATGTCACTAGCTTTAAATATGCAACTTCACTGCATATCGAATGCATAAAAGCGACCAGCTGGATATAAACTAATGCAAATAGGTAACAACAATCGTGACATTAAACATTTGGGTCAGACTTGCATGTATTATTTTCACTGTTTTAACCACTTGAGGTACTAATGTTAGCTCCTCTCAGCCTCGACGGCAAATATATTGATGTTCTCCGCTAATGCAGCATCTAATCAACAAATAATTACTTTATAATGATATGAAAACGTACTGTATAACATACTGTTTCATTGTCTGTTTTAAATCCACATCTGAAGTGTCCCTCTGTGCAGCTTCACGTGTCAAAACAAACTCCACAAGGCATACGTGATTTTTTATTTCACCTCTAGAGGCCGCTCTTGTACTTTATAATACCAGCGGGCCCTTTTCAGCCGCTCCAGCAATGGACGCAACCCAGAAAAACTATCAGTATGGATTTTTGCAGATAACCGATCAATCCGTCAACCTCTACAAAATGTTTTGCGTTCCCCCGAGAAACTTTGTGTTCGCTCTGAAAATGTTTGCGTTCCTCCGAGAAAACTTTGCATTCTCTCACAAAGAGAACATAATAGTTTTGCGAGCGAAAGCAAAAACATCAAAATATATTTTTTCCTCCCATCTCATATTTTTTTGCATCACCATGTCCCTTTAGGGACTCCGTACAAAACTTTCTGTCAAATGAAATAAAGCTGAAATAAAATATAAATATTACACGGAAAACTTAAACTAAACCAAAATTAGAAATATTGCCTTGGCAAATGAAATACATTAAGTTGTCAACTAACTGAAATAAGTTTAAGTTGTTGAAGTACTAAAACTGAAATAAAAATAAATATTTTTCATATTTAGTATTACCATTTAACTATAATAGTACATGAATAATTCTAACATATATAATAACAGTGGTAGGAAACAGATGAGCGCTCATTTATATTGTGTTGCCCTGGACAAAGGTCATTATTCCGAAATATTTAACCGCTGAATACCACGAGTGACCAATCAGAATTAAGTATTCTAGAGATTTCCATAATAAGTTAATTTAATGTCCTCAGGACTTGTAAATAGTGCCGCGACGTAATAAAACAACTGCTGCCTTTCCCCTGTCATTTAAAGGAAGTTGAACTGAGGGACTTTCAGCCCTGAATGCAAATCTCACTTCACGAATGTGAAAGTATTACTTCCATCATCTCAACAGCTGGGTCACTGGGTGTATAATAGAAATCATCATGTATATTGTGTATTGTATGGGTTACATGATAGAACATGAACACAAATCTGACTCACCCCAGCAAACACCCCAGCGGGCCTGAGAGAGTTTACACACCGACGCCGGCGGAATCACATACGACACGGGATAATTTGTGCAGCTGTTGTTGGTCATGCACCACAAACACTGATGGCAAAAACATTTATTATAATAATTATTATTATTAAAGGCATCATTCTTCAGAAAGTGAGACTGTTTTGGTGGAAACACAGCAGCACGAACACTATCATCAATGCATTTGATGATGTTTTGTGCTGTTGGTTTGTGTCTAAAACATTCATTGTTTGCTCAAATGACACAAATCAGTCTGATATCAACATTTCAAAAGATGAAACGAAAGTATAATACAGACACAAATTGCTACAATAGTAAAACTGTTTTGATTATTTTTATTAGCATGCAGATTGACGGTTAAAACATGCTTACAGTAAAAATAGTAAATCAGCACAAACATAACTATCAATGCATTTGACGAATTGTACGTTTTGTAGTGTTATTTGGTTTGTCTCTAAAATATTCATGTCAGTTGGTAATAATATCAACATTTCAAAGGAAATATGAAAATGAACTTCTGTCAATCCCTCATTTAGCATGAGTAACTTTAGGTTTTTCTGAACATCCTGCTCATTTTCATGTTTCTGTGTAAATAATCGAGTTATAATTAATAAAACAGGAGTGTCTGAGCAGATTAGTCTGATACACCCTTTTATATAAATACTTCCCTAAATTACAATATTAATTTTTGAAAAGTTCAGATGGTAGCGCAGTAAAGGAATGACCCGGCTAATAAAAAGTAAATGAGCCGTATATGATCTTACCGAAACATTGGCGAGGCAGGTCTCACAGGAAGTCAGAGTGTTGCATGCTGGGGTGAGAACAAAAACATATACATATCAGACAAAACACTGACAAAAAACACTTTTACTCTGAAATTAAAGAGCTGAATTTAGCCAAAGGAATTGCCCAGATGATCTAGATACTCACAGATCATTAGGCATAACTTACGCTTGACTTTATTAAAGCTACCTCTGATATGAATATCTATAGAGGCCCATTTTCTCCAGAAAAGACAAAAATGATGCTTTGGTAAATCATCAAGTCAGAAATTATGACTTTCTATAGTATGTCATAACTATGAAGCATGATTTTTTTTTTCTTATGTGGCGGAAATGGGTTTCCATAAAAATCCATACTGAATTACCAATAATAAATTGCATAAAAGAGTAATACAACTGACAAGTAAAAAAAAAAGGTCCTTCAAAAATATTTATTTGCCCACTGACATTCACAAAATATGTAACTTCTACTTATGTGTTGTTCATACAAGTCTTTTAGGTGTTTTTATATTGATGACTAACACCACTGACATTAAAAACAGTAACAGCTTTATATTAAATATATTATATAAATTATAAAAAAAATAGTAATATGTAAATATTAATTATAGATACATACTATAATAATAATAATATATTTAAACATATTTATACGATTACAAGAATTACTTTATATTACAAGCATTTTCAGACTGCAAAATGGAAATATAGGATAAAAAGGACGACACAAGCAGGTAAAAACATACGTTTGTGAACAGGTGGAGGTGTTGTAGGTTTAACTGTAACGTTAGTTGTTGCTGTCACAGTAGCACCGAATCCGACACAAATCAGCAGAAAGACCGCCATCGACCCAAACACTCGGGATTCATCCATACTGTGGAGGATTTAAAGGCTTGTACAGCAGAAGAATGTTGAGTTGTATTTGAAATCTTCCTTTCGGCGAAGTAGAAATCTCAAAAACTCTCCTCAACACGCAACCGAAATCATCAAATGACTGACACTGGCAAAACACGGAAGCACAACAAACCAGCTGACGCACTTGTGCTTTCAAAATAAAAGTCCTTCAACAACTCCATAACCGAAAGTAGGCTATAATATAATTATCATAAACGCACAGACACCAAACAAATTACAGTAAATCTTTAACCATGTTTTTTTGGCAGATTGATTATCATTGTATTATCATGGTTTTGCTACAAATATCATGGTTAAAGTCCCCACAAAATGTACGTTTTTTTGCTTCTAGTATAATATGTTAGTCTTGTTATCTATAAGCTAGTGTGCTCCGAAACAATGACAAAATTCGCTTTCAAAATAAACATCCTTCAACAACACCATAAACGAAAGTAGGCTATAATCATCATATAATTATCATAAACGCACAGACACTAAACAAACCCAAATTTAAGTAATTATGAAAAATAATAACCATGGTGTTACTCACTTCTGCCAAATGATTTTGATGACATCTCGCTGCACTTCAGCGTCTCATCAGATTTTCTGTCCAATCAACAGTGTTGGGCAGTAGCGATGCTACTAGCTTAACTACGTTTTTCAGTAGCTTGTCAGTAGCTCAGTTACTTTTAAAACAGTGTAGCTTTTCCAGTAGCTAACTACTTTATCCAGCAAGTAGCGGTGTAGCACGACCAAAAGCTACATTCCGTTTTGGGTTCTGACGAGAATGAGCCTGTAATGAGCGAAGCGGAGCAGTGTGACAGATGCTCAGCTCAATAATCCGCTCTATGCAGACGCGCTCCACTCATGATCCACTCACCGGTAAAACAACGTTCGCTCAAATCCCGCTCAGACATGAAATTTATCTGTACTGTAGCCTACTATACTTGTTGTAGCCATTAAATAATGTATTTTGTTTCATATTTATGTTTAAATATTATAATGTTATTTTTAAATTTCATCTAGGCTATATTGATTATGAAAAGTGCAAAGATGCGTAATATACACTCACCTAAAGGATTACTAGGAACACCTGTTCAATTTCTCATTAATGCAATTATCTAATCAACCAATCACATGGCAGTTGCTTCAATGCATTTAGGGGTGTGGTCCTGGTCAAGACAATCTCCTGAACTCCAAACTGAATGTCAGAATGGGAAAGAAAGGTGATTTAAGCAATTTTGAGCGTGGCATGGTTGTTGGTGCCAGACGGGCCGGTCTGAGTATTTCACAATCTGCTCAGTTACTGGGATTTTCACGCACAACCATTTCTAGAGTTTACAAAGAATGGTGTGAAAAGGGAAAAACATCCAGTATGCGGCAGTCCTGTGGGCGAAAATGCCTTGTTGATGCTAGAGGTCAGAGGAGAATGGGCCGACTGATTCAAGCTGATAGAAGAGCAACTTTGACTGAAATAACCACTCGTTACAACCGAGGTATGCAGCAAAGCATTTGTGAAGCCACAACACGCACAACCTTGAGGCGGATGGGCTACAACAGCAGAAGACCCCACCGGGTACCACTCATCTCCACTACAAATAGGAAAAAGAGGCTACAATTTGCACGAGCTCACCAAAATTGGACAGTTGAAGACTGGAAAAATGTTGCCTGGTCTGATGAGTTTCGATTTCTGTTGAGACATTCAGATGGTAGAGTCAGAATTTGGCGTAAACAGAATGAGAACATGGATCCATCATGCCTTGTTACCACTGTGCAGGCTGGTGGTGGTGGTGTAATGGTGTGGGGGATGTTTTCTTGGCACACTTTAGGCCCCTTAGTGCCAATTGGGCATCGTTTAAATGCCACGGCCTACCTGAGCATTGTTTCTGACCATGTCCATCCCTTTATGACCACCATGTACCCATCCTCTGATGGCTACTTCCAGCAGGATAATGCACCATGTCACAAAGCTCGAATCATTTCAAATTGGTTCCTTGAACATGACAATGAGTTCACTGTACTAAAATGGCCCCCACAGTCACCAGATCTCAACCCAATAGAGCATCTTTGGGATGTGGTGGAACGGGAGCTTCGTGCCCTGGATGTGCATCCCACAAATCTCCATCAACTGCAAGATGCTATCCTATCAATATGGGCCAACATTTCTAAAGAATGCTTTCAGCACCTTGTTGAATCAATGCCACGTAGAATTAAGACAGTTCTGAAGGCGAAAGGGGGTCAAACACAGTATTAGTATGGTGTTCCTAATAATCCTTTAGGTGAGTGTATGTCAAAGACATAGGGTTAGAAATGATTTTGACCACTTCATTAAGTTTTGTTTTGTAGAAAGCCTTTCTTTTTTTTTTGTATAAATTGTATCTTAATTTTAATCGATGTTTCATCAGCCAATTGCCTGGATTTAATAAATAAGAAGCAAATAGACTATAGCAGACAATAATCGTGACATGGAGGCGCCGGAGCGATCACTTGCATTGCACATGAACTGGAGCGCGTCTCATAAATAAACCGAAACTCAGCAGGCTACTTGCCTCACAGACATGAGAAATATGTGTATAGAAAGCTTGAAATGTCCACTTTTAAATGAAACAATTCGAAACGAAAAGAAATAGTCAAGCAATGCGCACTTTTCACAGCTCATGACTGGTGTCTCAGAGCGTTTCTGTTCAAAATGCTGCACTCCATCACTGTATGTGCTGTGAGTTTAACCTGCATTTTCAGACTAATGCTGAGTATTTAATTTAAAGTCACATACATTTTGTTCTTGCACTGATGTTAAATTTGTAGCCATATTGCACTTTGACAGCCAGTTTGAGATATAGGCTATATTTGAGTATTGTGTGTATGGGATAGTTTACAAAATCAAATGATTCTGACAGTTTTTGCCATTGAAATCACTGGGAAAAAAGTGTCCCAATCAACCTGAATTCACCCTATACTCTTTGAAATCATAATTACATTACATTGTGTTGCTTGAAACCCCAAATATTATAACATTCTTCATTAACAAGTTATTTGTTACAATGTCATTGTAAAAAAAAAAAGAAAAAAGAAAAGTTGTTTCAATGTAGCTAACTACTTTTTGATAGTAACTTGTAGTGTAGCTAACTACTTTTTTAAAAGGGTAGCTTGAATAACAAGTAGCTTGTAGCTTGTAGAGCTACAGTTTCAGAGTAGCTTGCCCAACACTGCCAATCAAATGCTCTCTAGAATCTAAAGCGTCCCGCCCCCTACATTATAAACAGCAGCTGAAGCTGCGGCTAAAATCGCTCACTTGTTCACACATTTACTATTTTCTACATGGTGAATGGCACATAGTGCACTATATAGGGGATAGGGAACGATTCAGACAGTGTAAATACGCTTTCCATTGGGGCGAATGAAGTCTGGTTTCACGTTAGTGTCATGCGAACAGCCGCAGTTCCAGTCCAGAGACATGACAGCCCAGAGCGGATCATATGCGCAGACCACAAAACATATCAGACCCGTTTGAATTCTGCACAGAATGCTGTATTTTAAAGCCATATGGAGGAGGTTAGGAGGAGAAACGGTTAGAAATTAGGAAGAAACTGCGGCTTTACCTCTGGCCGAGCTGTGATATAAACTAAACGCTATTAAATTATCGTGTGTCCACCAAAGCATTTTTACCCAGCTAAAAATGCCTGGTGCTGTTCTGACAAGCGCTGCCTATTACCCAAAGTTGAACAGTTTAAAAAAAAAGAAAGACAGGGCAAATCAACTCGTGAAATATCATTATGGTACATAGTGCATCAAAATGCAATGTCATCAGTTTGCCTAAATTAGAACACAGAATGTTCAAATGTTTTACGCACCATTTACAAATGGTAGGGAGCAGGTGTAAATTTCTTTCGTACCAACTAACATTTTGAAAATACGAACTTTTTTGTGAATCCGAAAATTTACGTCAGCGATTTACACAAAAATTCGTCCTGCTCGTGTTTTCATAAATGAGGCCCAACGCTCAATAGCATAGCACCCCCCCAAAAAAACCCAACATAACAGACAGTCTTCTAACATAGCAAAACATTAAACACTACTAAATCTCCACCTTAACATTAATCTTGCACAAAAATTATATAACACTTAATTTTAGCATTTACTCTCCCTTTTGAGTGTCATGGCAAAGCATGCTGGGAAATAGAAATCTCAGCCCAGTTTCAGTTAAATTTAAGTTTGTCTAAATTAAAAGAAACAAGTTCATAAAATTCAAAACAATGAAACAATTCCGATTACTTAAAATGTGTCAGTTTTATGAACTCAAAAGAAAAAGAAAGCTCTAAATATTAATAAAAGTTAGTTTGATTGAACTAATTTGTTTCATTTGAGTTGGCTCTACTCGAACCAATTATTTTGACCGTTATGGCTTACAGTAGGATCAGGTTATGTTTGTTGTTTCAGAGGTATTCAGCGTATGACAGATTTCACACAATACCACTGCTTCTTTCTTGTTCCATTCTTTGAATGAAAAATGACAATTATCCCATAATTTACTCACCCTCAAGCCATCCTAGGTGTATGTGACTTCCTTCTTTCAGCCGAACACAATCGGAGTTATATTAAATAATATCCTGGCTCTTCACAGCTTTATAATGGCCCGAGTTGCCAGAAGCCGTTGCCGGAAGCCAGTGATTATAGTTTATAAAGTTATAAATATGGATATACAGTGGGGAGAACAAGTATTTGATACACTGCCAATTTTGCAGGTTTACCCACTTACAAAGCATGTAGAAGTCTGTAATTTTTATCATAGGTACTCTTCAACTGTGAGAGACGGAATCTAAAACAAAAATCCAGAAAATCACATTGTATGATTTTTAAGTAATTCATTTGCATTTTATTGCATGACATAAGTATTTGATACATCAGAAAAGCAGAACTTAATATTTGGTACAGAAACCTTTGTTTGCAATTACAGAGATCATACTTTTCCTGTAGTTCTTGACCAGGTTTGCACACACTGCAGCAGGGATTTTGGCCCACTCCTCCATACAGACCTCCAGATCCTTCAGGTTTCGGGGCTGTCGCTGGGCAATACGGACTTTCAGCTCCCTCCAAAGATTTTCTATTGGGTTCAGGTCTGGAGACTGGCTAGGCCACTCCAGGACCTTGAGATGCTTCTTACGGAGCCACTCCTTAGTTGCCCTGGCTGTGTGTTTCGGGTCGTTGTCATGCTGGAAGACCCAGCCACGACCCATCTTCAATGCTCTTACTGAGGGAAGGAGGTTGTTGGCCAAGATATCGCGATACATGGCCCCATCCATCCTCCCCTCAATACGGTGCAGTCATCCTGTCCCCTTTGCAGAAAAGCATCCCCAAAGAATGATGTTTCCACCTCCATGCTTCACGGTTGGGATGGTGTTCTTGGGGTTGTACTCATCTTTCTTCTTCCTTCAAACACAGCGAGTGGAGTTTAGACCAAAAAGCTCTATTTTTGTCTCATCAGACCACATGATGCCCTTCTCCCATTCCTCCTCTGGATCATCCAGATGGTCATTGGCAAACTTCAGACGGGCCTGGACATGCGCTGGCTTGAGCAGGGGGAACTGCAGGATTTTAATCCATGACGGCGTAGTGTGTTACTAATGGTTTTCTTTGAGACTGTGGTCCCAGCTCTCTTCAGGTCATTGACCAGGTCCTGCCGTGTAGTTCTGGGCTGATTCCTCACCTTCCTCATGATCATTGATGCCCAATGAGGTGAGATCTTGCATGGTGCCCCAGACCGAGGGAGATTGACCGTCATCTTGAAATTCTTCCATTTTCTAATAATTGCGCCAACAGTTGATGCCTTCTCACCAAGCTGCTTGCCTATTGTCCTGTAGCCCATCCCAGCCTTGTGCAGGTCTACAATTTTATCCCTGATGTCCTTACACAGCTCTCTGGTCTTGGCCATTGTGGAGAGGTTGGAGTCTGTTTGATTGAGTGTGTGGACAGGTGTCTTTTATACAGGTAACAAGTTCAAACAGGTGCAGTTAATACAGGTAATGAGTGGAGAACAGGAGGGCTTCTTAAAGAAAAACTAACAGGTCTGTGAGAGCCGGAATTCTTACTGGTTGGTAGGTGATCAAATACTTATGTCATGCAATAAAATGCAAATTAATTATTTAAAAATCATACAATGTGATTTTCTGGATTTTTGTTTTAGATTCCGTCTCTCACAGTTGAAGAGTACCTATGATAAAAATTACAGACCTCTACATGCTTTGTAAGTAGGAAAACCTGCAAAATCGCCAGTGTATCAAATACTTGTTCTCCCCACTGTATTTCTTACAGAAACCCACCGCTTCACTTCAGAAGGCATTTATTAACCCCCTGGAGTCGTATGGATTACTTTTATGATGGATAGATGTGCTTTTTGGAGCTTCAGAAAAAATGAGCAATTGGTTGACTTGAGGAAATCATTGTGTGTATAATTATGATTAAATGCATTTTTCTATATATGAGCTCATTGAATCAATTGACTCTTATGGTTTGAGGCAAGTGTTGACTTTGAAAAGTGTGCTGGAGCAATGTTGGAGCAACAAGAATATGAAATCAGTTCTGCAGAAATGGTCAGTTGAGAAATTGAGGCATTGGTGTATTGATTCAGTCCTAGTGTGAATCTTTGATAAACACTGTGAATGTTCACAATATGTATGAGGAGGAAGCATTAAGAGAGGAAATGGGTTAAATGTGAGCGTGAGTCAGTGCTGAGCACATGGTGAACTTTACCTTGTGTAATAATACTAATAAAAAAATGCAATGAATTACACGATTAGTTTTTGATGAATATGACATCATTACTGCACTGTAAAAGAAATGCTAGTAATTTTAACTGTAAAAGACTATAAAAATGCGACAGTAAAAATCTGTTAATTGGTTAACAATAAATTCCTGTACTATATTTGAACTGTAATAGATCTAGCCTTACATTTTGTGTAGTTTTGCAGTAAAATGCTGTTAAATGTACCATTTTTTTTTTTATATAAAAGGAACAAATCATCTTATAATTTATAGTGAAAAGCCATACACTGACATTCCCAGAATTCCCAGTGACACTTTACATTTGATGGTTTTTAATATTAATAATATTTTTTTTTAATGTACACGTTGTTCTGTAAATATATTTACATTTTTACTGGTCATAGGTTTGATTCCCAGGGAATGTATACAGTGCATCCGAAAAGTACTCACAGCGCTTCACTTTTTCCACATTTTGTTATGTTACAGCCTTATTCTAAAATGGATTAAATTAATTTTCCTCAAAAGTCTACAAACAATATGCCATAATGACAATGTGAAAGAAGTTTGTTTGAAATCTTCGTAAATTTATTAAATATAAAAAACGAAAAAAATCACATGTACATAAGTATTCATATCCTTTGCCATGACACTCAAAATTGAGCTCAGGTGCATCCTGTTTCCACTGATCATCCTTGAGATTGGACATGATTTGGAAAGGCACACACCTGTCTATATAAGGTCCCACAGTTAACAGTGCATGTCAGAGCACAAACCAAGCAATGAAGTCCAAGGAGTTGTCTGTAGACCTCCGAGACAGGATTGTATTGAGGCACAGATCTGGGGAACGGTTTCTCTGTGGAGAGTGGAGAAACTTCCAGAAGAACAACCATCTCTGTAGCACTCCACCAATCAGGCCTGTATGGTAGAGTGGCCAGACAGAAGCCACTCCTCAGTAAAAGGCACATGACAGCCGGCCTGGAGTTTGCCAAAAGGCACCTGAAGGACTCTCAGACTATGAGAAACAAAATTCTCTGGTCTGATGAAACAAAGATTGAACTCTTTGGCCTGAATGGCAAGTGTCATGTCTGGAGGAAACCAGGCACCGCTCATCACCTGGCCAATACCATCCCTACAGTGAAGCATGGTGGTGGCAGCATCATGCTGTGGGGATGTTTTTTACCAGAAGGAACTGGGAAACTAGTCAGGATCGAGGGAAAGATGAATGCAGCAATGTACAGAGACATCCTTGATGAGAACCTGCTCCAGAGCACTCTGGACCTCAGACTGGGGCGACGGTTAAACACAGGACAACGACCCTAAGCACACAGCCAAGATAACAAAAGAGTGGCTACGGGACAACTCTGTGAATGTCTTTGAGTGGCCCAGCCAGAGCCCAGACTTGAACCCGATTGAACATCTCTGGAGAGATCTGAAAATGGCTGTGCACCGACGCTGCCCATCCAACCTGATGGAGCTTGAGAGGTCCTGCAAAGAAGAATGGGAGAAACTGCCCAAAAATAGGTGTGCCAAGCTTGTAGCATCATACTCAAAAAGACTTGAGGCTGTAATTGGTGCCAAAGGTGATTCAACAAAGTATTGAACAAAGGCTGTGAATACTTATGTACATGTTTTTTTTTGTTTGTTTTTTTCGTTTTAAATAAATTTGCAAAGATTTCAAACAAACTTCTTTCACATTGTCATTATGGGGTATTGTTTGTATAATTGAGGAAAATAATGAATTGAATCCATTTTGGAATAAGGCTGTAATAAGCACTTTTTCCATTGTGGAAAAAGTGAAGCACTGTGAATACTTTCCAGATGCACTGTAACTGATGAAATGTATACCAGGAATGCAATGTATAAAAGCATCTGCAAAATGCATCAATGTAATCAAAAAATAAGAAAAATACCATTTAGAATTTTTTTTTTTTTTTTAAGGATAAAAGATGTGTGTCTAATTTTAAGTTGGTAAAAGGAGAGATTTGAAATGTTGATTTATATGACTAAAAGCAGCTTCTCTGTAAGAATCTTCCTTTTCTACTTTTATCTTTTTTTTTTTTTTGGAAACAGAGTAAACTGCATTCATGACAATAGTAATATATGCAGTTTACTACTAATGCCTCCTGTAGCTCAAATATAATACAATATCATGGGTTTGAATCCCATGCAGGGAAAGCAAGACCTAATAACAATGTGTACCTTGAATGCAATGTAGGTTGCTTTGGATAAAAGTCAAATGCATAAATGTAAAAGTAGTCAAGATGTTTGAGCAAGAACGTCATGGAACATCAGGTCAGCATTACGAAACATGCCAGACCTCCAGTTTTGACTTCCCTTTAAAACAGAAAAAGACCAAAAATTCCCCAGGCAGCATCTGTCCACTGATGTGTGGCGTCGTCCCTCCGGCTGGCGTGCGCTCATGGCTCTGGACGCAGTGATTGGGCTCTTTACTGTGATGACTGGTAAGTGAGATTTTATTATATCTGCCCTGATCTCTATCTGTCAAAATCAAATCAAAATCCAATTATGATGCAAAGATCATTTTCTCTGAACATCATCTTAATACTAACCCTGCGTCTCATTCTAACATGCTCTCTTTCCTCACATCATTAAATAAACTTGAACACATAAATAATACAATATGTTAATGTTTACTAAATGCATGTGACTGTTTTTGTGCATGTGCACTGTGAAGGCAGACTCAGACACTTCATAACTTCCCTTTTCTATATTTCGACTGTGTTGTGAAATGCTCTCGTCGTTGTCACACTGTGAGTCCGGTGCTGATCTAAAGTGTTTTCAGATACAAAGACCTTAAAAGCAGTGTGTTTAATATTCTCCTTAAGACGAGATGTCATTTATTATCATTCAATGAGCAACTTTTGGCGATAAGATGTGAAATATTATCAGACTTAATTTGCATCTGATCTAATGTAATGTCATACGTCTCTGAATTGGTTGTACAGAATTATTGGTAACACAATACGGTTAGTTAATGCATCAGCAATACATTTGTTACAGTGTTTATTAATATTTGTTAACATTAGTTAATAAAAATACAACTGTTCATCATTCATGTTAGCTAATATCCATTAAATAATATGAAATTATACAACTTTTGATGTAACACTATAATAAGGTTCCATTTGTTAACATTAGTGTTAACTACATTAACATGAACTAACAATGAAAAAAAAATCTAAAGCATCTGTTAATCATTTCAACATTTACTAATACATGATTAAAATCAAAAGATGTATCTGTTATATTATTTAATGGACCTGAGATGACATGAACTAACAATGAACAATTGTGTTTTTATTAATTAACGCTAACAAAGATTAATAAACACTGTAACAAATGTATTGCTCATTGTTAGTTAATATTAGTTAATGAATAAAAAAAAACAATAAACCTAAATAGACATTTAAAAAAAAAACAGACAACAAAATTAAAATGACAATGGAAAACATAAACACAAAAATAAAAAAAATTAATTAAACTAATTCAAAAAATAAAGAAAAACTATAAAAGTATATTAAAGGTGCAGTAAGCGATTTCTGAGTAATGCTGTGAGCACCAAAACACAAAACACACTTGTAGCCAATCAGCAGTAAGGGGTGTGTCCACTCATGAGGGGGAGGTGCCTGTGCTGCATAGCCTGTTCATAAATTTGGGGGCAGAGCTATAAATATAGGATGTCATACTTCTGGGTAGGGGCGTGTTAGTTTGCGTGATTTAAAATATCAACAGTTTCTCAGAAATTGCTTACTGCACCTTTAATGAAATAATGTTAAATAATCAGACCTTATTTTTGGGTAAATGTTGAAATTAAAATGAACTAAGATTAATAAATGCTGCAGAAGTAGCCTTTTTGTTTACTGTTAGTTCATGTTAACTTATGTAGTTAACTAATGTTAACATACGGAAGCTTGTTGTAAAGTGTTACTTAATTATTTTACATAAATGATTAAAAAATGGATCTGTAAACTGTGTTCCTTCTCTGTCTTCAGCGTGTCTGTGGAGGACGACACCTGCTGTCTCACTTTCTGCCCCGGTGAGAGTGTTTGTCCTGGAGGGATCGTGTCTCGTGCTCCCCTGCTCCTTCAGCCCGGTTCCCACCGCAGAGCGGATGGAAGTTCGACTCACGAGACCCCGGGCTTCTTTATCAATGATGCTGAGACCGACGGTCTTCAGCACTCATCGGGGGGATGCGATTCATAAAGACTTCAGAGAGCGCACGTCCCTCGCGGGGAACCTCAGCTCCGGCGACTGCTCCATCAACATCGGCAGAATCAGGAAGGAAGACCAGAACACATATGAGCTGCAGATGAGGGAGCTGGGTCAAAGTTCATGGCCTGTGAGCACCAAGATCATCGTCAGCGTCGCTGGTATGCTAATGTTGCTCTGACGTGAGGCAAATGCAATTTTAACTAAAACTGTTAAAAATTTTGCTTAAGAAATAAAATAAAAATATTACAAAACCTAAATAACTTAATTTATTTCAGTTATTTGCCAAGGCAACATTTCTACAACATTTTCGTTTAGTTTCAGTTGAAGTATAAAGGCTAACTAAAACTGAAAAAATTAAATAAATAAATAAAAATAATAATAATAATATATATATATATATATATATATATATATATATATATATATATATATAAATTACAAAAAACACAACAAATTAATAAAAAGAATTCAAAATATTAATAAACACTATATAGATATATTTAAAAAAAAATAATAAAATGTCATACAAACATTTAATTACATACAAACAACAACATTTCTACAACTTTAACTAAAATGAAAACAGAAAAACTATATGGAGATTTTAAAAAAACTAATAAAATTACAAAAACACAAATTCCAAAACTAACTAAAATTAAAATGAAAACGGAAAACAAAAATGAAAAAACTAAATTAAACACATTCAAATGATAAATAAAAACTATATAGACATATTCAAATAAAATTAAAAAAAAATTGACAAAAACACACAACAAAATTATTATAACTTTAACTTTAAAATGGAAATTGAAAGAAATAACAATAACATTAAAAAACTAGTAGAAATGTCAAAAAACAGACAACAAAATTAAAATGACAATGGAAAACATAAAAATAAAATATAAATAAAAACTATAAAAGTATATTAAAGGTGCAGTAAGCAATTTCTGAGAAATGCTGTTGAAAGGGAATCAGACCAAGCACCGAAACACAAAACACACTTGAAGCCAATCAGCAGTAAGGGGTGTGTCCACTCATGAGGGGGCAGGTGCCTGTGCTGCATAGCGTGTTCATACATTTGGGGGCGGAGCTATCAATATAGGGGTGTGACCCTATTGAGTAGGGGCGTGTTTGTTTTGGTGATTTAAAATATCAGCAGCGTTTCTCAGAAATCACTTACTGCACCTGTAATGATACTAAAATAACACTGATGTTCATGCGATTTTACATCTAATAACACAGAATATGTGTATGAATCTTCCATGATGTGTCTTATCATCAGGTACGCCGGAGCCGCCTGAGATCACTGACCTGGGGCCCGTGAAGGAGGGTCAGCGGGTCATGTTGAACTGTTCAGTGAGGCTCAGCTGCCCGTCTGAACGCCCCCGTCTGCTGTGGAAGTGGGAGCGAGGCGATCAGGGCAGCAGCAGCATTCACGGAGACACGGAGCTGCAGCGCGACCCGGGTCAGTTACCGGTGATGCGGACGTCACTGTCCTTTACCGTCCCGCAGCACACAAACCCCAGAGTGCGATGTGAGGTGGAGTATCTGAAGAACAGGAGATCCTCAGCCACCCGAGAGATCCTCGTTCACTGTAAGATGTCAAAGATCCCTATCCAATAATCACAAACTAGCTTTAAAAGTCATTTAAAATTGAGTGCCAAGGAGAATTTAAATTCAAACCAAAACTCTCAGTATGCTCTCCATTCAATTTCATTGCTGTGTATGAGAAACAGTTGCGATTTTAAATGGTATAACAACATCAAAAGTGCCAGTTCTCAACCTTTTTGTCTTCAAGGCCCCTCATTGTCTAAGACAGGGGTGGGGAACGTTGATCCTGGAGGGCCACTCTCTTGCAGAGTTTAGCTCCAACCCTAATCAAACACACCTGAAGCTAATCAAGGTCTTCAGGATTACTAAAGTTACAGGCAGGTGAGTGTTTTTTCCAGGGTTGGAGTTAAACTCTGCAAGAGAGTGGCCCTCCAGGATCAGCGTTCCCCACCCCTGGTCTAAGACAAAATTTAAAGGCCCCCAAAGAGAGTTCTGGTAATTCTGTTGTAATGACAAAGCTATAAAAAACTAGGGGTGGCAATTTAAATTAGTTTAATTAAATATTTAAATAATTATATAAATATTATAAATTATATTTGTAATAATAATATTTCATTATAATAATTAAATAAAGAATTCCAGAATATTTTTCAGGGTTTACACTTTTTTTCCTAGTCATTTGTGACTATTTTTATTTATTATTTCCATGATTTTATTATATATTTTTTATTTTTTTAATAATTATTTATTTGCCAACAAATAGCAATTTCAAAACACTGATAAAATATTTTAGAATTTGACATAACTAGAACATTTCATATTTTAATTAATTTCCATGACTTTTCCTGATCTATAAATGACACTTTTAGAAATTCCCTCATATGAGAATCATGGTTCTGAACTAAAAATGGCAGTTCTAATTCAAATAAGAAATATGATACTGTAACGTTGAGTCCTAGGATGAATAAGATAGATGAAGCAATTCAAATAGAAACGTTGTTTATCAATTAAAGAGACTCAGGTAATCCAATAGTGGTGAAAAACACAAAAGAGACAGTGTGTAAAACACAACAAACCAGACAAAGGAACAGGGAACTGAATGGCCTAAATATTCAAGATGACAAACTGAAAACTAACAGGTGGGATCTAATTAATGAGTAACCAAGGAAACTAATGACCGGTGGGAACAAAGGAACACAGGAAACAGGTAACAAAAGATGAGCAAATTAAAAGTCCTTGAAACTGAAACTAAGACAAACTAAAGTAGCTAATTGTGACAGATACCAGCCTTTTTGTAATTGTGACAGATACCAACCATCTTGATTTTCAGTTGTTTAAACTTGTTTTAAAGTTTGTTTTGTTTTATTTTAAATAATTTTAAATCATCTTGAGACCCCTGGTTGAGAACCACTGATCTAAAGCAGTTCTAAATGTTTCTGGTCTCCTCACAGTTCCTCCCAAAGACGTCCTCATTCAGGTCTTCACGACGTCTGTCCGGGTTGGAGGAAATGCTCTGCTGAGTTGTTCCTGTAAGGCCGACCCACCAGTGTTTGAATACCAGTGGTCAACGGTTCAGTCGGGAAAAACGGTGATCATCCCCAAACGCACTCCCACCATCCGCATCTACAATGTGACCCGAGACACACGCGCTCAGTGCACCGTTACCAACAGACTGGGATGGGCGACGTCTCGCCTCACGGGCCTCAATGTGCAATGTGAGTCAACGGCGCGCTCTTGCTCTCGCTCTGGTTGATGTGTGTGTGCACACGCTCATCCGGGAGAAGTGGCCATACAAGCAATTCCGCCCTTTATGACATCATACAGGGCCATACTTGAAAAAAAAGTGCATTTGGCACAGAAATACTCCGTCATACGTCCAACTCATTATTTTTTTTTTTTTACTTTGGTCATGTTTAGCATGAGAATCCAACTCTTTAACAGTGTAAATTAGTCAGAATGCATGAAATCGCATTAGACGTGTAGACAAAGTGTTTTTTTTATGGTTCTAGTTTTGGTTTTATTTTTTTAACCCTGCCGTAGAAACCTGTGAAACGTTAGACATTTGCATTATTCTGCTTCTGCATTCTGCGCTGTTTTTTTTTACAGATGTCTCATGTTGTACATGTCCATTATTCTCGTCTCTGTAGACACCCCTGTGATTCTGTCCAACTCGTCCTGTGATTGGGACGGGACGCTGCTGTCCTGCTTCTGTGCCGTGGACTCAAACCCTCGTCCTGCTGTCACCTGGAGTGTGAACGGGACTCAGCTGCCAGACGGATATAATGCTTCTTTTTCTTATTTCAACCACATACTGATGGCGACTCTCAGCGGGATCACAGACGTTCCTCTGCCGGTGGAATGTTACGCAGTCAACTCACTGGGAAACGACTCTCACGTACTGTTTGAGGCTCATGATGGTACGCTACGGCTGAACAATGACATTTAGAGGATTATAGTTCAGACAAATATAAAGATTCTGTCAATATTTACTCATTGTTTCAAACCCATATTCTGTTATTTTTCTGTGGAATCTTTGTTTGCAATGATTCTGTAGCTGATCCATAAACCCTGAACATTTGTAGAGAATGGGAACACTCAGAATGTTCTGCACATCCTTCTGTTTCAAACTATTAAATATAATAGTTGATAATATAATGATATTTTTATCTACCAATAAGAGTGTAGTAAAAACAGCTCTGTTTAATGCAAATATTGCAGATTTTTCCCAAAATCATGACTGGAAATTAAAAAATTATTTAAAAAAGAATAATTAAAAAATAGCCACAAATGACTAGAAAAGTCATGTAAATTGTAATGGTGTAAAACGTGGATAACATTCAGTTATTTAAACATTCAGTTATTATTCCTTTTAATTATTTATAATTATTTTATTATATTATTTTAATTAGTAATTTTATTATTTTAATATTTACATAAATGTTTAAATATTTAATTACTCTTAATTACTAATTTTTGCATATTCTATCTGATATTACAATACTTTAAGATGCATTATAAAGAGGAAGTTGTTTTTTCCACAGGTCATCTGATATGGACTCTAATACCAACAGCATGTGCTGTGCTTTTCCTTCTGCTGCTGATGATTCTACTAATATTTTACTGCTGTTGCTGGACAAACAGAAAGTAAGTCACTAATGTTTTATCATGTGCTTATGTCATTAACAATTCAGTTTCTTGCAGAATCTCATCTGACTAAGTGTAAATAACATCTGAGCTCTTTTCCTGTTGAAAAGGAGACGTGTCATGGCCTACAGACCTCCTGCAATACATCCAGATAATCTCAGCATCTATCAGGAGCGCATGCCCCTCTACATTAACTGCAGTGAGGTCACACACATCTACACCAACGGCAGTTATCAGCTCATCTATCAGAACTGCACTCCACTTTTTGTACGAAGCAAACAGGTAAAAAGCGATGAAAAGTCGAGCCATTTGTTAGAAAGAGATGTAGTTGCAATAATTGCTTTAAGAATCCGCACAACTGTAGCAGCAGATGACTAATATTCTGTTGCGCAGAACTGAGGAACAACTGATGATGGCACGGTTTGATGTTTGGTTGACCAATGAGCAGAAGGGGCGTTTCATTCCCACCCACATGTAGAGATTGGGTGCTTCTCATATGGAAGGCTGTGTCCTAGTAAGGCGTCTCAATTTGAAGGATCCTTGGTAGGCAGCCTTCGTTTCACGTCCTTCGGCTCATTTTGAAGGATGCATCAAGTGTATCCTTCACGTTCCTTTAATCACCCACAATTCTTTGCACACATTCCAATTCACGAAAAAAGAACTGGCAGAAAACGAGACACTTTATTATGAAATGTAAGATACATTTTTTTTTTTTTTTTTGAGATTAAGGCATATGTTATCTTTTGTTTTGGTGTTAATTAATCACTTAACACTGAACTGCCAATAATGTAATCCACTGGGAGACCACAGACAGTTGCCATTCACTGTATTCTATTAATAGAAAGCCAGTTAATATAAAGATTTTTTTTTTTATACAACATATTTTGAGCTTCCGCAAGAACCAATGAGGTTCATTCTCGTGTTGCGCAGCACGTTTGAGCTTCAGCAAGAACCAGTGAGGTTCATTCTCGTGTTACGCAGCACATTTGAGCTTCAGCAAGAACCAGTGAGGTTCATTCTCGTGTTACGCAGCACGTTTGAGCTTCTGCAAGAACCAGTGAGGTTCATTCTCGTGTTACGCAGCACGTTTGAGCTTCTGCAAGAACCAGTGAGGTTCATTCTGGTGTTATGCAGCACGTTTGAGCATCAGCAAGAACCAATGAGGTTCATTCTCGTGTTACGCAGCACGTTTGAGCTTCAGCAAGAACCAATGAGGTTCATTCTGGTGTTATGCAGCACGTTTGAGCATCAGCAAGAACCAATGAGGTTCATTCTCGTGTTACGCAGCACGTTTGAGCTTCAGCAAGAACCAATGAGGTTCATTCTGGTGTTATGCAGCACGTTTGAGCATCAGCAAGAACCAATGAGGTTCATTCTCGTGTTACGCAGCACGTTTGAGCATCAGCAAGAACCAATGAGGTTCATTCTGGTGTTATGCAGCACGTTTGAGCTTCAGCAAGAACCAGTGAGGTTCATTCGCGTGTTACACAGCACGTTTGAGCTTCAGCAAGAACCAGTGAGGTTCATTCTCGTGTTACACAGCACGTTTGAGCTTCCTCAAGAACCAATGAGGTTCATACTCGTGTTACGCAGCACGTTTGAGCTTCAGCAAGAACCAATGAGGTTCATTCTCGTGTTGCGCAGCACGTTTGAGCTTCAGCAAGAACCAGTGAGGTTCATTCTGGTGTTACGCAGCACGTTTGAGCATCAGCAAGAACCAATGAGGTTCATTCTCGTGTTACGCAGCACGTTTGAGCTTCAGCAAGAACCAATGAGGTTCATTCTCGTGTTACGCAGCACGTTTGAGCTTCAGCAAGAACCAATGAGGTTCATTCGCGTGTTACACAGCACGTTTGAGCTTCAGCAAGAACCAGTGAGGTTCATTCTCGTGTTACACAGCACGTTTGAGCTTCCTCAAGAACCAATGAGGTTCATACTCGTGTTACGCAGCATGTTTGAGCTTCAGCAAGAACCAGTGAGGTTCATTCTCGTGTTACACAGCACGTTTGAGCTTCCTCAAGAACCAATGAGGTTCATACTCGTGTTACGCAGCACGTTTGAGCTTCAGCAAGAACCAATGAGGTTCATTCGCGTGTTACACAGCACGTTTGAGCTTCAGCAAGAACCAAAGAGGTTCATTCTCGTGTTGCGCAGCACGTTTGAGCTTCAGCAAGAACCAATGAGGTTCATTCTCGTGTTACGCAGCACGTTTGAGCTTCAGCAAGAACCAATGAGGTTCATTCTCGTGTTACGCAGCACGTTTGAGCTTCAGCAAGAACCAATGAGGTTCATTCTCGTGTTACGCAGCACGTTTGAGCTTCAGCAAGAACCAATGAGGTTCATTCGCATTACACAGCACGTTTGAGCTTCCTCAAGAACCAATGAGGTTCATTCTCGTGTTACGCAGCACGTTTGAGCTTCAGCAAGAACCAATGAGGTTCATTCGCATTACACAGCACGTTTGAGCTTCCTCAAGAACCAATGAGGTTCATTCTCGTGTTACACAGCACGTTTGAGCTTCAGCAAGAACCAATGAGGTTCATTCGCATTACACAGCACGTTTGAGCTTCCTCAAGAACCAATGAGGTTCATTCTCGTGTTACGCAGCACGTTTGAGCTTCAGCAAGAACCAATGAGGTTCATTCTCGTGTTACGCAGCACGTTTGAGCTTCAGCAAGAACCAGTGAGGTTCATTCTCGTGTTACACAGCACATTTGAGCTTCCTCAAGAACCAATGAGGTTCATACTCGTGTTACGCAGCACGTTTGAGCTTCAGCAAGAACCAATGAGGTTCATTCGCGTGTTACGCAGCACGTTTGAGCTTCAGCAAGAACCAATGAGGTTCATTCGCGTGTTACACAGCACGTTTGAGCTTCAGCAAGAACCAGTGAGGTTCATTCTCGTGTTACACAGCACGTTTGAGCTTCCTCAAGAACCAATGAGGTTCATACTCGTGTTACGCAGCACGTTTGAGCTTCAGCAAGAACCAATGAGGTTCATTCGCGTGTTACACAGCACGTTTGAGCTTCAGCAAGAACCAATGAGGTTCATTCTCGTGTTACGCAGTACGTTTGAGCTTCCGCAAGAACCAATGAGGTTCATTCTCGTGTTACGCAGCACGTTTGAGCTTCAACAAGAACCAGTGAGGTTCATTCTCGTGTTACACAGCACGTTTGAGCTTCCTCAAGAACCAATGAGGTTCATACTCGTGTTACGCAGCACGTTTGAGCTTCAGCAAGAACCAATGAGGTTCATTCGCGTTACACAGCACGTTTGAGCTTCCTCAAGAACCAATGAGGTTCATACTCGTGTTATGCAGCACGTTTGAGCTTCAGCAAGAACCAATGAGGTTCATTCTCGTGTTACACAGCACGTTTGAGCTTCCTCAAGAACCAATGAGGTTCAGACTCGTGTTACGCAGCACGTTTGAGCTTCAGCAAGAACCAGTGAGGTTCATTCTCGTGTTACACAGCACGTTTGAGCTTCCTCAAGAACCAATGAGGTTCAGACTTGTGTTACGCAGCACGTTTGAGCTTCAGCAAGAACCAATGAGGTTCATTCTCGTGTTACGCAGCACGTTTGAGCTTCAGCAAGAACCAATGAGGTTCATTCTCGTGTTACACAGCACGTTTGAGCTTCAGCAAGAACCAATGAGGTTCATTCGCATTACACAGCACGTTTGAGCTTCCTCAAGAACCAATGAGGTTCATTCTCGTGTTACGCAGCACGTTTGAGCTTCAGCAAGAACCAATGAGGTTCATTCTCGTGTTACGCAGCACGTTTGAGCTTCAGCAAGAACCAGTGAGGTTCATTCTCGTGTTACACAGCACATTTGAGCTTCCTCAAGAACCAATGAGGTTCATTCGCGTGTTACGCAGCACGTTTGAGCTTCAGCAAGAACCAATGAGGTTCATTCGCGTGTTACACAGCACGTTTGAGCTTCAGCAAGAACCAGTGAGGTTCATTCTCGTGTTACACAGCACGTTTGAGCTTCCTCAAGAACCAATGAGGTTCATACTCGTGTTACGCAGCACGTTTGAGCTTCACCAAGAACCAATGAGGTTCATTCGCGTGTTACACAGCACGTTTGAGCTTCAGCAAGAACCAATGAGGTTCATTCTCGTGTTACGCAGCACGTTTGAGCTTCAGCAAGAACCAATGAGGTTCATTCGCGTGTTACGCAGCACGTTTGAGCTTCCTCAAGAACCAATGAGGTTCATTCTCGTGTTACGCAGCACGTTTGAGCTTCAGCAAGAACCAATGAGGTTCATTCTCGTGTTACGCAGCACGTTTGAGCTTCAGCAAGAACCAATGAGGTTCATTCTCGTGTTACACAGCACGTTTGAGCTTCAGCAAGAACCAATGAGGTTCATTCGCATTACACAGCACGTTTGAGCTTCCTCAAGAACCAATGAGGTTCATTCTCGTGTTACGCAGCACGTTTGAGCTTCAGCAAGAACCAATGAGGTTCATTCTCGTGTTACGCAGCACGTTTGAGCTTCAGCAAGAACCAGTGAGGTTCATTCTCGTGTTACACAGCACATTTGAGCTTCCTCAAGAACCAGTGAGGTTCATACTTGTGTTACGCAGCACGTTTGAGCTTCAGCAAGAACCAATGAGGTTAATTTAGGTGGGGGGTTGGGATGTCAACCATCTGTGAGGTATCACAGCAGCAAATGCCATCTGTATTTATAAAAGGCATGTGAAATAATGGTGATAACTAGTTGCATTTGATGTTGAAATGCAGCCGTCTCTGTGTTACAGACGCATAAGAGACAAAGACGAGGGGCCAGACGACAGCGAGAGCAGCGGGAGAGACAGATCGCCGTCACAACAGACTCTGACACGGCCATCTATGTGGAGGTCATATGATCACAACATTAACATCTTCATCAATGAATCCTCATATAACAGAAGGAAACTTACCTGTGTGTGTTTATATAACCATTTGATGATTTCTACCTGTGTATTTTCACTGAGAACTGAGTCTGTGCTGGTGCTTCTGTAGCCTCCAGAAATAAAGAAATAAAAAAACAATGTGTTTGGCATCTCAAGCTGCAGTGTGAAGAATAGGAAGAAATGCATGTAATATTTCTGAAATGAGTGAATATTGTTTGTTAGGCTGTTTGCAAAAACTGAATATTTTTTGACAGTTTTTATTTATTGAACTGATCTCAGACATTTGTTTATATCTGTTTTGCTGGGAAAGGTCAGATACCTCTGGCATTACTGAGATAACTCAGACATTACTGTAGAAGACGAGAAAATCATTATTAAATAGACAAAAAGTGGCATTCAATTGAACAGCCCATCAGTGATTTGCAATTCCGTCTACAGTCATTTCAGGTTATTTTCATGAACACTAAGCTATGAAAAGTCACATTTATGAGTTTATAAAAAAATTCCTTTGACGAGTCATTACTGAGAATTCTTTGCATTATTGAAAAGTTATTATATATCAAAGGTGGAATTTGTACATTCCAAGGACAATATGTTCATAAAATGCTAAAAGACATAGAACAATGAACTGAAAATGTATTTTAGGTCAGTCCTGAGGACAATAGAACAATAAAAGTATAGAGTTTTATAGGAAACAAAAACAAGCCTAAGGCTGAGACTGGAACAGGAAAATTTGCAAAAGGTTAAATTTGTTGAACACTAAGATTGATCTTGCCATGCAACCGAGAAAAAGGGGAACATTGTTTGCCTGATAAGTGCTAGACTTGTCAGAGGACATTTCAAAGAAAACAACCTTACAAATTAGAAAACAAATTACAACATCTATTAAAAAACCGAACAACTGGGTAGTTGACAAATAAGCAGTGAAAAAAATTTTTTTTTGTTGTTGTTGTAAAACACCACTTTTAAAGAAAAAATACATATTATTATGTAATGTGAAGTCTGATGTTTGAGAAAATATAAGGGGTCACTAACTTTGTCAATTTTTAGTTTTTTTGAACATTTTTACTGAAATATGTCCTATGGTGTGACAGAAAGAATTAAGATTATAGGGGTGTCGCACCAAAGGACAACAAAACTTGACACTTCTATAGTGGTTTCAAAAAATAAATATTTGAACAATTCTGAGACAAAATCCTACCATGTGCACGTCACGGGCTTCACAGTAACATGACCTTAAATGGGGTCCTTCAACTAATTAAACTTGTCAGTGGAATTGCCGATTTAAAATCAGGATATGGTGTCACACCGGAGGACATGTTTTTCAGTGACAAAATGTATCAAGTTTCTATGCTTTTAGAAATATATGGATGAAAAAAAAATTAATAAAATAGACACTTGTAAAATTATGCCTGAGGTATTTATTAACATTTGTATGCTTTTCTTTTCAATTTATAAAAGTTGTAATTTACTGAACCATGCTTGAGACAGTCACACCATAGGACAATTTTGAGATTTGGCTCAAAAATTTAAAAAAAACATCTAATAACACAGCAGTTTTTATGACAACAGGTCCATGTAATACAAAGAAATGTTTTACCATTTACTGGATTTTAAATGATGACAATACTAATTATATTCATTTTTATCTTGTGTGACTGAAAATGCCATGTAACGTCAACAACCCAACTATGTGGAAGTCTGTTTATCAGCATTTCAGTTTCTCATTTTGCGCTCATAGCAGTAAGAAAGGGAACAGACTGAGGGACATAGAGACATGCTTGTAATGCAAATAATATTGTCTCCAATACTAAACTATTCTTTTGGGAACATTAATGAATTAATGACTGAATAAGATATTCCTTTATGTATGACAGCTCTCAGTTTGTAAATTAGTATAATGTATATGTCATTTTATTTTAGATTTTTGATAACTTCACTATTTCTGAATGTTTTGCAAATAAAACGGACCTTTATTTTACTTCCTTGCTTTGAGTTCCAGTGAAGCGTCGCTCTGCCTCTGATACGCCGGTCGGCGGAAGTGATGTCAAGTGTTGTGAATTGAGAGGGAGTTTGTATTCGTGAGTGTTTGTGAAACAGTCTTCACACAAACTACGATAAGCCACATAGCTGAGGTCTGCGGACTTTGGACTTCGGTACAGTGTTCTTGATTTAATTAAATCGCGTGTCTGAATGATTTCAGCGCTGTTTATGTCGCTTTAATGACCTTTATAATGCAGCTCTATTGTTCGCTAACAGGGCACTGTGATTGAAGCATGCTAGTTAATTTAACTAGTCGCTTTAAGGGTCGAATACTACCTAAACTACACCAGAGACATTGTAGACAGTCATTTGGTCCAAGTTGTTGATGCACTCAGTCTCGTATTACTATGAATGACAGCTAGTCTAACGGATACTCAGTGTAAACAAAATATATTCATGTTTCAGGATGCTAACTGTTTCCAAGTCTGTCTCTTTTAGATAATGATTGAGTTGATCTCTTACATAATTTTGTATTTTTTATGAGGCCAAAACACATGCATTTATGTCATACATTTGGGTAGAATATAATGAAATATATCGTAGATTAGATTACAGCAAAAATGTGGACCGAAATGGCCATATTTTAAATGTGAATGTCGTTATTGTCACTTCTCTTGCATTATTATTCTGTGTATATTCGTTAATATCTGACCCTAGTTACCACAATATTTATATATTACTCTTATGTAGATTAAAACCTGCTTGCAAGCCATGTTTCGATGTCTGATTTGTGATCGAATCATTTTATTGAGTCGACTCACAGATCGAGTGCTTCATTAGTGAATCAGTCTGAATGATTTTTTAAAATCTCAAATAACTGGAAAGCTGGTGGAAAAAGTCACGGTAATTCATTGCTCAGAAGTTTATTATAGATCATAGTGTTATGCACGTCTACTGCATCTTTAAAGGGATAGTTCACCCAAAAATGAAAATTAGCCCATGATTTACTTACCCTCAAGTCATTTTAGGATTATATGACATTCTTGTGTAAGAAAAATATCCATATTTAAAACTTTACAAACTGTAATCTCTAACTTCCGCTAACTGTCGTACTCGCGTTCACCCCGATTATATTCGTCTGAAAGAAGAATGTCATATACACCTAGGATGACTTGAGGGTGAGTAAATCATGGGATAATTTTCATTTTTGGGTGAACTATCCCTTTAAGCTTTCATTTACATTTTTAATTTTCACTATTAATGAAACTCTTCTTTTGTTGCACAGTGTTTTCAGGTTTTATGAGACCAGAGACGAGTGTTTAATTTGACGAACATGCCTGAAATCAAACTTAAGCATGTCGTGTCTTGCAGCAGTGAGGATACTGTAAGTAGACTGTTATATTTAATCAAGATTTAATGGCTTTCCGAAAGCTAAAGGCCACTTTACACTTAACATACAATAATATACAAATAAGAGAAGACTCTGTATGTGAGGACAGAGAGAGATCTATTGAAACTGATCACTTGAAGTGATTCACTGAAATGAATCAAACTCTGCCTCTGTATTTAATACTAAAGTTTTAATATGAGATAGTATTAAAACATCTGTCTAAACACTAACAAGATGAGAAAGAATAAAGCTAGTCTAATAACATGAATCTTAACGACCAAGTGAATAAAAATGGTGTTTATTTGTTCAATCCTTCTGCACAGACTCACAAGGCGGACAACCTCTTGAGCTCTGACACATACAGAAAATGGAAAGCTGCAAGACCTGGAGAGAAGCAAGTTTCAGTCATTCTTCAAGTATGACTTTTATTTCTGTTTATTAATATTTTGAATTATTTATTATTTAAAAATAAACAAATAAAAAAAGAATATTAAATAAATATATAAGAATATTTTTTATTTCCAAGATAATAACTGAACACCACTTGCATTTCTTCTAATAACTGTATTAATAATTCCTTTAAATTACATTTTTGTCTCTGTTGTTTCTCCAGTTGGAAAAGGAAGAGCAAATTCACAGCATAGACATTGGAAATGAAGGCTCTGCTTTCATTGAGGTCCTTGTTGGACACTCCACGTCAGTCAAAGATCAAGACTTTGAGGTGCGTCTTGAAGTTACAAGCTTAGGTTGCACTTAGGGCGTGTCCGAATCCACTTTTGCTAGTTTAACAACGGAAAAAACGGTTGGCGTGCCAGGTGTATGGTCCAAAAGGGTTGTACCTAGTCTCTTAATGAGTCATGGGTGTGTTTTGGGCTTAACGTGCAATAAACCAATCAGAGTCTCATCTCCCATTCCCTTTAAAAGCCAGCTGCGCTTGCACCACAGCGGATTCGCTCTTTACATGGCGGAATTTGTGAGCGGAAAGACTGAACGCTTCTCCAGAGAGGAATCCTTTTATTTTTAATATTTAAAAATGTTTGTGTGCTGCTGCGCGTCCCTGTGTGTGTAATAAGCAGAGTGTATGCGCGTCGTGTACCCGCCTATAGGTGCATATTACTAATGCGCTCTTTAAATAACACAAAAAATACTGCGCTATTGACTTTAGACCAGGTTTTGTTGGTCAATGGTGCAGTCGTTTTCAGTTGCCTCAAAATAGCAACGCGCTAACAATGTGCCTGAATGCACCTCATTTTCAGACCTGCACACCCATGGGCGAACAGATGGGCGCGAGTGCATTTGCTATTTAAACAACGTGGCGCTGGACGTGAAAATGATAACGGTGTCGGGCTGAAACTAGCAAAAAACACTTGCGCCGGGTGTATGATAGGGCCCTAAATTGCATTATCTTTCAATATATTTGTTTATTTATTATCCAGTTAAGTTTGAATAATACACATTATTTTAAAGCAGCTTTACAGGAAATGATGTTAATGTTTCTAATATCTTAATATCATCATGCCTTATAGTTGCATTTACAAACCCGATTCCAAAAAAGTTGGGACACTGTACAAATTGTGAATAAAAACAGAATGCAATGATGTGGAAGTTTCAAATTTCAATATTTTATTCAGAATACAACATAGATGACATATCAAAAGTTTAAACTGAGAAAATGTATCATTTTCAAAATAAGTTGATTTTAAATTTCATGGCATCAACACATGTTTCAAGGCCATGTTTACCACTGTGTGGCATCCCCTCTTCTTTTTATAACAGTCTGCAAACATCTGGGGACTGAGGAGACAAGTTGCTCAAGTTTGGGACAACATTCCTATTCCTATTCTTGTCTAATACAGGCTTCTAGTTGCTCAACTGTCTTAGGTCTTCTTTGTCGCATCTTCCTCTTTATGATGCGCCAAATGTTTTCTATGGGTGAAAGATCTGGACTGCAGGCTGGCCATTTCAGTACCCGGATCCTTCTTCTACGCAGCCATGATGTTGTAATTGATGCAGTATGTGGTCTGGCATTGTCATGTTGGAAAATGCAAGGTCTTCCCTGAAAGAGACGACGTCTGGATGGGAGCATATGTTGTTCTAGAACTTGGATATACCTTTCAGCATTGATGGTGCCTTTCCAGATGTGTAAGCTGCCCATGCCACACGCACTCATGCAACCCCATACCATCAGAGATGCAGGCTTCTGAACTGAGCGCTGATAACAACTTGGGTTGTCCTTGTCCTCTTTAGTCCGGATGACATGGCGTCCCAGTTTTCCAAAAAGAACTTCAAATTTTGATTCGTCTGACCACAGAACAGTTTTCCACTTTGCCACAGTCCATTTTAAATGAGCCTTGGCCCAGAGAAAACACCTGCGCTTCTGGATCATGTTTAGATATGGCTTCTTTTTTGACCTATAGAGTTTTAGCCGGCAACGGCGAATGGCACGGTGGATTGTGTTCACCGACAATGTTTTCTGGAAGTATTCCTGAGCCCATGTTGTGATTTCCATTACAGTAGCATTCCTGTATGTGATGCAGTGCCGTCTAAGGGCCCGAAGGTCACGGGCATCCAGTATGGTTTTCCGGCCTTGACCCTTACGCACAGAGAATGTTCCAGATTCTCTGAATCTTTGGATGATATTATGTACTGTAGATGATGATAACTTCAAACTCTTTGCAATTTTTCTCTGAGAAACTCCTTTCTGATATTGCTCCACTATTTTTCGCCGCAGCATTGGGGGAATTGGTGATCCTCTGCCCATCTTGACTTCTGAGAGACACTGCCACTCTGAGAGGCTCTTTTTATACCCAATCATGTTGCCAATTGACCTAATAAGTTGCAAATTGGTCCTCCAGCTGTACCTTATATGTACATTTAACTTTTCCGGCCTCTTATTGCTACCTGTCCCAATTTTTTTGGAATGTGTAGCTCTCATGAAATCCAAAATGAGCCGATATTTGGCATGACCTTTCAAAATGTCTCACTTTCAACATTTGATATGTTATCTATATTCTATTGTGTGAATAAAATATAAGTTTATGAGATTTGTAAATTATTGCATTCCTTTTTTTATTCACAATTTGTACAGTGTCCCAACTTTTTTGGATCGGGTTTGTAACAGATTAGAGCTGGACGATGATATGGTTTACATTTTGCGACGATATAAACAATCAAGCAGTTGAGATTTTGTGTATATTGAGTGTATATTGCTTGATATGAGTGTACTATATGTAAAGTTGTATGTACTTTAACTGTATATCCAACTTTATATAAAGAGCTAGGTGATAATAGTTACATTTTGTGAGGAAAAACATTTTCAATAAAAACTTTTCCTATCTCAATTATGAACATATAATTATAGTATAATTCATATTTATTTATTTACTCTTATAATTACCAACACATTTAACATAATACATCTCTGCACCACCACTGTCCTATACACCCATGTAAGTAACATCTTGTAGTGGTCAGTGTTATTTTAGTATCATTGAATATTAGTATCATTATATTTTTTTATTATTAATCATTTTAATTCATTTTTAAATTTTAGACAAAAAACAAAACAAAACAGAGGGCATATGCTTGCACTCTGTCTTTGACTATATACATTTAAAATGTTTTTAATATTGTAATATTGTATTTTATTAAATTAATTAAATGTTTTACATGGAAGCATGGAAGCTCAAATGTGTGACCTTCTGGGTTTGTCCTTTTTGATGCACCATTGACATATGTAAATGCTAAATTGAGTCTGTGTAAACTAGGGATATCACGATACCAAAATTCCAGTAGTCGATACCAATACCATAAAAAATGTATGGTTCTCGGTACCAATTTTGGTACCACAGCAAAAATGTTTTTATTTATTTAAATATTTAACTATTTAAATTTTTTTATTAAATTCAATGTTTATTATTTATGATGATAATCGTTATAAGTAAATAATACATAAACATTTAAAGGCTACATGCTGTTTAAAAGTAAACATTGTTTATAAAAAAGATCAAGTGAAAAATAAGACAACCATCTAGGCATAATTATTATTATTATTATTATTATTATTATTATTATAAGTAGCCTATTATTATTACATAGAGACGTAGCTAAATCTACTGTACAACAGTAGCCTAATATATTTGTCAATTTCTTCAAGTTAAACCAAACCTTTATTTTGACGAGTTGCCGTGAAGACCTTTGAGTGTCTGTGTTCATGATATGACAGTTTTCTCAAATGAAACAGTAAATTTTCATGAAGTGGCGGTTTATGCGTTCATGTCCTCAGGGGCGCCGCTAGCAATTTTGGGCCCTATGAAAGAATATGAGGTTGGGCACACACCAAACATACAAGCCAACCTAGCAATCCAAAATCTTTGTCTTCAATTTAATGATATATATGTATATCTGTGTTAAATAGCACAATACCTGCTTCTCATCTCCATCACCTTCTCGCAGTCACCTTATGCTTCCTGACCTGCATATTTCCCTTCCTAAAGCTGAGCTTTGGTTGATACAGTCTTTGCAAACTGATTGTTTCTGTCGCTCGTTTAAAACTTCTATCGTAACACAGCTGTGTAGTTTAGCTACACATCTTATCTTGCACTTTATGGCCGGTAACTGGAGCGTCACGCTGGAATTCGCGCTCAGCAGCTGTGAACGTAGAGCCCGCAGAACTTTTTATATGTTCGGTTGACTGTATTTTATTTTGATAATGAACAGGCTGCAATGTCAAATTGGCAGTGCTAGAACTGACATATCATGTGCGTGAGGCGCCGGCGCGATCACTTGGATTTTTCCCTCAGCAGTGGAAACAACTCAATACTCTGTTATTTATGGTCATACAGAAGAGTACATCATTCAAAACGTTAAAGTGTCTATTTTTTATTTGTGTACATTAAAAATGCATACAAAATGAAAACAACAGGATGCGCTTTTCTGTCTCCGTGAGCGTCTGTGCACAAAAATGAACCAAAACACAGCGAATACTTGACGCACAGACTGACATGAGAAATATATCTATCAATAGAAACCTTTAAGTGCCTACTTTTTTTTTTTTTTTTTTTTTTTTTTAGATTATTTGACGTTAAATGCATGATATAGGCTAAGTCACATTTACAAAAGCCAAAATTACATTCTTCTCATTTTCAGTGGTGAAAAACGTAACCTATTGAATAGACTATCAGGTAGTGGTTGGCTACGCAACTAGCGCTAACATTACAGCAAAGGAAGCTCTGCGAATAAACATATACCGAATACTTTTCAAAGAACTGGGTGAGTAATTGTTGGCCCATTTTCGTTCTCTCTGCCCTCTGTAACCTCTCTTTTCGGTTATGATGACCGGACTTATACTTCTTCGTCGAACTCGAAGACATCTCTAATTTGGCAGTTTACCATCTGATCTCACTCAGTGACTCTAGGCTACGTAGGACGGGACAGAACCATGCAGTGAATGTGGGGTAATTTTGCCGGAAATGCAGAAATAAGCCGTAATTTTGTTTTATTTGTTACTCTTTGGTAGATTATACATTTATAATTTCTATTACATTACTACTAATAAAACTAATAAAAAAAATCTCTGGGGGCCCCAAAAGTGTGTGGGCCCTTAGAATCGTCCTAACTTCCCCGCCCCTTAGCGGCGCCCCTGCATGTCCTCATATAGTGACACGGCAGAGGCTAAAAAGACAGTGAGTGTCGTGCTTGCGTGCTGCAAATGAAACCGTGCATCTGCGCCCGTCACACAGAGACGCAGAACATGCAGGAGTAATATTTAAATAGTATTTTGCAGTTTAATATTGACAGACACTAGTATATATTCGGCTACAATCTGGAGCCCTGCGCTTAGATAAACACGGAAGCGACTGAACGCAGCTGCGGGTACCGAATATACTCTGGATTCGGTACTACAGAAATGCTGGTATCGTCACATTTTTAAAATTTCAGTACTGACTTGGTACTGAAGTACCGGTACTTGTGACATCCCTAGTGTAAACTTACATTTTGGGTGAACTATACACGATATTGTTGCATTTTTGTTTTGCGATATAATGTAACAATATATTGTTACACCGCTAAAATATACCAGGCATTTGTAATTTACATTTACATTACATTTATTCATATAGCAGACACTTTTATTTAAATATTTATTTAAATATTTTTTTAATATATTATTTTATTTCAGTTAACGTTTATTTTAGATCAAGTAACATTTTTTTGTTCAGATCAAGTAACATGTTTTAGTTAACTATAATAGTAAACTATTTTTGTATATCTATTTTATTTATCTTTTTGTTTATTTTTTACATTCTGTATCTTGTATCTATATTACATTGTTTTTTGTTTGCTTTGGCACACTTGAGGTATAAAATTGATTCTGAATAATGTGTCATTTTCAAAGCTGTTGGTGTTAATGTGTGTGTCTTGTGATCTGTTGTAGGTTCTGTTGGTCACTTCGTCCTTCATGTCACCCACAGAGAGCCGTAACGGCACAAACACAAACCGGGTGCGCTTCTTCGGACCCACGCAGCTGGTGAAGGCCACGGCGCAGGAGAAGTGGGACTGTGTGAAGATTGTGTGCAGTCAGCCTTACAGCAAGGTTAACAGTAATTATTTTCTCTCATGGCAATTCAAAGCCATATGCACCCGACAGTAAGAGAGTGAATTGCGAGCCTTTTATTCTCTGTTTGTGTGCAGTCAATAGCGTATGGAATCACCTTTATAAAGCTGCATTCTCCTCCAGACGGTAATGAAGTTCCCATCACGACTCCACCGGTGAGTGCTGTTCCTCCACAGCTCGTGTTCAATATCCTGCTGTTTGAATCGTGAGCTCTTGAGATCTGTTGACTCTCTTCCTGACAGAAACTAACTAAACTGGGTCAGTTCCGTGTTAAAGACGAATCCCCTTCTTCTGGCTCAAATATCCAGCCGGGAAGTCTGTTCTTTAGTAGAGAGAGCACTGCTAAATCCAGCACAGGACTGAAAGGTAATGCATATTAAAGTATTAATGTAAATTGGTTAGAATGAATCCCATAGGCTACATAAATGGTTGAACCTTTACCACTGAGCATATATTATCAATACAGGACTTCATTTGTACGTCGCTTCGGATAAAAGCGTTGAATAAATATAATGGAAATGGAAATTACAAATGCCTTTGCTGGTATAAGTCCTTAGTTATTAAGATATTAAATGTAGTCCCATATGATTTACTTAAATGCTGTAAAAATTAACGTAGTATAATATAATGCAATCTGAGACATGATGCATTTACGATAGGAAACACCTATTTGCGCATTTTATGGCATTTCTTTAAATGCTTAAATTTCCCTTATTTAGATGGCAAAATGTGATTTTAAGTAAAACAGAATGCACAATTATCGCAGTTATTTCAAATAACCATGATCAGATGATTAATCAATAACCGTGACAGGCCTAGCTGGCATATTTTAGGGGTTTATCAATTTATCTTGTCACAATATATCACAAAACAAAAATGCAACTATGTATTATGTTTAGTTTAGTTCATGGACTTTCAGTTTGTTTTCATTTGTCACGTGTTTCTTTGTTCAGATTCCCGCCACTCTTCTGTTTCCTTGGTTACCGTCATTATTAGTTCTTATGTGTCAGCTGTATGCGATCGATTATCATCATCATTTGTGTTCACTACTTAAGTTGTTCCTTCTCCTGCACTCCTTGTCCGGTCACCATTACGTTTAGTTGTGTTGTGCGATTGCCTGTCTGCCTGTTTTGGATTACATGTGATTAAACTACGTTTGAAACTTTATTCATCTGGCTTCGTCTGTCTGCCTGCAAGCACACTGTGACACATGTATAGTTCACCCAAAATGAAAGTTAAGACAGATTTAATTTAGCATCAGATATGATAAACCCAGACATCAAATCATACATTTGAGATTGCATGTTTATTAATTATTAAGAATTAAAAAAATGCATTATTTAATAAAATAAAATACAATATTCAAACATTTTTAAATGTGTATATAGTCAGACTCAATATATATAGTTTGTAGTTGTATATAGCTCTATTTTATTTTATTTTTCTTTTTAGCTCTATTTTGTCTTTGTTTAGGGTATTGTATCGTGAGATCAGTATCATGTATCAAATCATGACATGTTCCAATATTAAGTCATATTGCGGTGGTAAGAAATTATATTATATTGTATTAAATGTTACTGTTCCTAATAAAGTAAATCCATTTTGTTTTCCTTCAAGACAGATTTTATCCATGCTTGGTGAATGTTAATTTTGGGTCCTGTGTATGCAGAAGCACACAGAAGTCAATGTTGTAATAATCATAGAATCATTATTACCTGTTTGTTTCTATCAGTGTCTCCTCAGAATGACAGGTTGAGTTACGCCGCTGCTGCTTTGAAGTCCGACGGTTCGTCCACACAGTCGTCTTCCAGCAGCACCAGCACACAACAGGTACCGACCCGTATTCCTCTCCAGTGCACGTAGATCAGTACTAGGGATGCAGCGAGTTATCGGCTCTTTTTGTTGTTTTATTTAGTTGTGCGACTACAGTTTGGGGGCAATATGATTTTTTTTTTTCTTTTTGAAAGAATACTTTTATTTAGCAAAGACTCATTAAAGGGGTAGTTCACCCAAAAATTTTAATTGTCATTATTTACTCACCTTCATGTTGTTCCAAACCTGTGCCGTCAACTGTCTGTTACCAACATTCTTTAAAATATCTTCTTTAATGTTCAACAGAAGAAAGAAACTCATACAGGTTTGGAACAACTTGTGGGTAAATAAGTAATGACAATTTTCATTTCTGGGTGAACTATCCCTTTAAATAGATCAAAAGTGACAGTAAAGACATTGATTTGTAACTTTATAATTCAATGCTGTTCTTTGAACTTTGTTTATTAAAGGGATAGTTCACCCAGAAATGAAAATTCTGTCATTAATTACTCACCCACAAGTTGTTCCAAACCTGTAAGACCTGTAAGGAACACAAATTAAGATCTTTCTGATGAAATCTGAAAGCTTTCTGACCCCTCTAGAGACAGCAATGTAATTACCACTTTCAAGGTCCGGAAAGGTAGTAAAGACATCATTAAAATAGTCCATGTGACTCCAGTGGTTCAACCTTAATTTTATGAGGCGACGAGAATACTTTTTGTGCACAAAAAACAAACAAAAATAACAACTTTATTCAACAATTTCTTCACATCTGTGTCAGTCTCCTACACTGTAGCCGTAGTAAATACAGTGCAGAGCTTCTGAGTTACATCAGAGCTACGCCAGAACCCTGGCTTACCATTGGCCAATGCTGTTCACGTGAGCACGACGCATGCGTAGGAGTCTGACGCAGACGTGAAGAAATTTAATAAAGTTGTTATATTTGTTTTAGCGCACAAAAAGTATTCTCGTCACTTCATAAAATTAAGGTTTAACCACTGAAGTCACATGGACTATTTTAACAATGTTTTTATTACCTTTCTGGACCTTGAAAGTGGTAATTAAATTGTTGTCTATGGAGAGCTCTTGGATTTCATCAAAAATATCTTCATATGTGTTTTCGAAGATGAACGAGAGTCATACGGGTTTGAAACGACATGAGGGTGAGTAATTAATGACAGAATTTTCATGTTTGGGCGAACTATCCCTTTAAAGTATCCTGAAATACATGTATCACGGTTTCCAGAAAAATATGAAGCAGCACGACTGTTTTAACATTGATAATAATAATAAATGTTTCTTGAGCAGCAAATCAGCATATTAGTATGATTTCTGAAGGATCATGTGACACTGAAGACTGGAGTAATGATGCTTTGACATCACAGGAATAAATTATATTTTGAAATATATTCACATAAAAAGCAGCTATTTTTTTGTTAAATTGCAATTATATTTCACATATTACTGTTTTTACTCTATTTTTGATCAAGTAAATGCAAGTGAGCTTGAGTGAGCATAAGAGACCAACCAAATCTCACCAACCATAACCCTTTGTGAACACTCCAGTATTTCTCTCCTCAGGTGTGTGGAGCCCTATATAACGAGCCCTATATAACCGTATTCCTGTCCTCTAACTAATGAGTAGCCCATTTTACTTCCTTATTAAATTAGCTGCTGCACTTATGGTCACCATAAATCATCTCTCCGATGTGAACGCAGTTCCTGATGCTATTGTTTTTGTGCTGAAGTGGCAGATATTTTGTAGTCACCTGCAATGGATTATTGACCTTTTATAGCGTTCCAGAATTATATCCTTAAAATAATTGGAACTGGATAAACTGTGAATCTCAGCAGGATCTGAGATGAAGATGCTGCACCTGCTGTAGGACATCAGGGGTTATCAGACGCTCCCCTTTGAAAATATTGAAGTCACCATTGAAATGTTAGAGTATTTATTAAAAATAATTTATCCATGCACATCATTTATTTAAATTAATGTGTCTCGTAATCTATAATCAAAATAACTTCCCCTCCCTCTTGCAGTGACATCCCTTCTCTTCTCTGATGATCTAATTATTGGCGTGAGGGCGGGGAAACCTGTCACTCACATGAGATCCACCAATAGCTAACCACAACTATCCAAGCCCCACCCTACAAATTTTTTTTTTTCTGATTTGAGAAGCTGTTTCACTCGGATATTAGTCACAATAGGGAAGAAAAGACTATCGCAGCTTCTGTTTCATGCCGACTTTAAGTGTTTAAAAGTCACTTTTTTTGTTTAGAATATTAAAGAAACAGTTCTTAAAAAATAAAAATGTTATTTTCTTCCTCATGTTGTTTCGAAGCTGTATGACTGATGGATGAGAGGATGGTGATTGATTGACGTGTTCTTTGGAGATTGACAAGTACAGAGTAAGAAAGTCTGTTCTTTGGGAACCACTGCTTGATGTGTTTCCTGTTGTGTTTCTTATAGGCTCCAGTGAAGAGGAAGTTCGAGTTTAGTAAAGAGCGTCTGGAAGCCACCGGTCCGCCACCCAAAAAGCCCAGTTCATCTGCCTCTGCTGAACCAAACTCTGCCACACCAAAATCTAAAGCAAGAACCGGTGCAACTGCAAGTCCCATCACCTCTGGTAAATAACAAGATTATTTCATATTCATTGAACACATGAAGTCATGGGCTTTTTAGAAACTAGGAATGCCCAGGGATTAAAATAATAATTAAAACAAATTTCTGGATTGAAGAAGTTTTAAAAACTTAATGTTCTTAAGGGTTTCTGCTCTTTTAAACCAATGAATCTCCATGAATTTTCCAGTCATTCCTGATTTACTGGATCAGGATTTTTTAAAAGTTTATTTGTAAATATTTTAGAGCTTTGCATAACTAGAAAAGTGTATATTCATTATAAAAATGCTATAAATTTGATTTACTTCCAAGACTTTTCCAGGACTAAAAATCACTTTTACCACGAGCCTTCCTCATATATCCAGATTTTCCAAGACTTAGAGAATCCTGGTTATTCAAAGACAAAAAATAGTTTTAGAGGAGGTGAATTAAAATAAGAAATATATATTACACCGGCCTGCATCATATTTGCTGAATGAAATCCAATATTTGTTTCTTACTAATTTTGAGGTGCTGATTCCAAAAATAGCACGTCACACTTTCTCACAAAACATGATTTTTTTGCATTTCGTAGCATTTTTGCTTTCAACAACCGTTTGTGAGGAGTAAGTCTTGTATTATTCCAAAATCACTAGAAACATTCCCACAAAGACATGATTCCTTCAGCCAGGGTGCGTTTATTCATTCACTTCATTCAGTCATTCAGTTTTAAGCCGATTTTTGCATTCATTACATTTTTTTTATTTCAAGGTTCTGCCTTTTGCAAATCAGCTTTTTTTTTTTTCAAGATGCAGGGCTGTGATATAAAATATATAAATATATGGGTAACACTTTACAAAAAGGTTCTATTAGTTAACTTTAATTAATTTATAACTGTTCACTGTTAGTTCATGCCAGCTCAAGTCCGCTAAATAATATTAACACATACAATTTTTGATTTTAATAATCTATTAGTAAATGTTGAAATTAACATGAACTACAGTTAATGTATGCTGTAGAAGTGTTTTTCATTGTTTGTTCATGTTTACTAATGAAGTTAACTAATGTTTGTTAGCTAACTAATGAAGTTAACAAGATTTTAATAGTTTGTTTAAATGTTTGTAATTCCACTGCACAAACGTAATTCTCGATGGTGAATCTGTAGCTTCTCCAGGCCAAAAGACATCAGACAAGAGAGAGAGTCCTAAATCCAAGCCAGAGCCCAAGCCAAAACCCAAACCTAAGCCCAAGTCTGCAGAACCGGTTGCTTTTAACCGCATCTTGGAGGGAGTCGTCTTTGTCCTGAGTGGCTTCCAGAACCCCTTCCGCGGAGAGCTGCGGGACAAAGCCCTGGCCATGGGAGCTCGATACAGACCCGACTGGACTCCAGACTCCACACACCTCATGTAAGGAGCTCGTCCATCAGTGTCATAAAGCGTTCAGAGCCTCTTGATGTGTGTCAGCATTCAGGGACGCCTCATGCTTGTTGTTCAGAGCTTTTTGTCTCTCTCCTGCAGCTGTGCGTTTGCCAACACGCCCAAGTACAGTCAGGTGAAAGCGGCCGGAGGCGTTATCGTCAGGAAGGAGTGGGTGATGGACTGTCACAAAACAAAGCTGAAGATTTCCTGCAAACGGTGAGATGAACTGAAACATAGAGTCTGAGAGCTTTTGTTTTTGTTCATCATTTATTAGTAGCAGTCAACAGATGTGGATTCAGAGCATGGAAAAATTGCTATAGTGAATATACATTTTTCTAATTTGCACTGCATGTTTAATTGACCTATCTGTAAGCCCCTCCCCTCGAACGCAGATGAGCCAATGGCAGTTGAGTATCAGATGCACGGGGAGCGGTACTCGGACATCTTAGGTTTCAGCGGCGTAGAGAAACATTGGAAGATCCGAAGCTCTCATCGGTTTGATGGTGTTTATGCTACAAAAATGGTAAAACGATGTGCCTGGGGTACTGTAGCACTGATTCCAGGTATCCTGAGAGGATTTTCTGGTTGTCATACTCTCATTAAGTTACGATTAAAGTCAGTGAGTCCATGCTAATGTACAAACCTAAATAAGCTAAATGTTCTCACGTCATGTAACAGTGTAGGTCAATAACACATAAACAAAGGTCTTCATTTCAGTGCCTCTCCATATTAAACTGGTTAAATGTAAATGAATTTAATCTTACCCTGTGGTACATGAACAGTGTTGATTCTGGATGTTGTCATCTGCGATCGTGACGACCATAACATGAGGCTTCTCCCACTTGTGATCCAAATGTGATCTGTAAACCCTCGCTTCCAAATTAATCTTGTTACCCACCGTATTTTTTAAAAATCTTTTATATATCCCTTCATGGCATATTTAAGTCCCACTTGAATGTTCCTTGACGAGAGGTGGTCCTTCTGTGTCCAAAAACGTCTTGGGACAAGGTTTTCACACTGACAGCTGTCATTGTAAGACAGTTAGCAACTGTTTGTTTGTCCGAGTTGGCAACAGTAACTAAGGGAGGGCGGGGCTTACCGATAGGTCAATTAGCTCATTATTGCTTGTGATAACATCATTCAGACCAGTGTTGTTATTGTTAATTAAAATTTGTAAAATTAAGTTTTTTTTTTTTATTTGAAATAAGCTGAGATAAAATTTAAATGTTAAATTAAAATAAACTAAAATTAGAAATGTTGTCTTGCCAACTAACTGAATAACAAAATAAGTACTGAAATCACTCAAACTAAACCTGAAATTAATTAAAGCTAAATAGAAATATTTAAAACAGTAAGTGCACATACAGTAGCAAAATTAGTCAAACTTAAAGTAAATTTAAAAAGAAAACTGAAAACATAAAAGCTAATTCAAAACTAAAGTATTTAAAAAAATATTAATTATTAATAAATACTACTAGTATATAAATAATAAAATAACACAGACACAGACATTTCTACATGCCCCTATCATTACTGACATGAGCTAGACTAAATGTTCAGTGTTAGACCAGTTTTTCTGACAGTCTGTGCAATTGAGCGCAAGAGCGAGTGTAGAAAGCTAAATTATGACTGTATTGTGCAAGAACCTCCTAAATTAACCATAGGGAGCTAGACTATAGTACTACACCGATCGATCTAGCCCTGCATTATTATCAGAATGATATTGAGTATGTGAGATTTGCTATTCGAGTCACACAGATACTGACTCGAGCGAGATGCACTTGCTCTGAGGATGTGCTGCTCACGACTTTACAGTCATTGATGGTCTCTTTAATGACCCTTCTGATTGTGCAGTCTGTTCAAAGCGTGCGGCGATGTGAAGCAAAAAGTGTCCTGAATAATGAATGACTTGGTTACTAAAGTTACTCTCTTAGCAAAGGGCACACGAGTGCCTTTGAGACGCTGCTGCTGAAGAGTTGATCGCTGCAGATTAGTCATTATATGTGGATAATTATACAAATCATGTTTTTCAGATTTAACATTCCTTCTGCTGTTTCAGTTGTGTGGCCTTTGTTCTCCAGTATTTCTGCAGGCGGGTTTGTGTTGAAAAAGCTAAAGATGACAAACTAAACAACCTTGGCTGTGTTCAGGCAATTTGATAAATGAACAGCTTCATTTGTTGGCTAGTCTGTGCAATAGTACTCTTTCAAATATTCACAATTATTTTGAATATAAAATTATGCAAAATGATCAATATTGCAAAAATGTATTTAATGCAGTTTTTCTTTTTCATGATAGATGGAGATATACACAAAATATTACTGGTATTGTTGGTAAATATTGCTGTTTATCATTTAGTATTGTTATACTGGTGCACATAAATGAAAACTATTGAATAGAATTTAGTGAAAAACAGTTTGGAAAACATGCTGTGATTTTATTCGTACCAAGTTTTACTGTATTTTATTTCACTGATGCGTCCTATGATTTAAAAATAAAGGTGTGTGCATATACATGACAAAACCACAAGTACTTTAACTTAGAGTACAAAAATTATTAAAACTGAAGTAAAATTACGTTGTAATAAAAAGTTGTAATTATTTATATATATTTATATCTTATATCTTCATTCATTCAGAAAAATAAAATAATAATTTTGTTCAATAAATATACTGTCATTAAAATGTTAATATAAAAATATATTTAAAGATACAGAAACAAATTATTTTAAAGTAAAGAACCTGAAACCATTAAAGGAGATCCCATAATAATTTAATTTAGATTTACAATAGTAACAATTGTTATAAGATATGATGAATATCATATTTTTAAATATGATTGTTTCATTATAAATATGGTGATTATCTCTAAGGTGGACACCCAAATTAATATATTTACAATCTGAATCTAACCATGTCATGTCAACAAATGGAAAAGTCCGCCAGTTGTTTATTATCATGTTAAATATGGTGCCTTTAGCCCCGACAGCAGATGCGCTTTTTACCCCAAATACCATTCCTTTACATATTTTTCCGTTATTGAAAAACTGTTGCTTTAATTACCTTGAACAAAACTGAAAATCATTAAGAAGACCTTTGTCTCAAAATATAAACATAAATTTTTATCAATTCTCATTTGCTACTTAAATCTACAACATTTAAAAAAAACATCAAATGTTAGATAAAAATAGCACAGAATCAACTGTGCGCTTCTGCCCGCGATCCGTCAAAGATCAGTTCTTAAAAAAAAGATGTTTTGGAAAGTGCTGAGGGAAATTTGTGCCATCTAGTGGTTTAGAAGAAAATATAATCAAAGGCATCTTTTCCCCGCGGCGCCTTTAGCCCCGTTGTGCCTATATATACACTCACCTAAAGGATTATTAGGAACACCTGTTCAATTTCTCATTAATGCAATTATCTAATCAACCAATCACATGGCAGTTGCTTCAATGCATTTAGGGGTGTGGTCCTGGTCAAGACAATCTCCTGAACTCCAAACTGAATGTCAGAATGGGAAAGAAAGGTGATTTAAGCAATTTTGAGCGTGGCATGGTTGTTGGTGCCAGACGGGCCGGTCTGAGTATTTCACAATCTGCTCAGTTACTGGGATTTTCACGCACAACCATTTCTAGAGTTTACAAAGAATGGTGTGAAAAGGGAAAAACATCCAGTATGCGGCAGTCCTGTGGGCGAAAATGCCTTGTTGATGCTAGATGTCAGAGGAGAATGGGCCGACTGATTCAAGCTGATAGAAGAGCAACTTTGACTGAAATAACCACTCGTTACAACCGAGGTATGCAGCAAAGCATTTGTGAAGCCACAACACGCACAACCTTGAGGCGGATGGGCTACAACAGCAGAAGACCCCACTGGGTACCACTCATCTCCACTACAAATAGGAAAAAGAGGCTACAATTTGCACGAGCTCACCAAAATTGGACAGTTGAAGACTGGAAAAATGTTGCCTGGTCTGATGAGTCTCGATTTCTGTTGAGACATTCAGATGGTAGAGTCAGAATTTGGCGTAAACAGAATGAGAACATGGATCCATCATGCCTTGTTACCACTGTGCAGGCTGGTGGTGGTGGTGTAATGGTGTGGGGGATGTTTTCTTGGCACACTTTAGGCCCCTTAGTGCCAATTGGGCATCGTTTAAATGCCACGGCCTACCTGAGCATTGTTTCTGACCATGTCCATCCCTTTATGACCACCATGTACCCATCCTCTGATGGCTACTTCCAGCAGGATAATGCACCATGTCACAAAGCTCGAATCATTTCAAATTGGTTTCTTGAACATGACAATGAGTTCACTGTACTAAAATGGCCCCCACAGTCACCAGATCTCAACCCAATAGAGCATCTTTGGGATGTGGTGGAACGGGAGCTTCGTGCCCTGGATGTGCATCCCACAAATCTCCATCAACTGCAAGATGCTATCCTATCAATATGGGCCAACATTTCTAAAGAATGCTTTCAGCACCTTGTTGAATCAATGCCACGTAGAATTAAGGCAGTTCTGAAGGCGAAAGGGGGTCAAACACAGTATTAGTATGGTGTTCCTAATAATCCTTTAGGTGAGTGTATATATATATATATATATATATATATATATAAAAACCCGATTCCAAAAAAGTTGGGATACTGTACAAATTGTGAATAAAAACAGAATGCAGTGATGTGGAAGTTTCAAATTTCAACATTTTATTCAGAATACAACATAGATGACATATCAAATGTTTAAACTGAGAAAATGTATCATTTTAAGGGAAAAATAAGTTGATTTTAAATATCATGGCATCAACACATCTCAAAAAAGTTGGGACAAGGCCATGTTTACCACTGTGTGGCATCCCCTCTTCTTTTTATAACAGTCTGCAAACGTCTGGGGACTGAGGAGACAAGTTGCTCAAGTTTAGGAATAGGAATGTTGTCCCATTCTTGTCTAATACAGGCTTCTAGTTGCTCAACTGTCTTAGGTCTTCTTTGTCGCATCTTCCTCTTTATGATGCGCCAAATGTTTTCTATGGGTGAAAGATCTGGACTGCAGGCTGGCCATTTCAGTACCCGGATCCTTCTACGCAGCCATGATGTTGTAATTGATGCAGTATGTGGTCTGGCATTGTCATGTTGGAAAATGCAAGGTCTTCCCTGAAAGAGACGACGTCTGGATGGGAGCATATGTTGTTCTAGAACTTGGATATACCTTTCAGCATTGATGGTGCCTTTCCAGATGTGTAAGCTGCCCATGCCACACGCACTCATGCAACCCCATACCATCAGAGATGCAGGCTTCTGAACTGAGCGCTGATAACAACTTGGGTTGTCCTTGTCCTCTTTAGTCCGGATGACATGGCGTCCCAGTTTTCCAAAAAGAACTTCAAATTTTGATTCGTCTGACCACAGAACAGTTTTCCACTTTGCCACAGTCCATTTTAAATGAGCCTTGGCCCAGAGAAAACGCCTGCGCTTCTGGATCATGTTTAGATATGGCTTCTTTTTTGACCTATAGAGTTTTAGCCGGCAACGGCGAATGGCACGGTGGATTGTGTTCACCAACAATGTTTTTTGGAAGTATTCCTGAGCCCATGTTGTGATTTCCATTACAGTAGCATTCCTGTATGTGATGCAGTGCCGTCTAAGGGCCCGAAGATCACGGGCATCCAGTATGGTTTTCCGGCCTTGACCCTTACGCACAGAGATTGTTCCAGATTCTCTGAATCTTTGGATGATATTATGCACTGTAGATGATGATAACTTCAAACTCTTTGCAATTTTTCTCTGAGAAACTCCTTTCTGATATTGCTCCACTATTTTTCGCCGCAGCATTGGGGGAATTGGTGATCCTCTGCCCATCTTGACTTCTGAGAGACACTGCCACTCTGAGAGGCTCTTTTTATACCCAATCATGTTGCCAATTGACCTAATAAGTTGCAAATTGGTCCTCCAGCTGTACCTTATATGTACATTTAACTTTTCCGGCCTCTTATTGCTACCTGTCCCAACTTTTTTGGAATGTGTAGCTCTCATGAAATCCAAAATGAGCCAATATTTGGCATGACATTTCAAAATGTCTCACTTTCAACATTTGATATGTTATCTATATTCTATTGTGAATAAAATATAAGTTTATGAGATTTGTAAATTATTGCATTCCTTTTTTATTCACAATTTGTACACTGTCCCAACTTTTTTGGAATCGGGTTTGTATATATATATATATATATGTATGTATGTATGTATATGTATGTATGCATGTATGTGTATGTGTATGTGTGTGTGTATGTATATATATATATATATATATATATATATATATATATATATATATATATATATATATATATATAAGATTGTCAAACGGCTGGAATATATCGAGATGTTGTTTTAGATTTGTTGCATACTGCCCAGCCCTAGTGATTATCATAAATGCTGCTTGATAAAAGGCTAGTGTTAAGTCCAGCGCTGAGTGTGCTTGCTTTGTGTGTGTTTATCCGTTTAGCAGTCGTCTTGTCTGTTATCGTTGATTGGTTTAGCTGGAGGCAGCTGTGATCTTCTCTGCCTGGCTCTCCATTGTGTCTGCTTTGAGTGCCCACCTCAGATTATGTATTCTGTATTTAAAAGCTGCATCTGCCATGGGTAATTAAAGCAGCCACTTCCTTTGAAGATAAGGAGGGGGTATCTGTCCATGCACATGTCTCTCACGCTGTCTCAACATTTTTCATTTGATCAAATTATTGTATTCTTTTCCATGAAACAAGATGAGATGTTGGGCAGAATTCCCTTCATTGCTCTTATCAGTACAATGAAAGTGGATGTTGATTTATACTGCAGTGGACTCATGCACTATATTCCACATCTTAAGTCGCATGATGTAACTTATAACAATAGTCCACATGAATTTTATGATGTTTTTTTGACATTATTTTGATTGGAAAAGAGCACTCTGGACGTTCTGCTAAACATCTCCTTTTGTGTTTCACAATAGAGAGTCATGCACATGTGAAGATGAAAAAATTATGACAGTTTTCTTTTTTGTTTAGGATTGTTTACAAAAACAGTCCTGTTTATTTTCCTTGAATATTCATCAATGCCTCCAAACTTAATTCATTTTGATGTTTGGACAACAGACATTTCCATCCAGTTCCAGCGATACTCAGTCTGCTGTTTCTCATTGTGTTTTTCAGGTATCTCATGGATGGAGCCGAGTCTAGTTCGGAGAGTGAAGCAGAACAGGATGAGAGGGAGGAGGAAATGCAAAAAACGGTAATTGCTTTGTCTGTCATTTTATATGTTTTAGGAATCATGTCTTAAGAAACATGAAAACCCGTCTTCCAATTATGGTCTTCATGCGTAAAAAAAAAAAGAGCAACATAACCTTGGTGCGGTGTGCTGTTGCCATAGAGACATCCTCCTCAGATTTGTCGACTTCCCGACATGCATCATCAACTCGAAAGCAGGAAACACAACAGTGACATTTAATCCAAAAAAAATAATCATCGCTTTTCTCATGCCTCCCTAGAAAACACCAGAAAAGAAGCATGTGATCCCAAAAAAGCAGTCAATTAAGGAAGAAGAAGAGTATGGCGGTTCAACGGATGCGGAAGGCCCAGGTAAAGACAGAATAAAATAGAGATAAAATTGAGTACAATAGAAAAGTCAACACAAAATCAAAAATGACAAATGCAGGGTCTTTTTTTGTCTTATTTCTTACTTAGTCTACTTCATTCTAGTCGGATGCAAGGGGAGGGACATTCTTATTATAGAGAGCTTTTGATTGGACAAAAATGTGTGTCGTGCAACAAGTCAGAACACATTGAATATCCTGTTACTCTCGGAAATCAAGTAAAATGGGTTGTGAATGGCATTTCTTGTTGACTTTAATGCTACACTATTAGGGCTGATGGAATTTGTTTCTGAAACTTTAGACGTCCTGTAGTGTGTTTTGTCTGCTTTGATTTCTTTGTTCATGTCCATGTCTTTCTCGCAGTTCGAGAGATTTCATACAAACCTGTAGAACTCGTGTAAATGTGTAGTTGAAGGGTGACGGGTTCGTGTATGGGTAGTCAAAGAATAATGTTAAATGTACTACAAAAATGTTGCTAAAAATCATACTTCAGCTCATGAAATCTGAGAGCTTTCTGTCCCTCCATTGACAGTCTACACAACTACCACTTTAATAATTCAAAAAGTTCATAAAGAGATCGTAAAACTAATCCATATGAATTGAGCGGTTTAGTCCAAATTTTCTAAAGAGACTCGATCGCTTTATATGATGAACAGAGGCTTTTATTCACATGTAAACATTGATCAGCTGCGTAACACGAGAATGAACCTCATTGGTTCTTGCTGAAGCGCAAACGTGCTGCGTAACACGAGAATGAACCTCATTGGTTCTTGCTGAAGCGCAAACGTGCTGCGTAACACGAGAATGAACCTCATTGGTTCTTGCTGAAGCGCAAACGTGCTGCGTAGCACGAGAATGAACCTCATTGGTTCTTGCTGAAGCTCAAATGTGCTGCGTAACAGGAGAATGAACCTCATTGGTTCTTGCTGAAGTGCAAACGTGCTGCGTAACACGAGAATGAACCTCATTGGTTCTTGCTGAAGTGCAAACGTGCTGCGTAACATGAGAATGAACCTCATTGGTTCTTGCTGAAGCTCAAACGTGCTGCGTAACACGAGAACAAACCTCACTGGTTCTTGCTGAAGCTCAAACGTGCTGCGTAACATGAGAATGAACCTCATTGGTTCTTGCTGAAGCTCAAACGTGCTGCGTAACACGAGAATGAACCTCATTGGTTCTTGCTGAAGCTCAAACGTGCTGCGTAACATGAGAATGAACCTCATTGGTTCTTGCTGAAGCTCAAACGTGCTGCGTAACACGAGAATGAACCTCATTGGTTCTCGCACATCAAGCAAGCATGTTTGAGCTTCCATTTACCACAACTGATGTGCGAGTTGAGTGAGTCTCTTTATGAACTTTTTAAAGCGTCAAAGTGTCAGTTGCGTAGCTGTCAATGGTGGTACAGAAAGCTCTCAGATTTTATTAAAAGATCTTCATTTGCGTTCCGAGGATGAATGAAAGTCTTACGGTTTGGAACAACATGAGGGTGAGAAATTAATGACAGAATTTTCATTTTTGGGTGAACTTTCCCTTTAACAGTAACACCACTGGTTTACACACAAGTCAGTAAAGCGGCACTGTAGCAAAGCTGTTCTCCACTATAGACATCAAAACCTAAACAGACATGCACAAGGCATTGAAAAAGCAGACAGACATGACAACTTTTTTGCTCACCAGCCACTGTGGCTAGTAGTTTTCCAAAGTTACTAGCCACTCAGCATTTTCACTGGCCAAAATATTGTTGCTGGGAAATTTGTTGTTGGCTATATGTAAATGAGCACTGTACACACCAACTCTACATGATCAAGTCTACATGAAATTTATAACATGTCATCAAATAGGTCTATTTAGCTCTGATACGGTTGTGTGTAGAGCTCCTAGAGAAAACAGTTGCTTGTCTGAAAAATATAAGATTTTTTGGTGTAAATATAATTTATTATATTATATATTAGGCTATATATAATATTTATTCTCAAGCAATATTCCCATCAGTGTTCTATCAGCTATGACATATTTAAATCTAGCATATTTTGTGTATAAGCCCATACAGTGGCCTAGTGAAATACATATCCATATTTTCATGTGATTTTATTTTATTAAATATCAAAAATCTAAAAGATGTGCATCATACCTGACACCTAGATAAACACTTTACAGTTGGTTTCATGACTGCAAGTCATTCTCTTCAAATGCTATTGAAGCTAGAATCGTGTATACCAATGTCGTACGTAACTTTAGAGACGATCCCTAAATGCGCGAATATTGAATGTCCAACGTCAATCCAACTTTATGCCAGTCCCATCAGATGCGTTATGGTTCTGCTGTGATCTTTGTTTAAAACTATTTTCGCTGCTGAACAAAAGTCAATCACTGTATGATGAATGAATCTCCTACGTTCATCGCACATAGGCTACATCTCTGCTTTGTTTATGATGAGAGTGCAGACTAACCTGAACGCCTCTGATTATTAGACATTGCAATCATAAGCTCAAAAGAATGGCGTCTGATTGGTTATAATGCGCAACGCGATTATAACAGATGCCTTTTGAGAAGACTACAATAAAATTCAACCCGCCAAAGTGGCTAGTGGGAGTGACTGTGTTACACGCCACAGCTGAAATCCACCCACAAATGGCGGGTTGGCGAGTGTTAATGTCAAGCCCTGGACATTACGTCAATAAAGTCGTTTACATGCAAAGCAAGGTCATGGTAATGGGTGATGATGTAGTTGCTCGGATTTCACTTTGCTTAAACCGCTAATGACATTTCACCTTAATAAACGAGTGGCCTTTGAACGCCTACATGACCTTACACATTGTCACCTTTTTAAGCAGAATCGGTGTAAGATTATGCATGGAAAACCGAGACAGTCATGTACAAGAGAAGGCATTTGATTGTTCGTTCACAGCAATGATACGTCACCGCGCTCCTCCATAAAAATCAATAATGGTAATTTTGAAAGATTTATTGATGCTGCCTTCTACGCCACCTTCAGAAGCTCAGCTGCCTGAACACGGCAGAACAGGTAAGGCGTGTCAACTACATGCATGCCTGAGGCTCATGCCCTCATTGAAAATCGTTAACATGTCAACCTGTTTGCCGTGGGGTCCCGTCACTCCGGGAGGGGGAGAGGCCGGGTTAATGAAGTGCGTGTAAAGCAGCACTCCAATCAATCAGGAAACATAAAAAAAAAAATGGAGGGCCAGAAGAGAGCAGTAGGATTGGAGAGGCTGGAAGTGCGTTACAGACACTTGCCCGGAGCATTCGCAGAGAAGAGACTTGGGCATGTTTCTCATTTCTATGTAAATTGAGGGGCGGCAAGAGCTGCCGTGAGCAAACCTCGCTCTCCTGGATGTGATCATGCAACTTTAAACCACTGAGAGAAGAAAATGGTGCGTCATTGTCCATAAACACAGCTTCATGATCATCATTAGGGCTGAGTGGTTGGACGGCATACTGTGGTATAAATGCTAAATCAAAATCTCTACCATTTGCACAGGTGGATATACTAGCTTAGTTGTGTTGCGAAAATAGCAGCCCAGTCAACGTGAGGAGATGCTTTTAGCCACAATAATATGTTTTATAATATTAGACCATTTCGAGTGTTTTCTTTTAATCTCAAATGTTTTATAATGTGAGTCTGTTTTTACATTGAAAAAAGTATTTTTCATTGTTAGTTCATGTTAACAAATGTAACCTTATTGTAAAGTCTAACGAAGAAAATTATCAAATGAGATAAAGCACCTTTCTTTTGTAAAGCATTTCATTTTCTGGACTATCCAAAATAGGCTTACTGCATGATTACTAAAAATAATACTGTAAATTTGTGACAATATTAGACATAACGTCTACTGCTACTGATTCATTTTTTTTTTTATGTTGTATGTCCCCTCACAGAGGATGAAGCGTCTGACATGGACACTGAAGATGAGCTGAACAGGTAAGATATTTATTGCGTTACAAATACATTGCCTAAATTTAGTCTTAAGGTTTTTAAAAAAAATGTATCTTAAATGTCTGTCTTAGTTTTATTTTTAAGTAACTAAACCTGGCTTTCGCCATGAATATAGCCATAAACGCTGACATGGCATTAAAAAAAACAAACAAATAGATTGTCATCATGTGGTAAACTGTTTGTGCTCCTACAATTGTCTTTAAATTCTCATTATTCAGGTTTTTAAATGTTGTCTAAATGCATCTGTGGTTTACATAAACTACATGTCAAAAGTTTAGGGTCAGTAGGATTTTTTTTAAATGTTTTTGACAGAAGACTCTTATGCTCACCAAGTCTGCATTTATTTTATTCAAAATACAGTAAAAATTGCAATTTTATGAAAAATTGTTACAATTTAAAATAGCTGTTTTCTATTGGAATATACACTGCCATTCAGAGGTTTTGATCGGCAAGATTTTTAATGTTTTTAAAAGTCTCTTTTGCTCACCAAGGCTGCATTTATTTTATTACAAAAAAACAGTAATATTGTGAAATATTATTAAAATGTAAAATAACTGTTTTCTATTTGAATGAATGTAATTTATTCCTGTGATCAAAGCTGAATTTTCAGCATCATTACTCCAGTCTTCAGTATCACATGATCCTTCAGAAATCATTCTAATATGATGATAAGAATTTATTTATTTATTATTATGATCAATGTTGAAAACAGTTGTGCTGCTTCAAATTTTTATGGAAACACTGATACATTTACATATGAATTGAACGCTCAAATGAACAGCATTTATTTGATGTTTTGTGACATTGTAAAATGTCTTTAGATTTAATGCATCATTGCTGAATAAAAGTATTTATTTCCAAAAAAAAAAAAAAAAGTAGTCATATCATAAAATTACCTAAAATATTTAATAAACACAGATGCATGGGCCAGCCCTGTGCATGCTTATTTATTAAATATTTTGGCTAATATGATGATGCATTGTAATTGACAGCAGACTCTCTACTCTATTTGCCATCTCTCAGACAAAAGAGCTCACATTTATGTTGGGCACAACCTATGAATGTCACACAGTTCAGTATCATCAAATGTATAATGCTCCTGTGATCGGCTGTTTTAGGGTGGAGATGGAGAGCAGGAGGAAAAAAGCAGCAAAGGAAAGCACAGGTGCGGTGAAAGAGGAAGATCCGTACGGCGGCTCTACTGATGAGAACACGGATGCTGAGGAAGAGGAGGATAAACCCATCCCTGAACTGCCAGGTCTGACGCCTCCCGGTTCACCTTGACATAGAAGTCTTGAGTATCAGCAGCATCTTCTCTTTATTGAATTATCTTTATTTTTGCTCCTTCAGACTTCCTAACAGGGAAGCGCTTCTATCTCTACGGCAAGTTCCCTGACAACCAGAAAAGGCTGCTTCTGCGGTACATCATCGCCTTCAACGGGTACGAGACATGTATTCAGATAAGTGCAAGAGCGTGAAGTGTCTGTAATCCATTTGAAGCGGTTTTGATGCACGACGTTAGCGTCAGCAGCTTTTCTAAGAGGCTGTAGGTGGAGCGTGACCGATGAAATGATCTGTTTGATTCCTCAGAGCTGTTGAAGACTACATGAGCGAGAAGGTCCAGTTTGTCATCACCAGTGAGGGATGGGACGAATCTTTTGAGGATGTGAGTTTTCCTTAATTCTTCTTGAAGCAGAACAATTCACCTGATGGTGTCAAGTGACCTTTTTTTATACAGAGTTTCTGCAGGGCATTTTGCGGAAAAGAAATAAGGCCTTAAATGGCATTAAAAAATCATTAAATCAAATACACACGGAACCAGTTTGGTAGTTGCCATTGCGCTATATATATATATATATATATATATATATATATATATATATATATGGATATATATGGATCAACTCTTTCGCTAAATATATGCACTATATTAGCCTATATATTCATTATAGTCTACTTAACCTGTTAGTGATGTCTTGATTATTTAATGTATGTTTAAATAAATCTGTCATGAAAATGACAGCCACTGTGTATAAATGATTATATTTCAACAACGAATTGGAGAAAAAACATAATTTTATAATTAGATTTAGAAGTTAATGGAAAAACTGCCTTATGTGAAGTTTGCATACAATGTTATTTGAGTGTTGATTATTATATCTAAAAATAAATAGCAACTGAATTTAGGCTAATAGTTTGGGCTCTCTTGTTAACCTTTAATATTATAGTAATGTGCAAGTAAGGGCTCCCTATATAGTTACTTTTAGTTACAACTGAATTCATTTAAGGACAGACAATTTTTTCAGTAAACCACTGTTTAATAAAAATAAATAAAAAGCAACTTTGTAAACTGCTGTACCGAACCGTGACTTCAAAACCGAGGTACATACCGAACCGTCAGTTTTGTGTACCGTTACACCCCTAATGCATGGCATTAAAAAAATTAAAAATGGCATTAAAAAGGCATTAGAAAGCATTAAATTAGATTTGATGATACCTGCAGAAACCCTGTTATAGTGTGTTAATACAATACAGATCGTTTCAAAGCAGCTTCACAGTAATAAACTGGACAATAGCAGAGTCAATGATGCAAACTTCATCAAATATGAGACAAATTCAAATTCTACTGCAGGGCTTGAATTTAACTTTTTTTTAAACTTTGTAGCACTGGTGCTCCCAACTTCAGAAAGTTAGGAACACCCACCGAAAATTAAGGAGCAACACAACTACAATATATATTTATTTGTTAAAAGTTTTATTTTATTTAAAAACAACACGTTTTGTAGAGAAATGAAAATGGTAGTGATGCACTAATCATGATTTTTCATGGCCGTTTAAGGTTTTTTATTATTTATTTTTTTTACAAGCAACTTGGCCAATTCCAATATCGGTTGCTTATTTATTTATTTTTTTATTTCTTAAAGCAAATTTATTTGTTGATTATTTGCTCTATAACAGGCCAAACTGGCCTTAAAAAATTAGAGGCAACCACTGCATTTTAATCACGATCCAAACAAAGATGGATTGATTTAAATTAGATTGCATAATTTCAAGACTTAGAACAAATCCAGAATGGTCTGACTTTAGCTTTGTGAAATTGTTACATAAGACACACCTGCACAAAACAATAACAGACAGACTGAATGAAAATGCAAATTCACTCTCTGACACCAGGTGGCACTTATGAAAACTGCGCTTATAAACGCTACTTTATATCGAGGTAAGAGGAAAAGAAAATGCAATTGAAAGTATTCTGAAGACAATCAGTTCCCTTTAGAGATACATTTGTATAAACCCCCACCCCAATTTAATATTTATATTTTTCTTCCTATATTTCGAGCATTGCAAACAGTGATCTTGCTGTGCCTGGTATTTTCTCTGCTGCGCGTCTGCGCTCTCCTCTTTGCATCTGTCTTCAACGTGTCTCATCTCTGGCCTGTGTTAACGTCCTGTTTTTTCAGACAAATTACATTTTGGGAAATGATTGCAATGCAGTTTGTGTGCAAGTCCGGAATAGAGATCAGCCAAAATTAAACTAAAAACTGGCCGGTTGCTGATCGTGTGTTTGGAGCACAAACCAAACGTTTCCGATTTATGGCCGGTCACCCAGCGCATCTCTAGAAAAAAGGTTGCACCACTACAATTATTTGTACTCGCACAAAAGCTCCCAAATAAATTTTGAGGTCACACAGATTCGATTTCGTGAGCATATGTGACCAAAATGGTCGTAATTTCGAGCCTTTTAGTGTAAAGCAGCTTTTTTCAGTTCAGTGTTGATTCAGTTCAGTTCAATAACTATGTAAAGTTCATTATGAAAAATTTCTGTTCTACAGCAATTCTGCTGTAAAGCGGCTCTACAGAAGACAATAGTGTTGTTATTCAGCTCAAGTCAGTTCAGTGTACGCATTGACGCTGTTGTATGAGAACTGAACTAAGCTGGACGATGACATCATTTATTGCAGAACTGCTTTATATATGAAATGAACTAATTTAATAATTGATGATCTTTCCATGGAACTGAATCAACACTGAACTGACTTCAGCCAAAGTCCCTTTAAGACAAGTCATTTCACTCGGCGGCCATCTTTGAAACGCCTCTCAGGCATGCAAATGCAGCTCCTATCTCTTTGAATGGGGAAACATCAAATTCTCCAAAACTGTTCACCAAGCTTACGATTCAATTTCATATTTGAAATCACCAATTAAATCTGACAACAACTGTCTCATAAATTTGGTTTCTAAATGCTTGAATCATGACAAAAAACTGCATTATTCAGCTTGGACAAAGCTAATGCGCATGCGCAGCCACTGCCTGTTTCTATAGCAACCGGAGCTTCTAATTACAGCTGCAGTGGCGATGACTTTACTAATCAACGATTGGCTCTTTCAATTAGAAGGCGGGGCTTATTCGCCGTATTGGGTGTTGCACTTTCTCCCATTCATAAGTATTTGGAGTGCACCATCTTCCTATATATAAAGCCTTTGCTTCAGCTGAACAACAGCCAAAATGCATAATTTTCCTGTTATCACTGTGAAGCTTCTTTGAAACAATCTGTATTCTATAAAGTGCTATTTACATAAAGGTGACTTGAGTGTAGATTCAATTCAGTTCAATAACATAATGTGTTACATACATGAAATCGTCTAGAAAGTGGTAATTTTCTATGCTGTATGTACATTTTTCTACTGCAAATTGCCCTTTGTGACTATAAAATAATTTAAAGAACCAATATTTATAAATGACTGGAAATGTCCATTGCTTGATTGAATTCATCTGTCTCTTTTGCTTGACTTAGCAAACACCACTAACAAGTGGCTTCATAGGCTAGTCAGGCTTTGCAAGAGATTGTCACTGCCATGTCCAGTGACCAACAGGTTTACTCGTGTCACGCTTTAATAAACTACATTTGAAAGGCTTTGAGAAAGTCTTGACCGACAGCACATGCAGATCTGTTCAATCCGAGTCATTAATTTGGTGTTCTTGTAGTAATGAAAACTCCCTGCTCTCACAACCTTGTCTCAAGTCAAGGTCCTTTCTTCCTTTTCATCCTCTTTTATTGTCTGTTCTGTCTTTTTACAGGCTTTGATGGAAAATGGAAGTCTGAGCTTTGTGAAGCCTTCCTGGATTTTCGCCATCAATGACAGGCAGAAGATGTTACCGTACCAGCCCTACACTGTAGTCCCTTAAGAGATTTTTAAATGTCTTGCTCTTTGAAAGCATGTCCATCAATCCCAGCCTTGACCTGAGCAGACCTTGGTCGTCTAGGAAAATAGTTCAACTCATAAATGTTTACTCGCCCTCATGTCATTCCAACCCTATATGACTTTCTCTCTATCTCTGTTAGTCCTTGTTTCGCAAAGAGACATTCTGTTAAACATCTTTTGTTTACCATGCAAAAAAGTCATACAGGTTTGGAAGGACGTATGAATGAGTAAATTATGGGATTTTTGGGATTGAACGTTAATAGGCTCTGTCTGTCACAGGTCTTTGTTTTGATGTTAAAAAACCGGACTAATGCCAGATACCAACCTGCCAACCCAGAGATAAAAGACTCTGATCCATATTCATGATCCGTTTTTACCAGCAATCCAAAAGCTGTTAAATTTTAATTACTAAAGACTGAACCTGAAGTCCCTTTTGAATCTGACTTATGCAGAACATGCTCATTTAATATGAATGTTCACATGTATGGTCAATTATTGATTAGCTGATCCATATTCATATTTGTTGCCCTCATTTCTTTACTTAAGATAGGAGCTTTTCAACATCTGTAGGTGTGGTGTTTCTTCAGAATGAATTTTTCAATTGTATTGCTTATGTTTAGAGTTCTTTGATGAATATTCAATCAACCATATTTAAGAAAAAAAGCGCCTGAAATAAATATTGACGTAAAAACACTTTAGTTTTTATTGGAGAACTGTGAAAAGAATGTTTTTTTTTTAATTCTTTTTATTTTGGATTCCCTTTAATGTGTGTCTCAATTTGTGTCTGTTTTGTGTTTGTTTTTTAATGTAATTAATATTTCGAAGTTCTGGTTTGAAGCAGTTGCAGAATAAAATTGGAAAATAGTTGTTTATCTTGCGGACCACTGTGTGTTTGGAAGTTTTTTTTTTTTTATATTGAGTGATTTTCATTTTTTTTTTTTTTTTTTATATTGAGTGATTTTCATTTTTTTTTTATTTTTTTATTTTTTTAAGTTCTGCTCTGTTTTAGAAATGTTACTAGTTAGATATTAATCTTTGTAAAGTACAATTTGCATGTAAGCCACTGTAAAACATAAGTTGAGGGTCTTATTGGAAACATCTGTGCACTATGACTGTAATTATTTGTCTAATAATTCAAAAGCTTGATACGCTCTTAAAAATAAAGGTTCTTTATTGGCATTGATGGTTCCATAAAGATCCTTAAACGTTCACGGAAACTCTCCATTCTACAAAAGTTTCTTTCTAGTGGAAAAGGGATTATTCAAATGTTCTTCACACTAAGAAGAAAATGGTTCTTTTAAGATCTGTTCACTGAAAGGTTCTTTGGGCAACCAAAAAGTGTACCTGAAGTGTACCAAGTGGAAACTGTTTACTGCTGGTTTAAAAACATTTAAAAACTTTAAAACAGTAGATTTAAACCATCATAACTAGTTTGGTGTCTGTCCCAGAAAACCTCCAATTAGGCTGTTTTATTTCAGCAGGGATTCATCAAACAGAATTCTGAATTCCTACAGAATGTCTTACTGTCCTTGAGACATTTGAGTCATTTCTTCTTCTTTTAACTGGATGTCTCATTTCTGTCCCTCTGAAGAAAGCTTTCTGTCTCCATCTTTCATTCGTGTCCAATGTCTTAACCAAATGTCTGTCAGTAGATTAACAATGGATCGACTCTCTTTTTGTCCTCAGTATTTTTGAGTTTTTCTTGTCCTTCAATCAAGTTTGTCTTTTCGAGCATATCTCTGTTTTGTCCCTGATTTATCAACTCCTCCTCTTTCATACACACTTCACTAATTTGTTCTCTGATCCCTAGAAACATTAAAACATTATGTACCTCTGTACGTATCTTTATATATCTGTCATATTATATTTCCGTCCGTCTTTCAACCGCTACTCTTCTCTTTTGCCGCGTTGATTTAAAATGTGTGGTCACGTGTGCGTTTTTCAACGGCTCTCACCACAGCTAATCCAATCAAAATCCATTTTAAACAAACTAAATTTAAACCGTTTATTTTGATTTAACGGACAATAGATACAAAAATAAATAAACGCTATTCGTTTACCGCCGTCATGAGGAGAAATAAGCCGCTTGAGTTATTATGGCTCTTAAAGCGCTTTATGGCGCGTTAACTTAAAATGTGCGGTCACGTGTGCGTTTATTAACGGCTCATACGATCACAAAATTTAAAACAAAGTTTAAACATTTTTTTTTTTTATTCGAACTGACAATCAATGCAAATAAATAAACGCTATTAGTTTATCGCCGCTGTTGTTCCCCGTCACGAGGAGAATTAAGCTGCTTGAGTTATGGCTCTTTATTTTAGACACTTCTTTTTTACAGTTTATTTTATAACTTAATGTAAATGAATATAAATCGGATGATAACAAGCAGGAGCGGTTCGCTGGGCGGGAGGAGGCGCGCCCCTGTGAGGAACAGAGAGCACGAAAATGAGCACAGATCAGGTGCATCTGCTGCAATGTACAGGATTACTTCATCTGCTGCTTCTCAATCATATCTTTATTCTAATTCTCCATTCATATGAAAGCAATATCTGTTGTTTCATTGTAGGGCTGTTGAGATGCGTGTGAAGCTCTTGCTGAATGACAGTAAGTCACTTTACCTTATTCATTCTTCTTATTTTGATCGTTCTGCGCGTTTTGAGTACGGGGCAAGTTGTCACAATGTTTGTATATCAGTAACTTCGGGTTTTGAAGTAGGCCTGTTTGTTTTCTATAGTGCAGTTTTGTATGTTGGTTTTAAACTCTTAAATTAGAGTGATTTCTGTCCTAAAAACTAAAATTCCGTGTCATATTTTTGTAAGTATCAGTTGAGTACCAAGTGAACCCAAAATACATGAAGACAAAAATCATTATAATATAGCTAGATATGAACTAAAAGTTTGAAGCTTCTCAGGACAGGTTTTTTTTTTTTTTTCATCTTTAAAAGATGGGGGCAAGTTGTCATATGTTGTAGGCTAATTTCAGTCAATAGATTAATTACAATATAATTTAGAGAAAACAATAGTTTGATACATAATGATGTTTCATGAATTTTGTCTTTAATAGTTGTTCTACTTGTTAAATTTAGCTGAAAAAAGCAGGTTCTCATTGTGAAATTATGCCCCACTATTAGGGTCTGTGTACAGTAAACTGTATTTAAAAATAAACACCCTAAGAAATATTCACCGGAGTAAAATAAAAAGTGACAACTTGCCCTGCATGGTCTCCTATATATCTCCCAATTAAATATTGCATAGATTTTGCACAGGTGTTTTTTCCTTCTGTATTAGTTTGAATTTCTTCGATACAAAGCATCAAACCTCATAATTAATATTGACACTTACACATTAATTTTTTCGAGATGTTCTCATTTGTGTCAGTGATTCAAAATTATATATATATATTTATATATATATCAATTTTTTTTATTTCTTGTTCACAGAAAATTGATGTTCTACAGAGACCTTGCTTTAAATGATATTTGAGTAGGAAATTTGATTGAAAATTGAGATGAATGTGAGAATCTCTCCAAAGGGGATCTTCTGTAAGAAAATCTATACGAAGAGCCATCTGATCAATGAGACTCAATTATACATTTGATTAGTCATATAAAAAATAGTGCAAAATCCAAGATATTGTGAGTTGTGACCATCATTTCATTTTTAAATGAAAATCATAAAACTGTTTATTAAATACATGTGTTTTCAGTCTTTTGCACTCCACTAGTGTATGTCTACTTTTTGTTCATTCTTTCTCCTTTTGCAGTTTGTTTTGCATTAATATACATTATGCATACATCAATAGCTTTCCTGAGCAAAAAGAAAACCCTTCCCTCTTTGGCTCTTGATCACTTGTCTAGTGCTCTAATAACATTTGTAGAGGTGTGTGAGTCAAATGGGTTTGTGCGCATCCCTGCGGACCTGATCGTCACATAACAAGGAGACAAAAGCCTGTCGTATTAAATGCAAACAGGGGGAGCGTTGCTCGAAAAGCTGCTCATTTTCAATGCAACAATGGCGCATCCGTGGACAATTACTGACTCTCTAATGCTGCCAGGATTTCACTTCTGTAGTTCTTGCATCATGCTACTCGCATATATGCACAGATGCAATAATCAGTTCTCTGTATATACATATCTATGTTTTTATTTGTGGTTCTATAGGAACTAATTCATGCACATTATGTGTCAAAGTTCATATAGTTATAACTACACACCATTCATGTTTTCATCCATCAATTAAAGTAAATGAAAGATCTTTGTTGTTCAATAACTGCTAAAAGTGCTAAAATATGGATCTGAATTTGAGCTCAGCGGTGGTTAATGAAGCCGTCGAGGCATTGGAAATGAGTGACATATTCCCCTGCAGATGAGACTCCTTATTACTGGCCATCTCTGCACTGTAAAAGATTCATCTGAGCTCTACATGGGCCTCGAGTAACGGCACGCTCAAACGCTCTTGCATCTTGTGAAACCTGTCAAGATTTTTAGGATCATTATGGTCAATGGCAGCATGTTTGAGCTTCCTCAAGAACCAATGAGGTTCATTCTCGTGTTACGCAGCATGTTTGAGCTTCTGCAAGAACCAATGAGGTTCATTCCTGTGTTACGCAGCACGTTTGAGCTTCAGCAAGAACCAATGAGGTTCATTCTCGTGTTATGCAGCACGTTTGAGCTTCCATAAGAACCAATGAGGTTCATTCTCGTGTTACGCAGCACGTTTGAGCTTCAGCAAGAACCAATGAGGTTCATTCTCGTGTTATGCAGCACGTTTGAGCTTCTGCAAGAACCAGTGAGGTTCATTCTCCTGTTACGCAGCACGTTTGAGCTTCTGCAAGAACCAGAGGTTCATTCTCCTGTTACGCAGCACATTTGAGCTTCTGCAAGAACCAATGAGGTTCATTCTCGTGTTACGCAGCACGTTTGAGCTTCCTCAAGAACCAATGAGGTTCATTCTCCTGTTACGCAGCACGTTTGAGCTTCTGCAAGAACCAGTGAGGTTCATTCTCATGTTACGCAGCACGTTTGAGCTTCAGCAAGAACCAATGAGGTTCATTCTCGTGTTACGCAGCACGTTTGAGCTTCTGCAAGAACCAATGAGGTTCATTCTCATGTTACGCAGCACGTTTGAGCTTCAGCAAGAACCAATGAGGTTCATTCTCGTGTTATGCAGCACGTTTGAGCTTCCGCAAGAACCAATGAGCTTCATTCTCGTGTTACGCAGCACGTTTGAGCTTCCGCAAGAACCAATGAGGTTCATTCTCGTGTTACGCAGCACGTTTGAGCTTCCGCAAGAACCAATGAGGTTCATTCTCGTGTTATGCAGCACGTTTGAGCTTCAGCAAGAACCAATGAGGTTCATTCTCGTGTTACGCAGCACGTTTGAGCTTCCGCAAGAACCAGTGAGGTTCATTCTCGTGTTATGCAGCACGTTTGAGCTTCAGCAAGAACCAATGAGGTTCATTCTCGTGTTATGCAGCACGTTTGAGCTTTCATAAGAACCAATGAGGTTCATTCTCCTGTTACACAGCACGTTTGAGCTTCAGCAAGAACCAATGAGGTTCATTCTTGTGTTACGCAGCACGTTTGAGCTTCCTCAAGAACCAATGAGGTTCATGCTCATGTTACGCAGCATGTTTGAGCTTCTGCAAGAACCAATGAGGTTCATTCCTGTGTTACGCAGCACGTTTGAGCTTCAGCAAGAACCAATGAGGTTCATTCTCGTGTTATGCAGCACGTTTGAGCTTCCATAAGAACCAATGAGGTTCATTCTCGTGTTACGCAGCACGTTTGAGCTTCAGCAAGAACCAATGAGGTTCATTCTCGTGTTACGCAGCACGTTTGAGCTTCAGCAAGAACCAATGAGGTTCATTCTCGTGTTATGCAGCACGTTTGAGCTTCTGCAAGAACCAGTGAGGTTCATTCTCCTGTTACGCAGCACGTTTGAGCTTCTGCAAGAACCAGAGGTTCATTCTCCTGTTACGCAGCACGTTTGAGCTTCTGCAAGAACCAATGAGGTTCATTCTCGTGTTACGCAGCACGTTTGAGCTTCCTCAAGAACCAATGAGGTTCATTCTCCTGTTACGCAGCACGTTTGAGCTTCTGCAAGAACCAGTGAGGTTCATTCTCGTGTTACGCAGCACGTTTGAGCTTCAGCAAGAACCAATGAGGTTCATTCTCGTGTTACGCAGCACGTTTGAGCTTCTGCAAGAACCAATGAGGTTCATTCTCATGTTACGCAGCACGTTTGAGCTTCAGCAAGAACCAATGAGGTTCATTCTCGTGTTATGCAGCACGTTTGAGCTTCCGCAAGAACCAATGAGCTTCATTCTCGTGTTATGCAGCACGTTTGAGCTTCCGCAAGAACCAATGAGGTTCATTCTCGTGTTACGCAGCACGTTTGAGCTTCCGCAAGAACCAATGAGGTTCATTCTCGTGTTATGCAGCACGTTTGAGCTTCAGCAAGAACCAATGAGGTTCATTCTCGTGTTACGCAGCACGTTTGAGCTTCCGCAAGAACCAGTGAGGTTCATTCTCGTGTTATGCAGCACGTTTGAGCTTCAGCAAGAACCAATGAGGTTCATTCTCGTGTTATGCAGCACGTTTGAGCTTTCATAAGAACCAATGAGGTTCATTCTCCTGTTACGCAGCACGTTTGAGCTTCAGCAAGAACCAATGAGGTTCATTCTTGTGTTACGCAGCACGTTTGAGCTTCCTCAAGAACCAATGAGGTTCATGCTCATGTTACGCAGCACGTTTGAGCTTCTGCAAGAACCAATGAGGTTCATTCTCATGTTACGCAGCACGTTTGAGCTTCTGCAAGAACCAGTGAGGTTCATTCTCGTGTTACGCAGCACGTTTGAGCTTCTGCAAGAACCAGAGGTTCATTCTCCTGTTACGCAGCACGTTTGAGCTTCTGCAAGAACCAATGAGGTTCATTCTCGTGTTACGCAGCACGTTTGAGCTTCCTCAAGAACCAATGAGGTTCATTCTCCTGTTACGCAGCACATTTGAGCTTCCTCAAGAACCAATGAGGTTCATGCTCATGTTACGCAGCACGTTTGAGCTTCAGCAAGAACCAATGAGGTTCATTCTCGTGTTACGCAGCACGTTTGAGCTTCTGCAAGAACCAATGAGGTTCATTCTCATGTTACGCAGCACGTTTGAGCTTCAGCAAGAACCAATGAGGTTCATTCTCGTGTTATGCAGCACGTTTGAGCTTCCGCAAGAACCAATGAGCTTCATTCTCGTGTTATGCAGCACGTTTGAGCTTCTGCAAGAACCAATGAGGTTCATTCTTGTGTTACGCAGCACGTTTGAGCTTCAGCAAGAACCAATGAGGTTCATTCTTGTGTTACGCAGCACGTTTGAGCTTCCTCAAGAACCAATGAGGTTCATGCTCATGTTACGCAGCACGTTTGAGCTTCTGCAAGAACCAATGAGGTTCATTCTCATGTTACGCAGCACGTTTGAGCTTCAGCAAGAACCAATGAGGTTCATTCTCGTGTTATGCAGCACGTTTGAGCTTCCGCAAGAACCAATGAGCTTCATTCTCGTGTTATGCAGCACGTTTGAGCTTCCGCAAGAACCAATGAGGTTCATTCTCATGTTACGCAGCACGTTTGAGCTTCCGCAAGAACCAATGAGGTTTGTTCTCGTGTTACGCAGCATGTTTGAGCTTCAGCAAGAACCAGTGAGGTTTGTTCTCGTGTTACGCAGCACGTTTGAGCTTCAGCAAGAACCAGTGAGGTTTGTTCTCGTGTTACGCAGCACGTTTGAGCTTCAGCAAGAACCAGTGAGGTTTGTTCTCGTGTTACGCAGCACGTTTGAGCTTCAGCAAGAACCAGTGAGGTTTGTTCTCGTGTTACGCAGCACGTTTGAGCTTCCGCAAGAACCAATGAGGTTTGTTCTCGTGTTACACAGCACGTTTGAGCTTCAGCAAGAACCAATGAGGTTTGTTCTCGTGTTACACAGCACGTTTGAGCTTCCTCAAGAACCAATGAGGTTTGTTCTCGCGTGTCAATCAGGTTTGGTTGAGCTTCTGTTTATGTTCGCTGATCAACACGTTTCAACATCCAATCCATTCCTGGAGACAATCAAATCCTGACATACATTTTCTTTCTCAGTGAATACCTGGTTTCACTCTGAAACGTCAAATTTAGTAAGTGAAACGAGTTGTGAACGCTGTTTCATTGTAAGATGATTTTCACGACAATTATGCACATTTTCCTCCTAATTGTCATTTTCTCATTACCTACTCATTTTTGATCATGTGAACTGACCAAAACAGCAGTATGCAGGATTTTTGTTCGTTTTTCGTAATATTTCAGATGTGTGAGAGGTGTTAATTATAACACTATTAATTATATATGTAAAATATATATTATGCTCGTGATTTCTGTACTGTAATACAGTAAAATTTCTATTTTATGAATATAAAATTAATTTGGGGGGACCTAGGAGAAAGTGTGCTTAAATGTCATGAAAATAATGTTGCCAAGCAAAAAATATATATGATCCAATTCAGTTTATTTATTTCTGGTTTTAAGGTGCAGTGTGGCATGTTTTCATGAGGAGACTGCTGTGAGATTGAGACGTAGTGATTAAAACTGATCATCAGCTGCAGACATTTTTAGGAGATGGAGGTGATTATTAGATTAGGAAGCAATTATTCCACTGCAGAATCAAACTGCACGCAGAGCTATTAATTTTTAGAGTGCACACAGGCACATTCATTAGCTGATACTTCATTATCACACATGCATCATTTTCTCATCAGTGATCAGTGTTTGTGTCGCTGTAATGATAGATTCATCAGCGCTCAAATTAAATACAGATACGAGAGCTCTCATCAGTGTGTATTGTCCTGAGTGATTCCTGATTAACAGGCATGAGGATGAGAACTGAAGCTAGGATAGATTTCCTTTTGCAAAGTGTGCCGAGTGCCTCTTTCCCTTTAATCAGGGTCGGCCTGTCCGCTTCACTGCAGCCTCATTGGCATAATTCGTTTAAATGAACTGCTGCCCTTAGAAACATCGACAGCTTAATGTTGTGATGATGGTCTCAGTGAACCTGAAAGATTTGTTGTGCTATTTGAAGCTGCATAAATTGCTGCTCTATTACTACTAATTGCTGTTATTATTTATAGTATGATGTAATATGTGTTAAAGGTTGATGCATGTAGAGTAGTGCTGAAAAGCATGCATGTCTTCACATAATGTCATCATTAACACGTTCATTTCTCTCAATATTTCTCACTGTTTTGTAACCACAGTTGTTTGCCAGACTTGGTGTTGTGACTCTGTCCGTTGATTTTACACTTTTTCAAAACCGATCAATGGAGCACAGCAGAACATTACTAATTGCTTTTCCTGTTTTTCATTGATTTTTCTTAATTATGTTAATTTGAAGCTTAAAATTCAGGGGACAACAGCCTCATTTTAGAGCATTGTTAATACGTACTACAAGTGTTTTTGAAGCAGATAAGAACTGTAAATTTGAAACTTTTTTACACTGAAGTTTTTACTGTGAGCTAAACGGTGGATGAACACTTTAAATGCGTCAAATGTGATGCTTCCAAGGCAACTGTGTTTTTGTTCAATAGTTTCAATAGACTATTAAATTAAAAACCTGCCATTAATTGACTCTTCTGCACGAAGCTGCAGTCGTCATGACTTTACCTCACTGTAGCTTTACATTTGTTCCCTTAAGCAAAGCTCTTGATGCCACAGAGCATCAATGACATGCTATTCAATAGGCATTGAATCGCCAAGCAGAAAATACATCATTTTTTTAATGAACGTGACAGTGACGTGAAGCCCTAGTAACCCATACTCAGAATTTATCCTCTGTAACCCATCCAAGTTAGTGCACACACATTAGGAGTAGTGAGTAGTGTAAGAATCGGTTTTACTGCTAAGACAAAAGCTGAAGATCCAACTCCCTGCAATAGAACATTAAAACTCACTAATCTGGAGAGAAGATCTCACAGAAAGAGTGTAGGACATCGGCCTGTCCAAACCTTCTCCCCCTCTCCCTCACCGACTCCCTTCCCTCTGATTCAAGTCACAGAATGCAAATATACCACAGATGATGTATCTTGTAAATCTATTGTTTTTCCCCTTTTATGTATGGTATCTTTTTAAAGGTCTCAGTGTGATTGGTAAAATGGTCTCAACTTCACTGCTGTCACTGGTAGGATGAGAAAGATTGAAACTTATGAGAATTCTGTTCTCCTTTTGAGTAGTCTCAGAAGATATCTGATCCTCTCCCCTGAAGCCAGGTGTTTGTGTTGCAGATATTTACAACCCTTTTGTTCTGGTCTGGGTATTTAAGAAAGGGTAGCAGAGCTGCCATTTGGGAACATTCTGTAGCCAGAGCCCCCATGCAGTGCTGTGTCAGTGTCCGAGAGGCACTCACACACACTGTATGTACAGTGCCAGATATAATGACTCTTTGAAACTATTTTCATGTTACTTTGTAATTGTATTTTATATTTTTATGCTGAAAGTTGTGTACCATGGATTCGTGTTTCATTATCTTTATGTAAATTCCGTCTGGCCAAAATAAATGTTAATCTTGATTTATCTTGTATTATTCTGAAATCATTATTCTAGTATGGATCAATGTTGAGTCCTTTATTTCCGCAAATCTTTGGCCAGAATAGATCAAACCGAGGACCCCATGACTGAAGCATGGAGCGCAGCATGCGGGATAATCCGATTTCTGACTATTACTGTATTAGCAAGTTGCAGCTCTCGTGTCTATTAATCAAATTACACTTTTTGTTGAGTAAGCAGGTGCGACCACATCAAGGTAAAATATTCACTCTGTAATCCTCTGGCTAATATTAGAACTGGCCAGTTTGTGTTCGTGAACGCACGACTCGCGACGCGTCTGTTTCTGTGCGATATCGGGTCCCTTGATGAACGAATATTTGAAAATAAGAGATACTAAGAAAAATCAACGATCCAAATTAAATCACAACGAATCATCAGCTGTCAAATTACGAACGTAACAAATTGAACGAAGTCACATAAAATTGGAGTCAGATCACTTTATTCATGGAGTCAGATTTAAAATTAGATGTTAATAAATTAAGTGAATTTAACAGAAATGCTGAAAAGGCTTACATGCAGAATCCTTCAACCACGCCGTTAGATTCCGTTTTTGGGCTAATGGATGGACCTTACAGTAGTGAACACACACACCCGGACCAGTGGGCAGCCATTGTGCTGTGGTGCCCGGGGAGCGACTGGGGTTTAGGTGCCTTGCTCAAGGGTACCTCAGTCATTTCCTGCTGGTATTGAGAATCAAACCCGCAACCAGAGGCGGATTAAGGTGGTCAGGGGCCCCTAGGCTGCTCTTTGTGTAAGGCCCCCCCTTAATCATTATGCTTTACTGGAAAAATGTATTTAGTGCCATATGATCCACATGCAAATATGGTGAACTGGCATATACACACGTACATTGAGACCACCAATACTTCAGTGTTTCCTCTACATTCCTTCAAGTGGTAGACCACCACAGTACGAAAATTACCACCACACCACATAGGTAAAATGAGAAATTGAACATTACAGACAAAACACAAATACAAACAAGCACAATGCCCAGTGCTTAAAAGCAGCCCTTTAATTAACTGAGATGGTGGAAAGATATTACCCTCTGCTACCACAGCCACAAAACAATTACAAAGGAAATATGTAACTATAAACAGCAAAGCAACAGAATTCCCTGCAATCACAGTTCAACTGCAAGCTAGCTTTATAAACCAACAGGTAGGCTACAGCATCTGCATCAGTGCAGAATTCCCTGTTTTACTGAGGCAAAATCACAACATCATTACTGAGACACAAACCACAATGCAATACACTAAACTGTGTATAAAACAAAGCCATAATAAAAACGGAGGGGATTCCCTCCATCTCTGCTGAGGGTGCCGGCACGGCTGACCCACGAGCAGGTGGACAATAGACGCTTTTCCACCGTCGGGCCGAATGGTTCTTAGAATGGTAAGGAACGGTTCCCGTTGTGTTTCCACTTGAGCCTGGTACGGCACGGCACAATTACAAACCGTTCTCGGCACGGTTAGCTAGAACAGTGCTGGTAGAATGTATGTAGTGATGTCGCCACTCAGGATTGGTCACTTATCTGTTGCCTGGCTACCAGTTTCTCTGTAGCTGGCTAAGCGCTGTATTTGAGCGACGTAAATAGATTAATAATAAAATTAAAAGAAATACCTGATCGCCCTCCTTAACGCGAAATAACGTGAAAAAATACCAATGCTAACTGGCAGTTCTCCTGCTGTGGATCTTGTCTTCGACTGGATGAAGATTCAGCAGCCTTGAAGTATCCAGTCAATTTAGGTATTTTTTTCTGTATATCTTGGTTACTTTGTTGTTTTTTACCTTTGTATTTCTGTTTTTGTGCTCCACTATCGCACTTTCTTTCGGACATTTTGCCACTATGCCGTCTTGCCTAGTGATGGGGAATCGACTCCAAAAGAGTTGATTCCTTGACTCTGAATAGCCCCAGAGTCGGGGTCGACTCCAGCACAGGAATCGACTCTCGGTGTTGACTCTGTTGCTGTGTCCGAAATCGCTCACTTGTTTACTGATTCTCTAATCCCTATAAAGTGCATGGCAGTTGAGTACACTATAAGCAAGGAGTGAATGAAATGAAGTGAGGAATTCAGACACTGACGTAATACACCGCTAGAGAGCTGTTGCAGAAACTTTGTCACACATTTATTTGAGTGCTTACTTTAGAAATAGAAAACAGTCACAGCGACTTTAGTTTGTAATTATACATAGGCTTCCTCCATGCCAGCTTTAGTTTAATTGATGGTATATTAATGCAATAAATATAGATTTGGTTTTCCATGATTAACCTTGTGTTCATAATCATTAAACTAACCATAAATCATAAAAAAACTCACATCAAGATGAAACACATCAATAAGTGTACATTATTGTATGTATTTTAGTATTTAGTATCTTTAACTCACCTTTTTGCGTTTAGCGCCATCACTCGACAACAGCTTTTTTCGTGACTTTTTCCTCTGTAAAATTAGGTATCGGCAACAGCTAGGTAGAAACGTTGATAACCACTCATCAAGTCATCGCTAAATTGGACTAATTTGGACGGTCACGCTAAAAGTGTGCGGTTTTAATGAGGGGATTTTAAGGCTTTGTGTCGGGGGGAAATAATTTAAGTGTGTAACAACTGCAGTTTTGTCTTATTTCTGACCGTGTTTTGATGTAAAGTAAATGGAGTCGAGGAGTCAATTCCATAGACTCCTACAGTGGGAGCCAGGAATCGGAGTTGACTCCAAAAAACCTGGAATCGAACACCCCTAGTCTTGCCCGTCTAGCAAAAGGCAGTGACGTAAATGAAAATGATTGACATGATTTGACCAGCAGCTGATTGGACAAATGTGACCCAAGTCACATCTATCCAATCACCTGCTTATTTTTTTTTTTATGTTTCTTATGGGCCAATGAGAGTCTTTTTTTGTTCGCGCTGAAGTAAATTTAAAATAATAAAAAAAATAGTCTGGCCAATCTGGGGCCCCTGCACACGTGGGGCTCCTAGGGCTGCAGCCTACAAAAGCCTGTGCATTAATCCGCGCCTGCCCGCAACCTTCGGGTTACAAGTCTGACTCTCTAACTATTAGGTCACAATTGCCCCTTTTATGCTGTTGACTACGTGTTACAAGCACGCCAGGCTCCACCCTCTCCCAGTCACAGCGCACTCCATCACCGGAATACTGATCACACACACCTGCACGTCATCATCACCGGCAATCACCACCAGCACTTAAGCCCATGCATTCATTCAGTCACTGTCCGCACATAGCACCGCTACTGCTTACTTCAAGGACTCCCCTGTGATACTTACCTGCCTTCTCCTCGTTCCTCCAAGTCTCCAGTGTTCTCCGCGTCCATTCTCCTAGTCTCCGTGTCTCCTGTGTCTCCTTCGTTTGAGTTTCCCTTCGCCATCTGCAAGACAAGAGTATAGTATCATCCAGTTATATGCTACATCTTCCGTTCACTTACCTGTCCCGTTTGCCTCTGGTTGCTCAATAAAGACTTTGTTTACTTACCATCTGTTCTCCGTGTCAAGCCTGTTTGTAACAGAAGACCGGACCAACACCGCAGAGCACCAGATGAGCACTCCGGATCCCTTCCAGAAGCTCGTTGATGCACTTCGACGAGCTCTCACCACAAATCTACCTTCACCTTCACCAGCGAGCACTTCCGGAAACAACACCGCTCCTTCGCCACCGGTGTATGCCAGTCCCATGGCCAAACCGGCGCCCTTCTCTGGCTCGGCGGAGGATTGCAACGGATTTCTCCTTCAATGCTCGCTGGTCCTGGAGATGCAACTATCGGTGAGCAACTGTACCACCTTAAACAAGGAATGAAGTCTGTAAATGAGTATGCCCTTCAATTTAGAACTCTCGCTGCTGCCAGTGGATGGAACAAACGGTCCCTGCTGACGACTTACCGACAGGGTTTGGATCCCCGAGTGCGGTTGCATCTCGCTGCATACGAGGATACCATCGGGCTTGAACGTTTTATCCAGCTGTCCATCCGTTTCGCCACTCGTATGCAGTCATGTATCAAAGAACACCAGGGCCAGCCAATACATTCTCCTGTCCCCCTTCTCTGAATAAAATGCAACCACTCACCACAATAATAAACCTTACTGCTGCCGGTGTTTCTCTTCCAGTCAATGCTCTTCTCGACTCTGGGTCAGCCGGTAATTTCATCTCGGGCACCCTCTGCCGCCAGCTCAAGCTCCGGACGTCAGCCACTCCGTCGGTCTACCAAATCCACTCCATAATCGGAAGACCTCTAAGTTGTCGTCAAGTCCACTCCTCGGTGGGTCCTGTTCTCATCCAAGTGGGTCTCCTTCATGTGGAACATCAACATCTGCTGGTTCTGGAGGAATCCACCGCTGACATCATTTTAGGGCGCCCATGGTTGGAGCAGCACAACCCCATCATCTCGTGGAAGACGGGAGAGGTCCTGAAGTGGGGCGACAGCTGTTTCCCGCATTGTTTCTCTGCTCTTCCTGTTCCTCCATGTTCCCAAAACCTGTCTGTCTGTGCCACGTCCATAGAAAGTCCTGTAGAGAAACGCTCTGTGGAGGGTCCTCCGTACCTTCTGTCACGGCCACCAGGACTCCTGGAACCAGTTCCTGGGTTGGGCCGAGTACGCCCAGAACTCGTTACGTCAACCTTCCACCGGACTCACTCCCTTTCAGTGCGTACTCGGTTACCAACCCCCTCTGTTCCCCTGGTTGGGGGATCCCTCTGACGTCCCTTCAGTAGACTACTGGTTCCGGGAGAGTGAGAGGGTCTGGGACTCGGCACACCATCAACTCCAACGGGCTCTTCGCAGATGCAGAATGACAGCAGACCTTCGCCGCTCCAAGACTCCATCCTACCAACCTGGGCAGAAGGTCTGGCTGTCAACACGAGACATCAGGCTGCATCTGCCATGCCGGAAGTTGAGTCCCAGGTTCATTGGCCCCTTCCCCATCATTCAACGGATCAATCCTGTCACATACAAGCTCCAGCTCCCACCTCAATTTCGTATTCATCCCACATTTCATGTGTCACTCCTGAAACCTCACCATCCTTCTGTTCATTTCTCCACAGAGCCTGGCGATACCTCGGAGCCCCCCCTTCCAATCATCCTGGAAGACGGTGCAGCCTACGAGGTCAAGGAGATCCTGGACTCCCGGCGTCGTGGTGGTCTGCTAGAATATCTGGTGGACTGGGAAGGCTATGGTCCTGAAGAATGCTCATGGGTACCCAGAAACGACATTTTAGATCCGAACCTGCTTGACACTTTCCATGCCTCTCATCCTGACAGACCAGCACCACGAGGAAGAGGACGCCCACCACGACGTCGGGGTCCTCGGCCCTCAGGAGCGGGCCGTGGAGGGGGGGGTAATGTTACAAGCACGCCAGGCTCCACCCTCTCCCAATCACAGCGCACTCCATCACCGGAATACTGATCACACACCTGCACGTCATCATCACCGGCAATCACCACCAGCACTTAAGCCCATGCATTCATTCAGTCACTGTCCGGTCTCGTTTGCACATAGCACCGCTACTGCTTACCTCAAGGACTCCCCTGTGATACTTACCTGCCTTCTCCTCGTTCCTCCAAGTCTCCAGTGTTCTCCGCGTCCAGTCTCCGTGTCTCCTGTGTCTCCTCCGTTTGAGTTTCCCTTCGCCATCTGCAAGACAAGAGTACAGTATCATCCAGGTATCTGCTACATTCTTCTGCTAACATCTTCCGTTCACTTACCTGCCCCGTTTGCCTCTGGTTGCTCAATAAAGACTTTGTTTACTTACCATCTGTTCTCCGTGTCAAGCCTGTTTGTACCACTACGATTACATATAAAAGAAACTAATAATATTGTTCACTCTTAGAAAAGTCAGTAAATATAATACAATAGAGCACAGTACTGTGCTGATATGAAGGAATTTTCCGTATTGAATTTTCACAGGTATTGTAGTCATCATTTACTCACTCTCACGTCATTAAAAACTGTAAGACTTTTGTAAATCTTCAGAACACAAATGAAGATATTTGATGAAATCTGAGAGATTTCTGTCCCTCCATTGACAGCTACGCAACTACCACTTTGACACTTCAATAAGTTCATAAAGAGATCATAAAATTAATCCATATGAATTGAGCGGTTTAGTCCAAATTTTCTGAAGAGACTCGATCGCATTAGATGATGAACAGATTTAATTTAGGCTTCAAGCATGTTTGCTTGATGTGTGAGAACCAATGAGATTCATCCTCGTGTTAAGCAGCACGTTTGAGCTTCTGCAAGAACCAGTGAGGTTCATTCTCAAGTTATGCAGCACGTTTGAGCTTCCTCAAGAACCAATGAGGTTCATTCTCGTGTTATGCAGCACGTTTGAGCTTCCTCAAGAACCAATGAGGTCCATTCTCATGTTATGCAGCACGTTTGAGCTTCCTCAAGAACCAATGAGGTTCATTCTCGTGTTACGCAGCAAGTTTGAGCTTCCTCAAGAGGTTTGTTCTCACGCCACAAGCAGGTTTGGTTGAGCTTCTGTTTATGTTTGCTGATCAATGTTTATATGTGAATAAAAGCCTAAATTAAATCTGTTCATCATATAAAGCGATCGAATCTCTTCAGAAAATTTGGACTAAACCGCTCAATTTATATGGATTAGTTTTATGATCTCTTTATGAACTTTTTGAAGCATCAAAGTGGTAGTTGCGTAGCTGTCAATGGAGGGACAGAAAGCTCTCAGATTTCATCAAAAAGATCATTTTTTCCCCTCTTTTTCTTACGGTGTATATTAATAATAAAGTGGATCAGATGGATCTTTGTGTTTCTCTAACAGCTTATTGACGAGGTGCTGATGTGTTAAACCAGTTACACCTGTGCCCACGGGAAATATCCGGTTGAGGGATTTGCAAAATGGTTACTGAGTAATGATAGAATTGAATGATATAATGATGTAATTCTTGGCTGAACTATTCCTTCCCTCCTAACGTCCTTCATGTCTTGTCTTCCCAGGTGCCCAGAGGAGCTGCATAATGCCTCTTCTCGACGTAACAGAAGACAACGTCTCCATTGCGTCCCCAACCCCGAATTCATCTCCATCTCTTTCCTCCATGGCGTTTTCCTCCCTCCCTCCATCCCTGTCCTCGTTTCTCCCGCATTCGAACTGCTCCGTGGCTCCGTCTCCCTCCTCACCGCCATATAACTTCTACGCTGTGTTGTTGGTGTTGCTGATTTTTTGCGTGGTGTTCGGTAACGTGCTGGTGTGTGTGGCCGTGTCCCGAGAGAAAGCGCTGCAGACCACCACCAATTACCTCATTGTGTCACTGGCCGTGTCGGACTTGCTCTTGGCCACACTGGTGATGCCCTGGGGCGTCTATCTTGAGGTCAGTAGACGTACTAATTGGTCAGTTTAATTGGTTATTAAATGTAGTTGCAACCCTGATAAGCACATAAGCCCTATGAAATCTGTTTAATTTTTTCCCCAAATTCCGTTAATTTTTCTGGATTCCATTTTATTCATCAAAAAGCATGTCTAAAAAATGTAATCATTAATCTTATACAATTTAACAACAATTTATTAAAAGTTTAACTAAAACTATATTTTTATGGCCCTATGAAATCCGTTTTATTTTTTCCCAAATTCTGTGTTTTTCATAAAAAAAATTCTGGATTCCATTTTTTAATGGTTTAATTAGATTTTAATAATCAAAAAGCATGTCTAATCAATTTAATTCCTAAAACTATTAATAATTAAACATAAAAAACTAAACAATTTAATAATGTATTACTGTAAACCATTCCTTTTATTTTTTTTTGGAAACAAAGTGCTGTTAACAAGGTTTACTGTTAAAATTAAAACATGGAAGAAAAAATGTGATATTCCTTGAAAAACGTTTTCATATTTTTAATCATTATTACTTTGAGAAGTACATTCAACTATACAATAGTAATATGTTTCTGTCACAATTTCTTCAAGTTAAACCAAACTTTTATTTTAACAGATTGTAGTGAAGACTCAATTCTTATGACTGGGTTCTGTGATTCATTCACATTTTCCATATCGCTGAGATCATAGGGCCCTATATAAGACATTGGTCACTTTACACGTCAGTCAGACGGTCTCCTGCTTTCTAAGTGGCATAAGCAGATTTTATGCTGATATTTCAAAAAGCAATGATGTTTGATGTCTAAGAACAAATGTGTTTGTGTAGGTTGTGGGTGAATGGAGGTTCAGTCGGATCCACTGTGACATTCTGCTCACCCTGGACGTCATGATGTGCACCGCCAGCATCCTCAACTTATGTGCCATCAGCATCGATAGGTGACCCATCCATTCACCGTCCCATTTACATCCCAGTTGACTCATTGACTAACAGTCACAGCGATGAGTGAATGAAATCCTGTCCTGTTCCTTTTTCAGAATAAAAATAAGATTCTGATTAACATTTTAGCAATTTCCTAATCTGTTTGCCCCAGCGTTTGTTTGGAGCTTTTCTTGACCTGAATTTATCTTTGGTTAAAACGCACTCCAGGCAATTACATGCCGCCGAGGCAGAGAAGATTATGAATTATAAATCCTGCAGTGTGTTAGAGGCACTTTTTCCCCTTGCATGGAATTTTAGTGAATGCTGCTCATTAAACTGGCACTGGAAATGTGCTGGAAAATTGGAAGTACGCATTAAAGTCGACGTGCATGAATAACGTATAGGCCTATAGAAACAATCTGCAGGTAATGTGGGTTATTTCTCAGCATTGTGGATTGTGTTTCGTCGTTATATAAGCGTAAAGGATCATTACTGTACCCGAGAACGTGGTAAAAAGAAAACTGCCTCTCTTATTCAAATCCACATTTTCAATTATATATATTCAAAAGTGGTTTAGTTTTTGACTAATCACAGTATTTCTACATGAAAAGTCTTAAATGAGAGGACAGTGGTGCTATTCTCACAAAAAAACAGCGCTTTAAATCATTTTCTGAAAGACTGTCATTCATGTGATGCACAACCTTTAGAACAGACACCTCAAACTTTTCAATAAATGAATCTGCTTGTGTTGTAGTTAAAAGACATTTCTATAAAGTGTTCGGCAGACTTTTAGAGATATGCTCTGCTCGTTATTGTGTCTTGGGTTTTATTCTCTCAAGTACCCCGACTTAAAATGAAATGCCCTTCACTCATGATGATTCATCATATTGATCGAAGCGCTGTGTTGAGAATAACATACTGCCTATATACAGTGGGGAGAACAAGTATTTGATACACTGCCAATTTTGCAGGTTTGCCCACTTACAAAGCATGTAGAAGTCTGTAATTTTTATCATAGGTACTCTTCAACTGTGAGTGACGGAATCTAAAACAAAAATCCAGAAAATCATATTGTATGATTTTTAAGTAATTAATTTGCATTTTATTGCATGACATAAGTATTTGATACATCAGAAAAACAGAACTTAATATTTGGTATAGAAACCTTTGTTTGCAATTACAGAGATCATACGTTTCCTGTAGTTCTTGACCAGGTTTGCACACACTGCAGCAGGGATTTTGGCCCACTCCTCCATACAGACCTTCTCCAGATCCTTCAGGTTTCGGGGCTGTCGCTGGGCAATACGGACTTTCAGCTCCCTCCAAAGATTTTCTATTGGGTTCAGGTCTAGAGACTGGCTAGGCCACTCCAGGACCTTGAGATGCTTCTTACGGAGCCCTGGCTGTGTGTTTCGGGTCGTTGTCATGCTGGAAGACCCAGCCACGACCCATCTTCAATGCTCTTACTGAGGGAAGGAGGTTGTTGGCCAAGATCTCGCGATACATGGCCCCATCCATCCTCCCCTCAATACGGTGCAGTCGTCCTGTCCCCTTTGCAGAAAAGCATCCCCAAAGAATGATGTTTCCACCTCCATGCTTCACGGTTGGGATGGTGTTCTTGGGGTTGTACTCATCCTTCTTCTTCCTCCAAACACAGCGAGTGGAGTTTAGACCAAAAAGCTCTATTTTTGTCTCATCAGACCACATGACCTTCTCCCATTCCTCCTCTGGATCATCCAGATGGTCATTGGCAAACTTCAGACGGGCCTGGACATGCGCTGGCTTGAGCAGGGGGACCTTGCGTGCACTGTAGGATTTTAATCCAAGACGGCGTAGTGTGTTACTAATGGTTTTCTTTGAGACTGTGGTCCCAGCTCTCTTCAGGTCATTGACCAGGTCCTGCCATGTAGTTCTGGGCTGATCCCTCACCTTCCTCATGATCATTGATGCCCCACGAGGTGAGATCTTGCATGGTGCCCCACACCGAGGGAGATTGACCGTCATCTTGAACTTCTTCCATTTTCTAATAATTGCCCCAACAGTTGTTGCCTTCTCACCAAGCTGCTTGCCTATTGTCCTGTAGCCCATCCCAGCCTTGTGCAGGTCTACAATTTTATCCCTGATGTCCTTACACAGCTCTCTGGTCTTGGCCATTGTGGAGAGGTTGGAGTCTGTTTGATTGAGTGTGTGGACAGGTGTCTTTTATACAGGTAACGAGTTCAAACAGGTGCAGTTAATACAGATAATGAGTGGAGAATAGGAGGGCTTCTTAAAGAAAAACTAACAGGTCTGTGAGAGCCGGAATTCTTACTGGTTGGTAGGTGATCAAATACTTATGTCATGCAATAAAATGCAAATTAATTATTTAAAAATCATACAATGTGATTTTCTGGATTTTTGTTTTAGATTCCGTCTCTCACAGTTGAAGTGTACCTATGATAAAAATTTCAGACTTCTACATGCTTTGTAAGTGGGCAAACCTGGAAAAACGTCAGTGTATCAAATACTTTTTCTCCCCACTATATTGTGCATCGTGCATATACATTTTCATTTTACTTAGAGTACCTGAGTGACCTGCTACATTTGCCAAAATGTGCAGCAGACAACACTGTATCCAACAATGCAATGTGTTTGACCCGACTTTACATTTTTTGGGTAAAACATCAACTGCTATTTTTACTCATTACTTGATCAAAGTGTTTAAAAAATAATTATTAAATATTTTTGTATTATAATTTTTTTTTTTTTTTTTTTACAAAATTGGATTAAAAATGTGAAATAACAGAATCTTTTTACTGACATATTTTCTGTATATATATATATGTCAAACCAAAAATTATTCAGACACCAGATATCATTTTTTACTAGTGGGTGCAGGACTCTATAGTTCATTTATGTAAGTGAGGATAGCAAAATAAAGTAAACTGTGACATTATATCCAAAAATTCTTCATACAATGAAATGCCAGTAAAATGTATTGATTGTAATCCATTACATACCTTTCTATCTATTGTTCTGACACAGTTTAACTCTGAGTTCTTGTCATATTTTATTACCATTTTATAAATTATAGTGAATAAACTATTTTTAATAAAATAATATGAACATTTAAGAAAATATGTAATGTGTACTTCGCAGTATTCAGTGAGTAGTAAACTAGTATTCCCGTCTGAACATAGCCTGACTGTCTGTCTTGTCTGTCATCAATGTGGCATAATATTTTATTTGGTACACCTGTAATTTGAAAGCACCTCTGGATTTCACTTCAACAGCAGCATGTGTTGCACATTCATCTAAATGTATCGTGTTGATGTGCAGATACACAGCCGTGGCCATGCCGTTACTGTACAACACGCGCTACAGCTCCAGAAGACGGGTCGCTCTGATGATCGCTGTCGTCTGGTTCCTGTCATTTGCCATTTCCTGCCCACTGCTGTTTGGTCTCAACAACACAGGTACAGAACACTCACCTGGACATTATAACTAGGTTATGAAACTATATTGATAGATTTGCAGTGCTTTGTTTTCTTTTATATGTACATTCAACATCAAAAGAATGTCCTTAAAATTACTCCAAACCCATATGATCTTCTGTGAAACTCAAAAGGAGAATCTTCATGCAATTCTTTGACATACAGCAAATGTTCACTGTAAAAAAAATATGGCTTAAAAACAACCCAATTTTTGGGGGGTTGTCAATTTTGTCATTTTGGTAGCCCAGCGCTGGGTCAAAAAGGAACAAACTCAGCGCTGGTTGTTTTGACCCAGCTGGGTGGCGTTAAATGTTTGACCAAACATGCTGGGCTTTTTTATTTAACTCGACTATTGTTATTATAGTTATTACTATAGTTTAAGCTATTACTATGTTGCTGGGTGCCAGGCTTCGGGCCAATTTTCACGTCATACCTCAAACGTGGGCCGGGCTTCGGGCCTTTTTTAGGCTTCTCCTTCGTTTTATATTTTAGACATTCATTAATTAAAAGAAACAATGAGATGTGCTGCGCTGGCGGAAACAACATGAGACCATGCTACCGCGATTGTCAAGACTGATTCACGCTGTGTTTAGCGTCCCCACCAGCAACTGTTGCAGCGAGCGTTCCTTCAGCGCAGCTGGGAGAGTTATGGCCTTTTTACAACTGGTCACTTCATTCGTTTTCTCTGACCAGATATCTATCCGATTGTAAAAAGACCAGGAGTAAATGCCTTCCGAAATTCTTTCGAGACGGATTTAAATCCGATCACTCAAACAAACCAATTCAGAAGGTGGTCTGGGACGCATTTCAGGCGAAACTGGACAAGTGTAAATGCATCTGGTTGTTTAAACCACATATGTAAATTTTACTCCTGGCAAATTGTTAAAAAATAAACGTGTGAGAGTGTGTTATAGGCTATATGACATGTTGTAGTCAGATATGACGGCGCTACTGCAACACGCATCGCCGCAAATGAGTAAAGCAAGCCAACACGCAAACTGCCGCAAGTGAAATGCTCAAAAACACAATCATCTTCATTAAAACTAATGAGACTAAATGATCTTACCAGTGCTTAGATCGCTCTTTCTCATATTGCAGTCTTTGATCTTGAAATTAGCTGATGATAAATAAAGTGCAGCTCATATCTGTTGCTTTTGTTGACGTGAACTCCGTTAAATGTGCATATAGCGCAGGAATTGAAGATCGGATTTATATTCATTTTGCGAAGAGGTGTAAGGTAAGACAACCTGCATGTTTTTTTTTTGTTTTTTTTTATTTGTTCATATTGTGTAGCTCGTTTCGTTTGCGAGTGTCGTTGCGAGCAGCATCAGCCTGCCTCAACTTGTCAAAAATGCCTTTTTACTGTGGTGGTGGTGGTGATAGTAGGCTAAACGTTTAAACTAACATTGTGATGGTTAAAGTGTTTTATATCTATGGATTTTATTATAGGCAAGACAAGTCAAGTGTTGATTTGAGAAGCTAAAGCGTTGGGTTGACTCACTGTCGGCCACTGGCCGCTTGGTCGTCACTTTAAAAGCAAAACTTTAATTTAACAAACAAAAAAATGCTCCAAGCATCTTTCTAAATTAACTTAATAAAGACACTAAACGAAATATAACTACTTTGACATTAAAAACAAAACTGAACTATTTTAATGGCTGCAATAGTGTGTAGGGAGGATAAAAAAAAAAAAAACACAGACTCCAGTCGGACTCGGGCCGAGAATTTTGATAAGCTGTCTGACACGGGCCGGGCTAGGGCCTGAGCGTCTCGGGCCAGGGCCGGGCTAGGGCCTAGATTTGAGGCCCGTGCAGGGCTCTAAATTTAATATTGAATAACGTACATTTAAGAATAAGTTTGACCAGTTATTTCATTCATTTACACAAGTAACACTGTGGCCAAACCATCAGGCTGTGTCGCCATTAAACAAATTATAGCCTGTAATAAACACTGAAAATCATGAATAAACTATATTATAGCGAATCGACAGGATTTTACCTTCTCAATTTAAAAATTACTGACTATGAACGATTATCAACCCAAATTGGGACCAATCAACCCAACATCCCAACATTCTCAACCAAGCATTTGTGTTGAAAAAAAAAACCCTGGGTGTTTTAGTGTTCAGTGTCACCATGTCACTCATGCTGATTGGATGTAAATGCACCCCGAATGAAGAGCTGAAATTCTTTTAAAACAGTGAAACAGGACATTGAAAGCTCAAAAACCTGTCGAGTTTAATATAAAATTTATCTTCCTCCAGCCCTCTAGTTCCGTCCTATGAGCCTGACCTCTGTCTAAGCTTTCATGAACTTCATTGGTTGAAACAGCAGAGTGAACTTTTGTGCTGATTTCCGTCCAAAGGGATGTGGCTGCACTTGTAATGAGGTTTCCTTCCGTGCATAATTATAATTTCTGCACTCCGGGCAAAATGTTTTCCTTTGTGTTAAAGCTCTAAAGATCAGCTATCATACACAGTCATGTGACTGTGTATGATATGATGTGATAAGGATGTGGGAAAGAGCAAATCCCAGTGTCCCAACAAAGAACACATCCTCCAGGCAATCCCCAAAAATATTTTTAGCTCAATGGGATTCATTACGGATGGGTCACAGGAGCTATGAATTATGCATTTATTGTAAGTCATTTTTTCAGATTGTGTGCCAGTGCATTAGTATCAGTGATACTGGCCTTCATTAATAAATAAGATGCCATTACAACAAATATTTAAAATATACTGTCTTTAGCCCTATTTGGACGGGATAGACCCTTTTCACATTTCCGGGTTTCTCAGAAGCGGAAGTCGTCATAGTTGGGTTAACTTTTATAGCGGTGAATAAGAGTATACATTAAATATATTTTTTGTGTCCCCATTTGCTCAAATAGCAAAAGAAAAACTCCACAATAGTGATTTCACAACTTTCAAAAAGAGGGAAAAAATAGAGTGAGACTGATAACAGCAGTGAAAAGAGAGAAATATGTTAATTTTACCGTCACTCCCATAGACGCTGTATTAGAAACACCCTCACAGCAGCGTTAACTTGTTTTTTGTAATTAGATGCAAAAGTAATATAATACAAAGTATTAGTGTTATAAATGTACATACATTTTAAAAAAAAAATGAAAATACAAAAAACTTTGCAGGATTTACGATATTGATGACCGTTAAAACGCGTCATCACAGTCTGTGAAAAGGGTCCATTAGTTTAACATGGAGAGGTGGAGTAAAGTAATTATTACCAGAGCTTCTCAGTGATTTTAGTCCCATCCGAATGTGCCATCTCAGTAATCATTACGGAAGATGTCAGTAAAGATAACGGCGACTTTTACCTTCTGTAAAAAGGTCCGGAAAAATTACCTCAGATAATAGCTAATCCCGTGCGAATAGACCCGCTGTAAATCTGTATGTAAATATTCTGTCATTTCCTGTTTAAAAGTAGTTTTCCGCGGTTTTCCAAGTATGGAGGCGCTTGAAAAAACGTTCAGTTGCGTTCTAGGCAGTGGGACAAGTCTGTGGCAAACCTCAAGTGTTTTCTGCTTACCATTCAGATCAAAAAGAAGGTCGAAAGCACTTGTCAGAGTGTCAGAGGCACGAAACTTATTTTAGCTTTAGGTAAGTGCCTCTTACCAACAGAATCCAATCACAATTTAGTTAATAAATCTTTTGACCGGACCCAACTGTTATATATAGGTTATATATAGATTATACGTGTTTGCGCACATGATATCAGGTAGCAACTTAATACGCACATGATGACAGGGAGGTAACAGTGGTGGGTAAGTCAAGTTACCCCTCCCACTTCTGCTAGTTTTACTGAGATTTCTTATCCCGTGCAAATTGGCCATTAATATTACAGACATCCTGTGGTAAAATTATATTACTCCATCTACCCTTGTAAAATGAATCCCGTCCGAATAGGGCTTTTAAGTTGTTTCTACATCAATTTGGAGAGTAACTGTGAAATTATTACAATATAAAAATATTAAAAACTCTGATGTTTTTAATCTCGATTAATTACAGAAAAATGTGCGATTAATTAGTTACTTTTTTAATTGATTGACAGTACTTTTATATATACAGTATATACACATATATATATGCTCCACATGTCAAACCCACCTTGACAACAACATAGAGCAGGAGAATGATCAATACACCTCCCTGACTGAATTTCAATAAGCGAGACCCTCTTCAGCTCAAGTGGCATCTGCGTTTGCATAAAGAGTCCTTCACAGTTTGTCCCAGCACATGGATGAGATGCTTAAACAATAAAACCACAGAAAAGAAAAACAGAAAAAAATATGCAGCGTTCATCAAACAATGATGCTTTCACTGTGAGCGCTGTGAAATGATGTTCGCAAGAACCATTGAGTCAAGGTCTAAAAGTTTCTTTAAAGAGGACATATTATGCTTTTTTACATTTTCAGCTTTCTTTAGTACGTAATGTTGCTGTTTAAGCATGAATAAGGTCCCCCCAAAGGGTGTTATTCTCTATATCAGTGTGCACTGTTTCTGAACTCCCTGAAACGCCTCCATTGTAGTCTTGAGATTTCAATTTAGAAAAGGAACACGTCACAATATTCCTCATTTAAATAATTCCCACCCAAGGCATACGAAAAATGAAGGGGCGGGGCCTGGTTGAATGAAGCTGCATTGAAACTTGCGGTTATGGTAAGGGGCGTGACATTTCCCAAACACGCACAAAGCGGTTGACCAATCACAACACACTGGTCCAGCCAACCAATCAGAGCACATTGAACTTTTCAGAAGGAGGAGCTTCATAGAGACAGAAACTAAACAGAGTGTTACTGACAGACTGGGAAGAGAGGTGCTGAAATAAAATATTTGAAAAATAAGGTGGTTTTTGAACATTTAAGCATGAAAACCTAATCTAGTAGAGCCCAAAAACAAAATCAAGGCTTTGTGAAACAGCATAATATGGCCTCTTAACATTCCTAAAGAAGTTATTCACTCAGAAATTAACATTCTGTTATGTTTACTTGCCTTTCAAATGTGTGACTTTATTTCATTAAATGCAAATAGGACTGAGCAGAATGACCAATTACAAAAAAAGTACAACATTTACTTGATGTTGTTGATTAGAATCATTTCAATGTGCAAAATATTTTCTTGCGCGAGTGTTTTCTTGCGATTTTGGTGTGAACTGCATGAGAATCATCTTGTTCTTTTTTGTCTTTCACATCAGCTAGTCAAGAAGGGAGAGACTGCAGCTTTGCCGACCCTGCTTTCGTGGTCTACTCCTCTGTTGCTTCCTTTTACGTGCCCTTCATTGTGACCCTGATGGTGTATGTGCAGATCTGTGTGGTCCTGCGCAGACGGGGCAGACGCACCGCACCTTCGCGCAGACACGGCCTCCATCCAGAGCCCAGAGACGGACAGAGATCTCGCAAGGTGTGCTGGGAATATTCTCTCACTGGAATTTTACTAATAAGCCCTAACCTTATCAGTCCGTGAATATTTGCTTACATCCTATGGTCTAGCAGTAAAATTTTGACTTTGGCAATTTTTTATCACATTGCTCAAAGAATGTCAGTTGGTGCCATCAAAAGTTTTGAAATTGTAAATAATGGTACACTGCCGAGATTTCCTTTCATAATAGCAGTCCACAACACTGTTCACTTATGAACACAACAAAATGAATACATTTATTTTGCAAGGATTAGGGGTGTAACAGTACATGTATTCATAACAAAAAAATTCAGTAAGGGTCTTTTTGGTTTGGTACGCATATGCACTGAGCAAATACAGTTTTGTTTTAACTGCTTCGAGTGCAGAACTTTCAAACTTTGAGTTTCCCTCATAAGATGGGACATATCGTTTATATCGATATACAGTACTTTGATGTTGTGAACGCATCTGAAAAATAAGGACTCAGAGTGAGCTGCTGCCGGATAAGTGCACGATCCAAGCTGTCTTAAACATGAGATGTGCTTAAAAACTAAATCATAAACCTACATGGCTTGCCCTACTGTCAGATGCGCGTGTTGTTTAATGCTTATGAGATGCTGTTTCTTCAGTGCACAACTTATAGCTTACAGTTGTATACTTACCTGTAAATGTTACAAATTCACGCAAGTATTTCCATTTCGCATAACGGATTACCCTGACAGCAAGCAAGTCTACGTTTAACTTTGCAGGTTTCAGTGAACGAGTGCCAGCACGTGCATGTGCATCAAATCAAATGCGAGTACAATAATTCTAATCTTATTCTAAAAGCACCATAAACTACAGTGTGTGTTGCTGCCAGTTGCAGCTTTTTTAGTTAATGACAGACATACAGTAGTTTGTTCAGTAAACCACTGGTTTGTTTTATTCCTCTGCTGTACCAAAAACATGACAAAAATGTGACTTCAAAACCGAGGACGTACCAGATCGTAATTGTTGTGTTCCGTTACACCCCTAGCAAGGATGCATCAAACCAATAAAAAGTTACAGTAACATTTATGTTACAAAAAATTTATATTTCAAATAAATGCTGTTCTTTTAAACTTTGTATCACAGTTTCCACAAAAATATGAAGTATAGTAACTGTCGATAATAATAATAATAAATATTTCTTGAACAGCAAATCATATTAGAATGATTTCTGAAGGATCATGTGACACTGAAGACTGGAGTAATGATGCTGAAAATTCAGCTTTGATCACAGGAATAAATTACATTTTAAAATATATTAAAATAGAAAACAGTTATTTTAAATTGTAATAATATTTCTGTATTTTTCATCAAATAAATACAGCCTTTTAGTGAGCATAAGAGACTTCTTTCAAAAACATTAAAAAATCTTACTGACCCCAAATTTTTGAACTATTATTGTTATATTATTAATATTCAGATATAGCATGCCTTTTGATTATAATTAAAATGATTAACTAGCGACAGCTCTGTCACATTGTTTCATTGTTTTCTCTCTCTTTTTGTTTGTCAGAATAAGTGTACTCATCCCGAAGATGTGAAATTGTGTACTTTAATAGTAAAGCCTCCTTCAGCCGCTCCGCAACGCAAGAAAGTGGTAAAACACTGGCTGTTCTTACTGTCCCTCTCACGTTCAGTCCTTTCCTTAAGCGTGAATGTCTGTGTGAATCAGCAGTGAATCATGTTCTCTGTGACAGACGCTGGTGAAAGAGGCCGTGGTTCATCCTCTGGACGTGGAACCCATGTGTTTTCTGAGTCAGGACAGAGAGCAGCCTCCACAGCAGTCGCAGCAGTCTGGACATGCTAAAATCTCCCTGTCGGTGTCTGTGGTGCCCAGTCCCACACGGCCCTGCACCACGCTCTCGGTCCCCGGCCTGCGCAGGGCCGCCCTGCAGGAAAGCATGAACGGCCTCCACGGATGGAGAGAGAGAAACACGGACAGAGAGAAAGGAGCCGTGGCGAAGGAGAGAGTGAGAGGAAGACTGTCGCAGCAGAAGGAGAGAAAGGCGACACAGATGCTCGCCATTGTTTTAGGTGAGAAGTTAAAATAAATCAAAATAAAAAAATAAAATTATCCTGGTAACTGTCAGTGTCCTGGTAGCAGGACACTTGGCACGTTATTTATTGCCTTTTCCCCAATGAAAACATTGCGGCAGCGCGTGGGGATTTCATGAGCCTGGAAATATTTATAGTATCAATTAATGGAGTAATATGGCAGCGTAACTTATGACAAAACAACCGAGATAAGAAAAAAAACAACTGGCATGATTGGCGGAGTGACTATCTTCGCTCTTGACAGCAGCGCCCTGTCCGTTTGATCGCCGCCCAGCAGCACGTGTGGAGCATGAGAAACGCGACACTTAAAATCTTTATATAAATAAATATATATAAAGATGAACACTAAAATATACATTGATTCTTATTAAAGCTACTGTATTAAAGTTTTTCAGTCAAGAGCAGTGAGTGATTTTCTTTTTGTCTTTTGTTGTTTAATTAACATTAAAGGGATAGTTCACTCAAAAATGAAAATTCTGTCATTGATTACGCACGCTCAAGTTGTTTTAAACCTGAATAAAGTTCTTTCTTCTGTTGAACATAAAATATATTTTGAATTAAAGCTGCAAGCAGCGATGAAAGGGCCCTCGCACCCGGGAGCACCGCCACCCGGTGGCCTCAGGAAAACAGTGAATAGTGGGCGACATGCATTTAAGTGGGTAAATATAGGAGAAATATGGCAAAGTCACTTCAATGTGCCACACTTCCTGCTGCCAGCAGGTGGCGCTTTGACTATAACCGAATAATGGCATGTAGATGTCTTCAGGCCTGGACTATTATCAAACATGTGAAGTTTGGGGCAGATCGGACACTGTATGCCTGAGTTACAACAACTTCCTGTTTTGTGGCATAAATCGCATACATTAGCACTTAGTTTGGGACTTGATGGCATATTTAAATGTGTTTCTGGGAGGGAATTACAGTGTAAAGCATGCCATTTCCTGTTGCCAGCAGGTGGCGCTATGACTAACTAATATTGGCATGTAGATGTCTTCAGGCCAGGACTCTTATCAAACATGTGAAGTTTGGGGCGTATCGGACATTGTATGCCTGACTTACAACAGCTTCCTGTGTCATGGTGAAACATCAGACTTTGACAGGCCGCCACGGACACGCTCTTCAGCGAAAACGCAAGATCTTCACAATTTAACATCACCAAGACCTTAAGATTAGACTGACTAAACATGATGTTGTTCTGGTTAAATCTCAATGAGGATACTCATCACAGTGTAAAACATGGTCTTTCCTGTTGCCAGTAGGTGGCGCTATGCCTGTAACTGAATATTGGCATGTAGATGTCTTCAGGCCAGGACTCTAATAAAGCATGTGAAGTTTGGGGCAGATCGGACATTGTATGATGTGATAACACTTCGTTGAAATGTTGTAGGTGGCGCTATCGAGCCATTTTGCCATGCCTAATTCTGAAACTCATATCAGACGTAAATTTTCACCACTTTTGACGCGTGTGCAAAGTTTCATGAGTTTTCGAGCATGTTTAGGCCATCAAAAATGCGATTCATTTGGGAGAAGAATAATAGGCTGAGCAATTCCAATAGGGTCCTCACACCATCAGTGCTCGGGCCCTAATTATTAATTTAGCAGATGTTTTCATCCAAAGCAGCTTACAAATGCAGAAGTTGTTGAAGTAGTTTTTGTGTTTTCTGCAGGTGTCTTCATCATATGCTGGCTTCCGTTCTTCCTGACGCACGTGCTGAAAGCTCACTGCGGCAGCTGCTGCATCTCACCGTCGCTCTACAGCGCTGTCACATGGCTGGGCTACCTCAACAGCGCTGTCAACCCCGTCATCTACACCACCTTCAACATTGAGTTCCGCAAGGCCTTCATTAAAATCCTGCACTGCTGACAGACAGCATACGAACCAAAAGCATACAGCAACAGGGGAATTTACTGAACAAAAGAAGCTTGTGACAGACAAGGGAAACATTTGAAGCTCAGTATGTAAAGATTTTGCAGATCAAGAAACACAGTGACAACAAAGAAAAGATAAGACATTTGAAATAGCAGAGTCTTTGTTTGCGGAACTGATTCTCTGAAACTGTTGCAATTGGCAGTGTTTTTATAGCTGTACGTCATACAAAAGTTAACATTTTGTCATCATTTGCTCAGCCTTGCATCTAAACCCATATTATTTTAGTTCTTCTGTGAAACACAAACAAAGATGTTGGATGTTCCTCACACAAAGGATTTCAGAAGACTTGAGAAGTAAGATATGATACAGACTCTTTTATGATCAATTAATGGTGTTTTTTGTCCTTTTTGGCAGTACATACTTCCATTGTATCAAAAACAGAAGCTCAAACATTCACCTAAACCATCTCCATTAGTGTTTCACTGAAGAAAGAAAGTCATGCAGGTTTGGAACAACACAAGGGTGAGTAAATGATGACAGAATGTTAATTTATGAATGAAATATCTCTTTAAATTGTTTTTATCCTTGGAGTTGGTAAATGATGCTGAAAATGATCACAAAATGCACGATTTAAAGCTACAGCTTAGTGGATTTCAAATCATACTGAGATAATGTCAGTTTGTTCTTAAACTCCAACCAGTTTAATCATCTTTAAATATTTAAACATGTTTTGACATTAAATATTTCAGTGGAATCTCTAGTGCTGAGCTGATGCTAATGTAAAATATGTTGATGCTCACTAATGCACCTCCTCCAGAAGAAATTTATCTATGAGAATGTGATCTGAATCTGTACCGTATGCTGTAAATAACATGAGATAAATATTCAACTACACTACATGACCTGAAAATGTGCAAATATTTTAAAACTTTCCAATTATAGACACATAATCTCTTAAAGGTGTCATTGGATGCCCATTTTCCACAAGTTGGTATGATTCTTTAGGGTCTTCATGTAAAGCGTGTAACATACTTTGGTTAAAATTCCTCAATTTTTGTGTAAAACAACACCCTTTTTACCCCCTCAAAAACAGCTCTGTTCACAGCAACCTGTTTCGGTGCATGTCTCTTTAAATTATAATGAGCTACTGCTCACCCCACCCCTCTCTTCTGTGGGGCGTGTAGACACGTGAAGGGCGGAAATATGCTAATATAGGACAGTCCAGTCGTGGACGGAGCATGAGCAATATGATGTCATATTGCTCAGAAAATTAAAACAGCTTGATTACTGAGAGTGTTTAGGCTTTTTGAGGATTAAAAAAAAAAGGAGTGAATGGATTTTTATCATTGTAGGGTGGTTGTGTCCACACACTGCAAAGACACATTTATATGCAAACACCATATAAAAGTGAATTTTGCATCCGATGACCCCTTTAAAGGGCTGATTTCATAAAGAATTAAATCTGTTTTAGTTTAATTTAATCTGGTTTTGATGTAAAAAAAAAAAAAAGACATCTGCCTTTACATGCACATGAACTTTAATGACATCCCATTCTTAATCTGTAGGGTTTAATATGGAGTTGGGCCACCTTTTGCAGCTATAACAGCTTCAACTCTTCTAGGAAGGCTTTCCACAAGGTTTAGGAGTGTGTTTATGGGAATTTTTGACCATTCTTCTAGAAGTGCATTTGTAAGGTCAGGCACTGATGTTGGACGAGAAGGCCTGGCTCGCAGTCTCCGCTCTAATTCAAGTCAAGTTCCTCCACACCAAACTCGCTCATCCATGTCTTTATGGACCTTGCTTTATGCACTGGTGCGCAGTCATGTTGGAACAGGAAGGGGCCATCCCCAAACTGTTCCCACAAAGTTGGGAGCATGAAATTGCCCAAAATATCTTGGTATGCTGAAGCATTAAGAGTTCCTTTCACTGGAACTAAGGGGCCAAGCCCAACCCCTGAAAAACAACCCCACACCATAATCCCCCCTCCACCAAACTTTACACTTGGCACAATGCAGTCAGGCAAGTACCGTTCTCCTGGCAACCGCCAAACCCAGACTCGTCCATCGGATTGCCAGACAGAGAAGCGTGATTCGTCACTCCAGAGAACACGTCTCCACTGCTCTAGAGTCCAGTGGCGGCGGGCTTTACACCACTGCATCCGACGCTTTGCATTGCACTCGGTGATGTAAGGCTTGGATGCAGCTGCTCAGCCATGGAAACCCATTCCATGAAGCTCTCTACACACTGTTCGTGAGCTAATCTGAAGACCACACGAAGTTTGGAGGTCTGTAGCTATTGACTCCGAAAGTTGGCGACTTCTGTGCACTGTGCACCTCAGCATGCGCTGACCCCGCTCTGTGATTTTACGTGGCCTACCACTTCGTGGCTGAGTTGCTGAGTTACCTATCACGGTAGAACACTTGAATTCACTGAGCTCCTGAGAGCGACCCATAGAAGCGTCTGCATGCCTAGACGCTTGATTTTATACACCTGTGGCCATGGAAGTGATTGGAACACCTGAATTCAATGATTTGGAGGGGTGTCCCAATACTTTTGGCAATATAGTGTATGTAGCAGATTTATTTTATCACTGAGAAATTATTATAGTAGTTTTTATTTATATTTTGAATTCATTTTTTTTTTTTTTTTTTTTTTTTTTAGTAAATTAGATTTTTTGTCATATTTATTAGTGTTTTTTAATATGTCAATATAGTTATAGTATTTTAGTATATCAAGTTAAACTTAATGAACATTAATTTTATTTATAAAGTAATGAAAATTTTTGAGTTTTAGTTTTATGATATGTAGGCCTTATTAAAATGTCTGCTATGACCCGTTTAAAAGGGCCTGGGGACGCTTGAATCTCCTGTTTCTCATTTGTTTGCCTTCCCTCGTCCTTTAGTGTAATCTGATGTCGTAACTGAGTTAGTTTAATCTTGTTTTCAATCTAACTGCTCTCATTACAGATTGCTCGTCTCCTGTTGACTTCCAGCACCTTACACTGTCGAATCCTGTAATGTGATCTGGCAGGTAAAATCCCTCCTGGGGTGAAACAGGATTCACAGCCTTAAACCGCATGAACACATACACTCACATGCACACATTTTCCATACGAGGTTACATTATACTGTATGTGTGTCATGTTTTAAATCTTTATTATGCCTTTGTAGTATACAAATCTGCATAGCCCTACAGGTAGATACAACCAATGCATCAAGTATAGATGATTGCTAACATGATTTTTTTTTTACCCGCAGTCATGAACCGTAACCTGTGCTGAGTCACTGGCTTTGTGTTGTTTTGTGACCCATCAGTTGCAGTATAACTTACCCTCAGTCGCTCAACTCTGACCCCGTCTAACAATAATCAGCATGCATTTTTCATCAGCCTGGGCAACTGCTATCCATTACAGCCGAGCCGCTCATGAACTTCCTGAGCACCGTTAGACACCAGCTGAAGGTTTAGACTGAATGCCAACCGATGCAATGCTATTGAAATAGAGGAAGTGAAGGACAAGAGAGCAATCCTGAGACAATGAAACACGCCGAGCATCTCAGAGGAATGAATGGATGGTGGATGCAGCGAGCTCTTCTGTTGTTCTTTTGACGCTCATCCAAGGTTTCTGGACTTTCATTATTGCTTGCGTTTCCAAGTGTCATCTATTGTTGGAGGCACTAGAAGAATGGCCTCATTTCTTTAAATGCATGAGCTGACACTGCTGACACAAACTATGGCTTTTGCCCAGGTAAGAACAATAGTCTCTTAGTATTTGTAACAATTCATCAAAACGTCTTCAAGAAACTGGCGAAAAGCAATGACATTTAATATGTGGAAGCGGAGTGTGTTATTGCTAAATAGTCTTTCATATCCTGTTTAATATACAGAGGAAACTGACATAGTGATTTGCTCAACTAAAGGCATGAGTGAACCTTTTAATGTGAAACAGGATCATGATATTTTGTTGTTTTAGTATAATTGACATACTATTAAAGTTTGCATTAATATTTTGAATGAGTTTTTTAATTTTATATTTTTGGTTGTCATTTTCATTTTAGTTGAAGTTATAGTAATAGTTTTGTTTTTGTCTATTTTAAAGTCTATATAGTTTTTATTCATCTTTATTTCAGTTTTAGTTATTTTAGTACATCAAGTTAATCTAAATGAGGATGAGAAATGCTGCCAACTAGCTGAAATAAAGTATGTTTTAAGTTTTTAAAACTATTTTTGTTTGAGTTAGTTTATTTTATTTCAAGCAACTACATTTTTTTTGTTTCAGTTAACTATAATACCTATTTTTGTAGCTTTCTGAATGATCAATGGTTAATGTAATGTTGCAGAAATGATTGCATCCTTTTTGCTCTATATTTGATCTTTTGCACTTTATATTTGATCTTGATCATTGTCTGGGTACGAAATTGGCAATAGTGCTGATAGTCAGATGCATGCAGAACCAAAGAGACCATCATGCACAAAAATCTCCCCATGCATGCATGTTTTTTTATTCAATATTTTGGCTAATTTTATGTTAGCCAAATGTACTAAATGAACTAAAATGAACTAAATTAACTAAATTTACCTTGTTTAAAGTCTTCTGATAGACAGGGTTCCTACGCAGTTTAGAAAATCATGGAATTTGATTTGAGTAATTTCCAGGTCTGGATAAGTGTGGAAAAAAGACAACTGAGTATAGAAAAATAAAACTATATTTTTCTATACTCTGTTGTCTTTTTTCCACACTTTCAAGACTATTCCCCCTATTCAGTTTTCTAAAATATAAAATTAAGAAATTCCAAAAAATAAATTGTTTTCATGGCAAAAATGTAGTTTGTTGAACATGACTTTTGACATTTGCAGTTATCGATCATTTTTTGCAAATGTCGTCACAATCTTTTTCTGTTTAACTTTAGCCCATAAATTCTATGTCGATACTTCAAATGTCGCAAAAACTAGTTTGGAAACACTTTTTGTTGAGAAAAAGGGCCTATACAGTGTCCGCGCGAGGCATTGATCCCGTTAAAGCACCGTTTCTCTGTAGTTCAAAGGCGCACTAAATCTATTATATTCATATTATTAAATTTTATATTAAATTATTTTATTACTATTGGTAAGAATAAGACGTGTTACCTCTCAAACATCATTCATCCTAATTTTTGGAATTTTGAGTTTTTTACAATCTAATAAAACTTTATAATAATCAGAAAAACTTCAGAAAAATAACAGCTAACTGCACCCGTTTCTGAATATTGCTTGATCAAGTATTGATCTAAACAGTGTTTATAACGAAGTAAAAAAAACATGACACTTGTTAATAAAATACATATTTTATGTATAGGGCCTACAATTTAGCTAATATATAATAAAGTTTTGTTTCAAAATGGATGAGGAAAATATGGCGCCTTGAAAATCTCGGCAGCTCGTCAAAAATAAAATTGTGGCGTCTGTCAAACGAAGGAAGGTTGTTGGAGTTTCCAATACTGACATAAAGAAAGGTAAAATCTAAAAAGTAAAAAAGAAAGGTGTGATCTTCTGATTAATATTTCCTAATTTAGTAATAGGCCTATTATTCTGAAAATAGTAAGTCAATTTCAATATTCTCATTACTCTCTGCATTTTACAAATATTTGGGACACGAAAGATAGGCTACGTTATAATTTGCGATATAAGTGAAATTATGTATGGAAACGACTTGAGGGCAGATTTTTTTGGCGATACAACAAAACTTATGCGACAATGCATTTTTTTAGGGATGACGTCATTACGCACACCATTTTATCTGTAAAAGGCCAATTGGATGGAAACAGGCTGGAGACAGCAAATTGCGGAATCTTTTTTTAACGCATATTCACTTTGTCGATAACAAATCCAAAAGTGGATGGAAACTTGGCTAATGACATTTTCATTTTCGTAAAATTGTTTGTCTTTACCATAAGCGAGCCTCTTTTGAACCTCACTAAAATAATGTGTGTGTGTGTGTGTGTGTGAGAGAGCAAACGATCATCTAAATCAGATTGTACTTTACTGTTTGGTGATCATGCCACATCAAACCACGATTACAGTATCGGACCTATGTGTCACAGGTGAATATATGCAGGTTATAAAGGTTATAAACGTTTTAGGTTCTAATCATCATGTAAGCACGTTATCACTTCGTGAAAACCAATGAAAAAAAGAGAAAATAGAAGTATTACAAATGACTGTACTATATATCAAATATAATGCTATATGAGCCATTTATGTTATATATGGTCTGAAAAGTATACAGATAGGTTTGGAAATTTGAGTCTGAAAAAATATGGAATTTCAAAATTAAAAATGTATAGGAACCCTGGATAGAATTTTGTCAGCCCGTCCGGGCCTAATGATAACTGACACGATTAACTTTTGACATTTTCTTATGTTTAGGGTATCTATAAAATCAGCCCAGCAAAAGACAAACAGGAGCCTCTGCAGTCCTTCCCAGCATGTCCTCCTATGTCCACTGGAATTCCTCCAGATCTGCTGTCCACCTGCCCGAAGCTTTTAAACACGGCTCTTCCTCTGCTCACAGCTCCAGTAATGACGGACACACCGCTCACCTTGATACCTGGAACTACATTGAAAATCCCGCTTCCCCAGAACCTCACAGACGTGGCTCCTCAGCTGGCAGAGCTCCCTTTATACAGAACAAGAAGTGCCTCTATACCGTTTCCTCTCCATCCTGTTACGCTGTACACGTCCACACATCCACAGATCTCTCCTGGTTGTGTCCAGCTGCTCGGAGTCTCTGAATTGGCACTGTCAACAGTCATGCCACATCTGCCCCGATTATCACCTCCTGAGAGCGGCTCCTCACCCCTCACTGACCCTAAAGCCTCCTCGAAAGAAGAAGAGATCATCTTACAGGAAGGGGGCATTAACATTAGTGTTTCTAAGAACTCCTCTACAGACGAGGCTGGTGAGGTGATGGATGGATGGATGGATGGATGGACGGACAGATAGATAGACAGACAGATGGATAGATGGACACACTGATAGATGGACACACTGATAGATAGATAGATAGATAGATAGATAGATAGATAGATAGATAGATAGATAGATAGATAGATAGATAGATGTGTTTTACATATTTTACATATTCCCTTGTTTTCTTATCACAGATGTCTCTGGGTTCAGACTCTGTCCATCATGTCCGTCACGTCTAGCATTAATTACAACCCTCATCCCCACCTTCATCATCCTCACTGTCTGCATTGCCATTATAGGTACATGTGCTCTCAGCAAAGACTGTGATCTGGTAGAATCAATATAAATCTTTTTATAGTGATTAAATCATGAAAACAGCCAGGTAACGCAATGCTTTTCCTCTTTAGTGAAGTTTGTGTGTTTCCCAACCGAAGCACGAGACACCCCTGCTGGCAGCTCACAGAACTGCACCCTCACACCAACGCCCTTCTATTCTGTGAAATATCCAGCCAACGACACCGTCAACATTTCCTCAGGTACAATCAGAGACATATTAAATGATCTGCTGTGCAGATTTGATTTAATTATGATGTCACATGGTCTTTGAACTTGGTCTTTGTCACCCAGATTGCTCCACAGCAATGAATGCTGGGTCTCCTGGGATGCGTATTGTCGGTGGTACGGAGGCTGCGAAGGACCAGTGGGGGTGGCAGACTAGTTTACACTGGCGGGGCAAACACGTGTGTGGAGGAGCCATCATTACCCCTCACTGGGTCGTCACTGCCGCACACTGCTTTGTACAGTGAGTATGAGACAACAAAGAGTGAGTGCAGGGAATTCTCACAGAGGTGACATATATGCTATATAGTAAATCTCAACTGCTTGATTTTTTTTTCGCGTTGCAAAATGTAAACTTTATTAACGTCTAGCTTTAATCTGCTAAATGCGACTATAAGGTATGAAGATATTAAAGGGATAGTTCACACAAAAATAAAAAGATCTTTTTGATGAAATCTGAGCGATTTCTGTCCCTCCATTGACCGCTACGCAACTACCACTTTGACACTTCAAAAAGTTCATAAAGAGATCGTAAAACTAATCAAATCAAATCAAATCACCTTTATTTATATAGTGCTTTTTACAATGGCAATTGTTTCAAAGCAGCTTCACAGTGGTAACAGGAAAATAATGCAACTCTGGTGAAAACAGTGATGTCATCCAGCTCATTTCAATTATCATATAGTGTCAATGCGGGCAGATCAGTAATATAGTTGAAATTTAAGTGTCCCCAACTGAGCAAGCCAAAAGCCAAAGGCGACGGTGGCAAGGAACCAAAACTCCTTCAGGGACAGAATGGAGAAAAAAACCTTGGGAGAAACCAGGCTCAGTTGGGGTGCCAGTTCTCCTCTGGCCGACGAACAAATAGTGTATGATTATGATTCTGGCACCTCGGGATAAACAGAGAAACTAACATTAGCGTAGATGCCATTCTTCTTATGATGTAACGAGTACATCAGGTGTTATTGGAAGTGTTCCCGGTTCCGGCTGACCTAGTTAATGCAGCCTAAAACAATCATTTAACTGATTTGAATAATAGAAATTAAAAATGTTTCATGTGTATGCCATAGTAAAGAGATGTGTTTTTAGTCTAGATTTAAACTGACAGAGTGTGTCTGCTTCCCGAACAATGCTAGGAAGACTGTTCCAGAGTTTAGGTGCTAAATAGGAAAAGGATCGACCGCCTGCAGTTGATTTTGATATTCTAGGTATTATCAACTGGCCAGAATTTTGAGACCGCAATAAACGTGATGGAGTATAATGCATTAAGAGCTCGCTCAAGTACTGGGGAGCTAAACCATTTAGTGCTTTGTAAGTAATCAGCAAGATTTTAAAATGTATGCGATGTTTAATAGGGAGCCAATGCAGTGTTGCCAGAACCAGGCTAATATGGTCATACTTCCTGGTTCTAGTAAGAACTCTAGCTGCTGCGTTTTGGACAAGCTGCAGTTTATTTATTAAGCGAGCAGGGCAACCACCCAGTAGAGCATTACAATAATCTAGCCTTGAGGTCATGAACGCATGAACTAACTGTTCAGCATTTTGCATTGAAAGCATGTGCCGTAATTTAGATATATTTTTAAGATGGTAGAATGCAGTTTTACAGATGCTAGAAATGTGGCTTTCAAATGAGAGATTGGTATCAAAGAGCACACCCAGGTTCCTAACTGACGACGAGGACTTGACAGAGCAGCCATCGAGTGTTAGACAGTATTCTAGGTTACTACTTGTGGAGTTTTTTTGTCCAGTGATTAAAAATTCAGTTTTTTCTGAATTAAGTTGCAGGAAATTACTAGTCATCCAATTTTTTATATCAGCTATGCATTCTGTTAATCTTGTGAATTGGTAAGTTTCGTCAGGGCGTGAAGAAATATAGAGCTGAGTATCGTCAGCATAACAATGAAAATTAACACCATGCTTCCTAATAATATCTCCCAGTGGTAGCATGTACAGGGTGAAAAGCAACGGTCCTAGCACTGAGCCCTGCGGTACTCCATACTGAACTTGTGTTCGGTGTGACATCTCTTCATTTACTGCTACAAACTGATAACGGTCAGATAAGTATGATTTAAACCATGCCAATGAAATTCCGCTAATGCCAACATAATTTTCGAGTCTATTCAAAAGAATGTTGTGGTCGATAGTATCGAATGCAGCGCTAAGATCGAGTAACACTAACAGAGAGATACAACCACGATCGGATGATAAGAGTAAATCATTTGTAACTCTAATGAGAGCAGTCTCAGTACTATGATACGGTCTAAATCCTGACTGGAAATCCTCACAGATACCATTTCTTTCTAAAAAGGAGCATAATTGTGAGGACACTGCCTTTTCTAGTATTTTTGACAGAAAGGGTAGATTTGAGATTGGCCTGTAATTGACTAATTTTGTAGGATCAAGTTGCGTTTTTTTAATAAGTGGTTTAATAATAGCCAACTTAAAAGTTTTTGGTACATATCCTAATGTCAAGGATGAATTAATGATATTAAGAAGAGGATCTATGACCTCTGGAAGCATCTCTTTTAGTAGTTTAGTCGGTATGGGGTCGAGCATACATGTTGTTGATTTTGATGATTTAACAAGTTTAGCCAATTCTTCTTCTCCTATAGCAGTGAATGAATGTAATTTTTCCTCAGTGACACTACAATGCACTGTCTGATGTGATACTGTAGTAGACGGCTGCATGGTTATAATTTTTTTCCTAATATTATCAATCTTACAAGTAAAGAAGTTCATAAAGTCATTACTGCTGTGCTGTTTACTTGAGCGAGCTCTTAATGCATTATACTCCATCACGTCTATTGCGGTCTCAAAATTCTGGCCAGTTGATAATACCTAGAATATCAAAATCAACTGCAGGCGGTCGATCCTTTTCCTATTTAGCACCTAAACTCTGGAACAGTCTTCCTAGCATTGTTCGGGAAGCAGACACACTCTGTCAGTTTAAATCTAGACTAAAAACACATCTCTTTACTATGGCATACACATGAAACATTTTTAATTTCTATTATTCAAATCAGTTAAATGATTGTTTTAGGCTGCATTAACTAGGTCAGCCGGAACCAGGAACACTTCCCATAACACCTGATGTACTCGTTACATCATAAGAAGAATGGCATCTACGCTAATGTTAGTCTCTCTGTTTATCCCGAGGTTTACTGCAGTCGGACTGATCTGGGCCGTATCCAGACCAGATGGTGGACCTTAGCCTGGACGTGACGACCATATCCCTGAAGTGTCTGTAGAGACAATAGTGTCAATTAAACTCCCCCCTGTAAATGCCGCATCGACACGACATCCTCATTAAACCCGTCCCCGGCGTGACAACTCCAATCTTTCGAATAATCCTACAAATATCTATTGATCTAATATGACTTCTGACCTGTAATGTTGCCAGAATCATAATCATACACTATTTGTTCGTCGGCCAGAGGAGAACTGGCACCCCGACTGAGCCTGGTTTCTCCCAAGGTTTTTTTTCTCCATTCTGGCCCTGAAGGAGTTTTGGTTCCTTGCCACCGTCGCCTTTGGCTTTTGGCTTGCTCAGTTGGGGACACCTAAATTTCAACTATATTACTGATCTGCCCGCATTAACACTATATGATAATTGAAATGAGCTGGATGACATCACCGTTTTCACCAGAGCGGCTATACAGCCGAATCAAAATCTGTTGCATTATTTTCCTGTTACCACTGTGAAGCTGCTTTGAAACAATTGCCATTGTAAAAAGCGCTATATAAATAAAGGTGATTTTTTTTTTTTTTTTTTTTGATACAAACATCAGAAGGTGAAGCTTTATCTTTGGTTAATTTAGCCACTGTATCGAATAAATACCTAGGGTTGTGTTTGTTTTCTTCTAAGAGAGTCGAGAAATAAGCAGATCTAGCAGTTTTTAAGTCCTTTCTGTATGCAATCATGCTCTCTTTCCACAAAATGTGAAAAACTTCTAGTTTTGTTTTCTTCCAGCTGCACTCCATTTTTCTGGCTGCTGTTTTAAGGGCCCAGGTGTGCTCGTTGTACCACGGCGTTGGACTATTTTCTTTAATCAGCAGTGATAGTCCTGCCATATTTGAAGCGAGGGGACGGCTTTGCAGCCTTTGCTAAATTAAGTGTACATGATACTAGGTAATGATCTGAGATGTCATCGCTCTGCTGCAGAATTTCAATGGTATCAACATTTATTCCATGTGACAGTATTAGGTCTAACGTATGATTACGGCGATGAGTGGGTCCTGACACGTGTTGCCTAACTCCAATAGAGGTTAGAATGTCTCTAAATGCCAATCCCAATGCGTCTTTTTCATTGTCTACATGGATATTAAAATCACCAACAATTAGGACTTTATCTGCAGCCAGTACTAACTCTGATAGAAAATCAGCAAATTCTCTGGTAAAGTCTGTATGGTGCCCTGGTGGCCTGTATACAGTAGCCAGCACAAATGTCAAACGGGATTTATCAATTTCACTACATAACGTTACATAAAGCACCAAAACTTCAAAAGAATTATATTTGAAACTAGACTTCTGAGTAATACCAAAGATATTATTATAAATTACAGCAACACCTCCCCCTTTACCTTTCAGACGCGGCTCGTGTTTATAACAATAATCTTGGGGGGTGGACTCATTTAAAGTAATGTAATCGTCAGGTTTTAGCCAGGTTTCTGTCAAACACAGCACATCTAGGTTATGATCTGTAATCATATCATTAACAATAAGCGCTTTTGAGGAAAGGGATCGAATATTCAGCAGCCCGAGCTTTATCATTTGATCATCTGTATTATATCTGTTGTTTATTTGTTGGACATCAATTAAATTTTTACCGTTGAATGGTTTTGATGGTTTTTTGTATTTACTAATTCGTGGAACAGACACAGTCTCTATGTGATAATATCTAGGTGAAAGAGTCTCTATGTGCTGGGATTTATCTGACTTCTGTGACGTGAGACAGCTAGCAGGCGGTCGGGTAAGCCAGTCCGTCTGCTTCCTGACCTGGGCCCCAGTTAGTCAATGTTTAGCTCTAAGACTATGTGCCAAATTACTAGAGAGAAGAGCGGCACCATCCCAGGAAGGATGAATACCATCTTTTTTCAACAGGTCAGGTCTGCCCCAAAAGCTTTTCCAATTGTCTATGAACCCTATGTTATTTTGCGGACACCACTTAGACAACCAGCCATTGAGTGATGATAGTCTGCTAAGTATCTCATCACTCCTTTTAACGGGGAGGGGACCAGAGCAAAAAAAATCATCTGCCATCGTACTTGCGAGTTTACACACCTCTTTAATGTTAATTTTGGTGATCTCCGACTGGCGAAGTCGAACATCATTTGTGCCGACGTGAATAATAATCTTAAAGAATTTATGATTAGCATTAGCCAGCACTTTTAAATTTGCTTTGATGTCAGGTGCTCTGGCTCCCGGTAAACATGTGACTATGGTGGCTGGTGTCTCTATTTTCACGTTCCGTGTAATAGAATCGCCAATAACTAGGGCACTTTCATCAGGATTGTCAGTGGGTGCATCACTGAGTGGGGAGAACCTGTTTGATGTTCTAATCGGAACGGAAGAGTGGTTTTTTGATCCGCGACTATGCCGTCTCACCGTCACCCAGTTGCCCTGCTGCAAGGGCTCTACAGCCGGAACCGAACAATGTACAGAGTTCACTAAGCTATTCGCATCCAAAGCAGTGTCTAAAGCTGTTACATTCTCACTACTCTCAAATAAAGTCTGGATGCGTGTCTCTAATTCTGAAATCTTTTCCGTCAGCCTGACTATCTCCTTACGTTTGTCACATGTGAAGCCCTGTTCGCCAACGGAGAAAGATACTAAACATGAAACATGCAGTGCAAGTGACAATGACAGGAGAAGAAGACATGGCTTACCGTATTTGTTGATTAATCCAATTTACCACAGTTGTTTGATGGAGTCTATTTACTAATCCAATTTACCACAGTTGTTTAATGAACTCAGAAAACAAGAGACCCGAGTGCAGAGATGGCAAGCTAACAGGCTAGCGAAATGTTAACGCGTGATAGTGATTTAGATTAAAAGCTAGCGGTGTCAGATTTAATGTGGTAGGCAATATTAGACAATATATGGTGATGGATAAATTATATTTAGCAGTTTAAACAACAGGGAATGATATCAAATAAAGATTCAAAAGCAAGCAAAGCACACGCGAGCACAGCAGTCAGCAGGACAAACAGGAGGCAGACAGGAGCAATCGATCAGCCATATGATCCATAATTCATAATCCATATGAATTGAGCGGTTTAGTCCAAATTTTCTGAAGAGACTCGATCGCTTTATATGATGAACAGATTGAATTTAGGCTTTTATTCAGATATAAACATTGATCAACGCACACATTAGATCTGGTAAACGGAAACTCAAGCATGTTTGCTCTTGACGTGCAAGAACCAATGAGGTTCATTCTCATGTTACGCAGCACGTTTGAGCTTCCTCAAGAACCAATGAGGTTCATTCTCGTGTTACGCAGCACGTTTGAGCTTCCTCAAGAACCAATGAGGTTCATTCTCGTGTTACACAGCACGTTTGAGCTTCAGCAAGAACCAATGAGGTTCATTCTCGTGTTACACAGCACGTTTGAGCTTCAGCAAGAACCAATGAGGTTCATTCTCATGTTACACAGCACATTTGAGCTTCAGCAAGAACCAATGAGGTTCATTCTCGTGTTACACAGCACGTTTGAGCTTCAGCAAGAACCAATGAGGTTCATTCTCGTGTTACACAGCACATTTGAGCTTCAGCAAGAACCAATGAGGTTCATTCTCGTGTTACACAGCACATTTGAGCTTCAGCAAGAACCAATGAGGTTCATTCTCGTGTTACACAGCACGTTTGAGCTTCAGCAAGAACCAATGAGGTTCATTCTCGTGTTACACAGCACGTTTGAGCTTCAGCAAGAACCAATGAGGTTCATTCTCGTGTTACACAGCACATTTGAGCTTCAGCAAGAACCAATGAGGTTCATTCAGGTTTGTTCTCACACGTCAAGCAGGTTCGGTTGAGCTTCTGTTTATGTTCGCTGATCAATGTTGATATGTGAATAAAAGCCTAAATTCAATCTGTTCATCATATAAAGCAATTGTGTCTCTTTAGAAAATTTTGACTAAACCGCTCAATTCATATGGATTAGTTTTATGATCTCTTTATGAACTTTTTGAAACGTCAAAGTGGTAGTTGTGTAGCTGTCAATGGAGGGACAGAAAGCTCTCAGATTTCATCAAAAAGATCTTTATTTGTGTTCCGAAGAAGACCGAAAGTCTTACGGGTTTGGAACTACATGAGGGCGAGTAATTAATGACAGAATTTGCATTTTTGGGTGAACTATCCCTAAACTATAAACATTAACATCATGATTTTCTGTAAAGCTGCTTTGAAACCATGTATATTGTGAAAAGTATACAAATGGATTTAGATTTTTTCATTACTGTGTTTGTGTTGTTTGTCAGTTATGACATGATGCTGGAGTCTGATTGGATTGTGGTGGTTGATACTATCAGAGTCTCAGATTCGACTCAGGGCAAGCGCTACAGCACACTGCAAATACACCCGCACCCACAATTCTCATCGACCAGCAACGACTACGACCTGTGTCTGCTGCGCACGCAGACTGAGATGGAGATGGGAGGTATGTTCGCTTGGGCATGTGTGCGAATTCAATTGGAGTTGCAAAAATAATGTGCAAGTTTCATTGGTGCTAACTGTGCAGATATTAATCATTTCACCATTAAACATGTGGAATCGTATTCCATGTAAATTGACTCCATTTACTTTCTTAATACACATCTCTGGTTTAAACAGGACGCATTTTTGCATTTGAAATGTACCCAGGGCAGTGAAATGTAAAAATGGTACACCTTTACAATAAGGTTTCATTTGTTAATATGAACTAACAATGAACATTTCTGCTAAAGCATTTATTAATCTTAGTTAATGTTAATTTCAACAGTTACTAATGTATTATTAAAAACAATAGTTGTATCTGTTATTATTTAAAGGGCTTGAGCTAACATTACTAACAATGAACAGTTGTTTTTTTATTAACTAACATTAACAAAGATTAATCAATTCTGTAACAAATGTAATGTATTGTAAATGTATTTATTAGTATTAATTCTCTAGTAAGAAACTAAAAAGTATTAAATAACAAATAAGAATAAAATTGAGTAAAATTAGGTGCACGTCATGTTGACTTTAACTGATATTAATGCAGATGGTTTCTCCTCTGTAATTCAGAACAGATGTGTTGACTGTTGTTTAGATGGAGTGAGACCCGTGTGTTTACCACGTCTGAGAGAGTCTTTTCCTCCTGATTCCCCCTGCTGGGTAACAGGTTGGGGTTACACTCAGGAAGGAGGTGAGATCATGTTTCTGAAGCGTTTACAGGCCTCCCGAACTCTCGTGAAGGTGTCTTTCACTCTCTCATACAGGGTCGGTGTCCTCACACTTGAGACAGGCTTTAATTCATGTGATCGATCAGTCCGTATGCTTACAGCCCAATGTGTACGGCCCCCAACTCACTCCCAGAATGCTTTGTGCTGGCGTTATGGAGGGAGGAGTGGACTCCTGTCAGGTATACACATCCATTAACAGGATAGATTGCTCAAAAATTACAATTCTGTCATCATTTACTCACCCGCATGTTGTTCCAAACCTGTATGACATTATTTTTCTTCTGTGGAACACAAAAGGTTAAAAAAGACTCAATGCTTATGCACATCATTATTTCAAGTCTTCTCAAGTCCTATAATAGTGAGCAACAGATTCACTAAAAGTCAAATCTGATTAATATTTACCTGCAATAGTTGAACTCATGAGGGAAAATGACATGAAACCAGTGAATGATGACAGAATTGTAATTTTTCTCTGAAATATTTTGATACACTGAACAGTGAACACTTTACAATAAAGTCCCATTTGGTAACATTAGTTAATGCGTTACTATTAACTAACAATGAGCAATACATACAGTGTTTTTTAAATCATTGTCAGGATTATTATCATTAACTAAAACTTGAAATAAATTAAACATTAACTGAAATAAAACTGATTTTATTCCAGCTAGATGCCAAGACAACATTTCTCATTTTTGTTTTAAGTTGAAAACGAATACTAAAACGAAATAAACTTAAACTAAAATTTAATTTAAAAAAAATAGACATTTAAAAAAAATTACAAAAATACAACAAAATTACAAAAACTTTAACTAAAATTAAATTAGAAAATATTTTTTTAAAAATTAATAAAAACTGTAATTGTATATCAGTGATACTAAAACAACACTGTTTATTGTTAGTGTCACAATTATTGTCTTGTTTCCCCGTTTTGTGTTTAAGATCTTTTATTTTGATATGTATTTTCTGTTCCTATTGTTCCTGTTTCACTTCCTGTGTTTGCCTCCTTGGCTCTCTTGTTTGTTTCTATAGTTACCCTTGATTAATTACCCTCACCTGTCCCTTGTTATCTTGTGTATAGATACCCCTGTGTTTCAGTAGTCGGTTGTTGTCTTTACATCCCCTTGTAAAGCTGTTGTGTTTTTAATCGTTATCCCTAGCCCTTTAAAGAAGCCTGTGTGTGTTTTTCTTATATGTGGTCTTATGTAATTGTTCATCAGGGTGACAGCGGTGGTCCTCTAGTGTGTAAGACTGAAGCGGGTGATTGGAGGTTGGCTGGTGTGGTGAGTTGGGGAGAAGGATGTGGAAGACGCAATAAACCAGGAGTCTACACCAGAATCACTCAGCTTCTCCAGTGGCTGGATAAATACATCAATGTAAACGCAAAAGGCACCAACAGCATCATCATTCTGTAGGAATGTTACAGGTTCAAGTAACAACTCTATTCACCATATCTGCAGGTTGATTTACCACAGTGAAATAATTTTGTGTAAAAACAAGCTAAAATAATATTTATATAATGGAAGTTTATGGGGCAAAACATTTATGCATCATGCACTTTTGAGACTTTATGCATACAAAGAGCTGCTTTATAGCTAAATCGAATTGATGAACTGTAACATTGACACTAAATTGAATCCATACTGAGCAATCTGTATTGTATAAAGCACTATAGAAATAAAGGTGACACGACATCGAAAAGTGCAACAGCCTGCCCACTTTTTCAGCGGCGCTGGTTCCGGAAGTATTTTTTCCATTCATTTCTCCCATAGGGATTTCAAAAAAGCCATGAGCCATGAACCAAGCCAATCAGCTACGAGGTGAATCATAATATTACAAACTTTGATTTGAAGCAAGAAAGTATTTGAAAATCTGACAAAAACACAAAGGTACAAAACTGTGTATTTAATGGTTTTAAGTGAGGGAAAGAACTACAATCTCATGAAGCACTGCGAACAACATAATCAAATAAAAAACGATGGAGAAATATAAAACTACACATTTAAAAAATGTTTTTATATATATATATGAACAATATAATTTGTTTATTGCATAATATATTCATATATATTTAAATATTTTGAGTGTGGGTCATTCTCAGCACTTCATGGGAGTGGGCGGAGCTAAAGAGATCTTTTGGCTTATTTAACTTGTTTAGACTGGTGGAATTTTCTGATCAGCAACATGGGTAATGTAGTTTTCACCAAAAATTCTACTTTTAAACATGATTATTTTAAAAATAAGTTAAAATAGTGCGGGCTGACAGAAGAAAATACTATCAATTAACAACCTTGTAGCTCACAGCTGTCTTTAAAGGTTTATAAGTTATCGTTAAAAATCAATTTCCCTATGGAGAAAATCAATGGAGTTTTTACTTCTGGAACTGTTGCACTCTATACAATAAGGTTCCATTAGTTAACATTAGTTAACTGCATTAGTAACATGAACTAACAATGAAAAATACTTCTAAAGCATTTATTAATATTAGTCATGTTAATTTCAGCATTTAGTAATACATGATTAAAATCAAAAGTTGTATTGTTAATGTTATTTCATGGACTTGAGCTGACATGAACTAACATTAGTAGTTTTATTAACTAATGTTAACAAAGATGATAAGTACTGTAACAAAAGTATTGCTCATTTTGTGTTAATATTAGTTTAATGCATTAACTAACATTAACTAATGGGCCATACACTGTATGTATATTAACATGAAACTGATGTCTATAACTGATTGACCTTGACAGTATACAGTAAGTAAACCATAATCCTAACATGACTTTATAAAACTAGTAACTTTCAACAAAAACACCAACAAAAAAGACTGTTTACACAGACTTTAACTTATTTGAACCTGGAACATTCCTTAAGTCAATATGCATATAAAGTCCAAAATCCATTAACATGTATTTTATTTTATTTCAGGATGAAAATGAAGAGGCATTCTCCATGGCCACCACAAAGGATCACTATTGAAAATTCAGTATTGTTATACAGATTGTACAATGTCTTAATCTTACAACAGATAATTAAAACTTCAACTAGAAGCGGACATCATCTGTAATATAGGCTGCAATAAAAGACAATTACATCCAGACCGGCTCATGCTGATTTAATATGACTGTGACTGGAGTCACGTAAGCTCAAAACAGGGCGTGTGAGGGCAATACATAAATAAAAATGATGTTGGGAGATATGAATGGAACGTGGTATGTCGTACATTCAGCTGACTCACTCTGACAGTTCTCTCTTCATGATGATGTTGTTATTTCTATAGTTGTTTGAATCTGAATCTGATCACATATCCTGCTGATTGACCTGTACTGGAAACTCTGGACAGAGACCTGAAGCTCATAGTGGCTGGTAAACGTCTAATTTTTCTCATCTCATATTTTAGACGTCTCATGAATATTAATTGGGGTGTGCTGTTGTTGCTAGGTAACTCACTGGAAGTCTTGTTATGTCTTGTATTTGACCATCAGAGACTCATTGATATTTTTGAGCCTACGTGACTCCAGACAGGCAGACACTCTGTGTTTCATGATCATTGAATATTCTTGTACATCACCAACTTCCCTACAATGAGCCTGAAAGTGCAGGTTTAGAGGCCGTTGGCAGCTGCTTTGACCTTTACGAGCATCTTTCCAGGTAAGTTCAAAGCCGCTCTCTGACTCTGATAGTCTCAAAAGTTTTATTAGGCTACTTCAAAAACCTGTTAATTATGTCTGTGGTTTACTCAGTGGTTATGTGAATAACATCAATTGTCACCTACTATAATTGTAAATGTTTTCTGTCAAATGTTGCTTTGATGCCTTTAGAGTGTGAGCTGCTTCCGTTGTATTTTTAACCCATAGTTAGTAGAACATAATTGATTTAAATGTTGCAGTTTTCCTACTATTGAACTCCAGCAAACACGAAACATTACCCCAACGTTAGCACGTTTCCTGTTTGGTTATTTTTGGAATCAGTTCATATGATTCTAGGAGCATTCTTTTAAAGAGATAATCCACCCAAAAATATAAATTCTGTCATTAGTTACACAAAAGATATTTTAAAGAATGTTAGTAACTAAACAGTTTTGGTATCAGACAGAAATACAGACATGTAAAGTCTTGTTAAAGGTGCTGTATGTAAGTTTTTGACTCATACTAAAGCATAAAAATACCATCATATGTTTGCAGATATTTAGGAAACATGCTGAGTTCACATACTCGTTTCTCTGAAAAACAATGCTACTGCCAGTTATTTTACTTTGAAAATGTGCGTTCCGTGTCAGAATGTCTGTTTTGTTTTTGGTCACGTTGCCAGTTTACCCAATAGTATTTCGACACCACAGGTTGCCAGTTTGGCGGAAAACACAGCCTATTGCAGCCATGGAAGCCAGCAAACAAACTAGGTCAGAGATCATAGAGTCTACCTGACCTAAAAAGCCTCGGAATTCATCTAAAATCTCTATGAACGGAAGCACATTAAAACACGGATAAATCAACTCATCAACTTACAGCAAGTCTCCTCGCCTTCCATTGTCAATTGCGCTCGTTCCTGTTGCGTGTCCTTAAACTGGCAACCCGTGTGAGCGTCGAGCCTGAGGAGGAGGGGGCGGGGCAAACTATATTTTTTATTTGGACTGCAGTACCCATTTCAACCACTAGCTGTCATTCCTACATACAGCACCTTTAACGTCTGCAGGAGCATTTCTCACAACATTTAACAAAAAGTTAGCTAAAACAGTTGATCTGCAATAGATGTTGATAGTTAAAGAGATAGTTCACCCAAAAATGAAAATTCTGTCATTATTTACTCGCCCTCATGTCGTTCCAAACCCGTAACCTAAGACTTGCGTTCATCTTCGGAACACAAATGAAGATATTTTTGATGAAATCTGAGAGCTTTCTGTCCCTCCATTGACAGCTACACAACTACCACTTTGACGCTTCAAAAAGTTAAGAGATCGTAAAACTAATCCATATGAATTGAGTGGTTTAGTCCCAATTTTCTGAAGAGACTTGATCGCTTTATAGGATTGAATTTAGGATTTTATTCGCATATAAACACTGATCAGCGAACATGAAGAGAAGCTCAAATGAATGAACCTGCTTGATGCGCGAGAACAATCCTCATTGGTTCTTACAGAAGCTCAAATGTGCTGTGTAACACATGAGAATGAACCTCATTGGAGGTTTTTGAAGCGTCAAAGTGGTAGTTGTGTAGCTGTCAATGGAAGGACAGAAATCGCTCAGATTTCATTAGTGTTCCGAAAATGAACGGGTTTGGAACAACATGTGGGTGAGTAAATTATTTTTGTGAGAACTATCCCTTTAATGTGATTCTCTACACAAAAGAAGATAATTTTGGTAACTAAACTAACCTTAAATGGTTTCGGTCCCCACTGACTTCCATTGTATCATGGACTAAATACAATGTAAGTCAATAGAAACTGAAGCTATCTGTTTATCAACATTATTCAAAATATGTTCTTTTGTGTTCCACAGAAGAAATGCATACAGGTTTAGAACGACATGAGGGTGAGTAAATAAAAACAGAATTTCCATTTTGGGTGAACTAGATTGTATTTTCTATCCATGTCAGAACGCTGCAGCGAGGTTTTTGTTATACCCTAATAAGAATTTAAACAGAGCTTTCTTTAATGGTTGTTTGTAGGTTTTGTTTTCAAACCCAAAAACTAACCCTTATCAGCAGGAATCGTAAATTCACTCGACATCCCAGATTATACCGCCAAGTGGCAGCAGCGCTCCACACACGAGCTTGCTGCGCATGCGCGGACACGTCAAAGTTCCTTGTCAGCGGTCACTTTAGAATTTCAAAAACATTGCGTGTGGACACTAATATCTATACTGCATATTAACACTTTTATAAAGCGATTCAATGCATGAGCAAGTCACGCCTCAGGCGTAATAATACGTGTTATAATAACGCGTCCCCACTATCTGCAGTGATCCCGGAAGGAGGCGTGCACTGTTTACCGTTACAGTTTGACAACCTAAGTTCCTTCAGTGATCTGATCTGAGACTCGTCGTACCGGTTTAAGGTGGAGTCTCCGACGTGCACACAGAAGTAAAATGAGTGCAGCTCTTTTAAACAGACTGAAGCCTGCAGTGAGCTCTGCGATCCGGCTGTGGAGCTGCAAAGCACCGGTGATCGATCACAGAAGCGCCGCACTCAGTCACCGCCTCCCGCCGTCAGTGAGACTCTACAGCGGGCTGATGGAGTCCGGAGCTCCGCTCTTCAGACAGGTGAGAGCGCGGTGCTTTTAATGGTCTGTAAATAAGTTTAAGTTGTTCATCATGTGATATGAGTGGGTGTTTTTTGTATTTAATGGTGCTCAGCTCACTGTGGATACGGAACTGCTATAAATGACAAGGGAAAGTTCATTTTTATAGGACATATCATACACAATGATTTACAGAGGTATGATAAAGACAGATACATACAAGGCTGGTTAAAGTCTGCAAGAGCGTATCTCGCACCTTATGACCTAAAGTTTGCAATAAATTGCAATATTGCAAAAAAATATATAAAATGTTGATATTTAATGTGTTTCTCTACACCTGACCTGTGTGAGCTTGAGCAGAACTGACATGCGTCTACTAAAACGAGCTCCATTTTCAGCATGATATGTTAAAAACAAAGGAACATTGAAACGACTGTGAAGCAACCCCCCTAAAATGCTTGACGTTTTAGCATCTTTAAATAACAGTCCATAGCAAATGCATAACAAATTGCAACATTTTATTCAGTAAACATACAGTTCAGAATCAGAATAAGAGCTTTATTGCCAATTTGTCTTGGTGACGGAAGCTTCCAGTGCACAGACAGAATGACTTGTGACAAGACAGATAATACAAATAAAATGAGTGATTAAAATAAATATATAAAAAAACACAAAATAGACCATGGACAATATATGTATGCACAGGTATGGTATATACAATGCAAGTACATACATATATTGTCCATTGTCTATTTTGCATATTGTGTATTTTTACCCAACACAGTTAAACCTACAGTTATTGTTATATTGGTAACACTTTACTATAAGGTTCCATTTGTTAACTACATCAGTTACATGAACTAACAATGAAAAATACTTCTAAAGCATGTATTAATCTTAGTTAATGTTAATTCCAACATTTACTAATACATTATTAAAACCAAAAGTTGTTTCTTATTATTTAATGGATCTGAGTTAACATGAACTAACAATTAACACTATTATGTATTTTATTTACTAATGTTAACACAGATTAATAAATACTGTAACAAAATATATATTGTGCATTGCTAGATAATATTAATTATTGCATTAACTAATTGGACCTTATTGTACAGTGTTACCGTTACATTTGTAAAATCTCTCTTTCGGCTGCTTCCCGTTATTCTAAAATGTATCTCATTTAAAAAAAATTTGTATCAGTGGTGGCGAATACCAAATTACCTCAGTTTTACTATGGAATTTTGCCAGAAATAATGTTTACCCTGTTGATTGTTTTGTGCGAGTGGCATGTAGCGAGTAAACTGATACGCAGTAACAGTAGTTTGCAGATTTGAATGGAATGTTACTGTACACACACATTCAGCTGACTCACTCTGACTGTCCTGATGGTGATGGTGATGATGATAATGATGATGATGTTGATGTTGTTGTTCCTGTAGTTGTTTGAATCTGAAAGCAGCACGTACACATACCTGCTGGCCGACACAGACACCAGAGAGGCCGTGCTGATCGACCCTGTGCTGGAAACAGTGGACAGAGACTTGAAGCTCATCAATGAACTGGGACTCAAACTTATAGTGGCCGGTGAATATTTCATTCTATCAATCTATGTATGTATGTATGTGTCTGTCTGTCTGTCTATCTATCTATCGTTCTATCTATTTATCTTTCGTTCTTTCTATAGTTCTGTCTATCTATCGTTCTGTCTATCTATCTATCATTCTGTCTGTCTGTCATGTCAATTTATCTATCGTTCTATCTATCTATCTATCTATCTATCTATCTATCTATCTATCTATCTATCTATCGTTCATTCTATCTATCTATCTATCTATCTATCTATCTATCTATCTATCTATCTATCATTCTATCTATCTATCTATCTATCTATCTATCTATCTGTCTATCTGTCTATCTATCTATCTATCTATCTATCTATCTATCTATCTATCTATCGTTCATTCTATCTATCTATCTATCTATCTATCTATCTATCTATCTATCTATCTATCTATCTATCTATCTATCTATCTATCGTTCATTCTATCTATCTATCGTTCATTCTATCTATCTATCGTTCATTCTATCTATCTATCTATCTATCTATCTATCTATCTATCTATCTATCTATCTATCTATCTATCTATCTATCTATCTATCTATCTATCTATCTATCTATCTGTAAGGTCCATCCGTCAGCCCAAAAATGGAATCCAACGGCTTGGTTGAAGGAATTCTGCATGTAAGCATTTTCAGCATTTCTGTGAAGTTCACTTAATTTATTGATATCTAATTTTCGCACTGAGACATTTAAAAAGATACCAAACATGAAAGGGAAAAAAAATAGATTCACAAGATACATCATCTGTGGTATATATGCATTCTGTGACTTGAATCAGGGGGAAGGGAGTCGGGCGAGGGAGAGGGGGAGAAGGTTTGGGCAGGCCGATGTCCCACAGTCTTTCTGTGAGATCTTCTCTCCAGATTAGTGAGTTTTATTGTTCTGTTGCAGGGGGTTGGATCTCAGCTTTTGTCTTAGCAGTAAAACCGATCCTTACAGACGGCCCCTGGCCCCTTGGGACAAATTCAGATTAGTTCGTAAGGGGCCATATTTGGACATTCCGTTTCCATATTTTGGATGTTGTTTCCGGAGTGTTCATGGTGCTGATGCTTGAGTTAGCACCATGAGTCAATGGGTGCAGGAGTCAAGTAGTCACCTGAAATAACAACATTAAGACAGGCTGAACATGAAGATGAAAACACTGCAAAAATACACCTCTGTGACACAGTCCCTTTAGGTGTAGGCGTACTGTTCTGACTGGATGCTGTAGCAATTGGGCAGGATATCTATGATCCTGCTGGTCAGGTTTGCTACCACCTGCACTTGATTGTGGTGGTTTTCAGTCTGTAGAATGACTTGTTGTCCCAAGTCTGTTGTGTTAGTCAACATGAGCAGAAAGTGTCAGTGGAAAGTGTCTTTACACTTTGAGGAAACATCTGTGTCCTCCCCAGGATGCTTAGCTGTAGCTGACCTTTTGAGAAGTCCTCGGTCACCTTCAAGCAGAAGGTTTGGTTTGCCGGGCAGGTCAGATCTCCATGGGTGAAGGATTCATGTCACTGATGATGCTCCATTGCGTGTGAGACACCTGAATAACTTCTAAATAACCATGCAATAATTGAACACTGATGAATTTGGTGTTATTGTAAGATGAACAGAGAGTTGTTGGATAAACACAAGAACATAAAAATAACAACACATGATAAACTCCTGTCAGAAGTGCGAGTGGTAAATAAGGTCTCATTTCTCAGTGTCATATATTTAGTGGGCAGGTCTCATTTGATCACCAGATTCTTCACTACCACTGTGACATGGAAGTAGAATTTAAACGTGCTCTGGATGAACTAAAGGAAGGGTGACAAAACGTCAACATAACTAGTATATTTACCAGCAGTATGCATAATTAAAATATATCACATAATTAAACATGGAAATACACAATTTAATAATTGCCATTATAAAATTGTCATTTGTTTTAATTGCAAATCATTACTGAAACCTAAGGTTTCAATCGGATCAACTGGAGAATGAGATTTACAGAAACAGAGATTTAAAATCTCTAGTTTAGCTTTTGCACTCATCTTCTGTGCGTTTGATGTACAGGCTGTCACACTCAATGATGCAGGTCTGACTGGGAATTGTTTAATTAATTGATAGAAATGCCTGCATTCCAGATCTAACTCTTTAGATACATTTTCATTGTCATTAGTCATATGTTGGAAACTAGGGGGCAGTTTGCAACAATGCTAAGGACTGGACATAATAAACATTTTGTCCATCAATTCGCTGATCAATTAATTGTCAATCAATTGATGTGTGACTGTAGTCATGCACATGTTTTATGCATCTTACAGTGTTTACATACAGGAAGTTGACATGGCTGTAAGACGTAAAATTGTTCAACATAACTGAAAAGGAATTATGAAAATAATTCAGACATGTTGCACCTTAAGATGCTGTTGCATTTGAGCTTACACAATCTGCTGTGTTGTGATCATCACACCCAGCTCCCCTGGGGGGAATCTCTTTAAATGATGCTGTTTACACTAGCCAGATCTGTGTTCAGAGCATCAGATCACCAGGTATGGTGCTGTGCTGTTTGTTTAGCCTTTGGTATTTATGGTGCCTTTTAACACTTGACCATTTGGATCTCTGTGGTCTGTAAAGACTGTAGAGTTTCTTTCTGAGGTTAACATAACACACAACTTTCATTACATTTCCAGTAAAATAACTTCCCCGATCAGATCCCATGTAATCTGACGCTCCCAGAGAGGAGTTTGCTAACACTTGCGCCACTTTGTTTGTGGTTTTATTGCAATGGAAAACTTGTACCTCCCCATTCTCACTGGATTGCAGATCAATGAAATGTAAATTATTAGGCCTTGAATGTATTCGGCCTACTTAAGATATGGCAATCAGGTTAATCATTTTAACTGGGCATTGTAATTTTTCTCATTTAAAGATTCTTGCACAAATAGAAGGTAAAGAAGTTCTTTCTCTTTAGTTTTTTCATTTGTTTTCTTTCTTAACATTTCTTTCTCTAATCATCTACACTCACCTAAAGGATTATTAGGAACACCATACTAATACTGTGTTTGACCCCCTTTCGCCTTCAGAACTGCCTTAATTCTACGTGGCATTGATTCAACAAGGTGCTGAAAGCATTCTTTAGAAATGTTGGCCCATATTGATAGGATAGCATCTTGCAGTTGATGGAGATTTGTGGGATGCACATCCAGGGCACGAAGCTCCCGTTCCACCACATCCCAAAGATGCTCTATATTGGGTTGAGATCTGGTGACTGTGGGGGCCATTTTAGTACAGTGAACTCATTGTCATGTTCAAGAAACCAATTTGAAATGATTCGAGCTTTGTGACATGGTGCATTATCCTGCTGGAAGTAGCCATCAGAGGATGGGTACATGGTGGTCATAAAGGGATGGACATGGTCAGAAACAATGCTCAGGTAGGCCGTGGCATTTAAACGATGCCCAATTGGCACTAAGGGGCCTAAAGTGTGCCAAGAAAACATCCCCCACACCATTACACCACCACCACCAGCCTGCACAGTGGTAACAAGGCATGATGGATCCATGTTCTCATTCTGTTTACGCCAAATTCTGACTCTACCATCTGAATGTCTCAACAGAAATCGAGACTCATCAGACCAGGCAACATTTTTCCAGTCTTCAACTGTCCAATTTTGGTGAGCTCGTGCAAATTGTAGCCTCTTTTTCCTATTTGTAGTGGAGATGAGTGGTACCCGGTGGGGTCTTCTGCTGTTGTAGCCCATCCGCCTCAAGGTTGTGCGTGTTGTGGCTTCACAAATGCTTTGCTGCATACCTCGGTTGCAACGAGTGGTTATTTCAGTCAAAGTTGCTCTTCTATCAGCTTGAATCAGTCGGCCCATTCTCCTCTGACCTCTAGCATCAACAAGGCATTTTCGCCCACAGGACTGCCGCATACTGGATGTTTTTCCCTTTTCACACCATTCTTTGTAAACTCTAGAAATGGTTGTGCGTGAAAATCCCAGTAACTGAGCAGATTGTGAAATACTCAGACCGGCCCGTCTGGCACCAACAACCATGCCACGCTCTAAATTGCTTATCACCTTTCTTTCCCATTCTGACATTCAGTTTGGAGTTCAGGAGATTGTCTTGACCAGGACCACACCCCTAAATGCATTGAAGCAACTGCCATGTGATTGGTTGATTAGATAATTGCATTAATGAGAAATTGAACAGGTGTTCCTAATAATCCTTTAGGTGAGTGTATATTCTCCTTCCCATCATTTCAACACTAGTAGTGCTCTTGCCATCTTGTTCCCAACCTGCACATCCCATCTTTCTACCTTCTAATCCTTCTTATACTTCTTCAACATTCTTTCCTCTTCTAAATAATGCTGAATCGTCATGAGATTAAAAGCCATTCGTGGCCATTATAATATAATCTACATTATAATGTGATCATAACATAAATCATATTCTAATTTTATTTGCTGGTCTCAAGAGGGTCTCTACTGAGTAATTTTTCCAGAATAATTTATCATCATCTCACTGATCTTTTAGAAGGCACACCTTTGATTGGCCCTGCAGCTACAGCTGTGCTGGCATGTGCATTGTGTGCACAGCAATTATGACCAAACTGGAAACCAGTTATAAACTTAGTTGCTGTGGACATTCAATAAACTGCAAAAACTGAGAGCATGGGTCTAATCATAGCTCAATTTAAAGATTTTTGTGACTACAATATAGAATTGGACACAATTTTCTTGTTTTGGGCTAAGATGTTATCAATTGCATTCTTTAGAGAATCTATTTGCATATGAAAAGAAAGGTTTGACAAACACAAGTCTGATGGAGAGCACAAAGATGATTTTTGGTCTGTTAATTTTCTCAGTCTCTCTTGAGACACTAATAAACACAAAAGTGCAGTGATTGTAAGGTCTGAAATAAGACCAAAGTAAAACGCTATATTTTATAAGACATTTATAATTGTGGCATCAGTCCTGAACCAATTTTGTCCACCTTCACATTTTACACACAGAGGATTCCAGTGAGATATTTCCGTTGATATGCTCATCTAATCACAAGATTTCATTCACAAGTTAGTGTGACCATTTGCTCTTTTTCTTTGTTGCAACGTGGTTGCAGCAAAGCAAATAAACAAATGTAACTGGACATTTTTCCCTCAGAATTTAGGTTTTAATTTACAGCCCTCTTTTGAGTACCGAAATAAAATTTGGATGATGTTATTCCAGTTTAGGTTTCCTCTCTTGCTGCGTTGGCAAACAAGGAGAAATTTAAAGCAAGAGATATCATTTCTACTCTACGCTGTTGCTTTCATGTCCCGTATAAGCAATGTGGTTGTCTAATTCTCAAGCCCCATCGGATTTATACAGTATTCAGTATATACTCTCAACATTTCTAAAAGGCAAATAAGAATGGACTTACCATAACAGCTGAAGAAAGAGAAGGAGATCAAACCTCTTGCTTGTTGCAATCCCAATATTTCGCTGAAAAGACACTCGCCACCTGGAGATCACGGAGGGCCTGGTCACCACTTTGTAAGGTCCATCCGTCAGCCCAAAAACGTAATCCAACGGCTTGAAGGAATTCTGCGTGTAAGCCTTTTCAGCATTTCTGTGAAGTTCACTTAATTTATTGATATCTAATTTTAACTCTGACTCCATGAATAATTTGATCTGACTCCAATTTTATGTGACTTCGTTAAATTTGTTACGTTTGTAACTTAACAGCTGATCATAAGATTAGTTGTGATTTAATTTAGATGGTTGTTTTTTCTTAGTATCTCTTATTTTCAAATATTCGTTCATCAAGGGACCCGATATCGCACAGAAACTAAGCGTCGCGATTCGCTAGCTCACGGACACAAACTAGCCAGTTCTGTTATTAGTCAGAGGATTGCAGAGTGAATATTTTACCGTGTCAGACCGCCCATGCTTGTACATGACACGTGTAATTTTTAGTAATGGACACGAAAGCTGCAACTTGCTAATACAGTGATAGTCAGAAATCGGATTGCCCCTAATGGTGTTCCCCATGCTCCATCCATTGGGTCCTCGGTATGATCTATCCTGACAGAGATTTGCAGAAATCAAGGACTCCACATCGATCTATACTAGAATAATGATTTCAGAATAATACAAGATAAATCAAGATTAACATTTATTGTGGCCAGACAGAACTTAAATAAAAAATAATTAAACAAGAATCCATGGTACACAACTGATCAGCTTAAAAATATAAAACACAATTACAAAGTAATATGAAAATGGTTTAAAAGAGTCATCATATCTGGCACAGTACACACAGTGTGTGTGAGTGTCTCAAAGTCACTGACGCAGCACTGCATGGGGGATCTGGCTACAGGATTTTTCCCAAATGTCTTAGCAGTAAAATCGATCCTTACAGATGGCCCCTGGCCCCTTGGGACAAATTCAGATTAGTTCGTAAGGGGCCATATTTGGACATTCCTTGTTTCCATATTTTGGATGTTGTTTCCGGAGTGTTCATGGTGCTGATGCTTGAGTTAGCACCATGAGTCAATGGGTGCAGGAGTCAAGTAGTCACCTGAAATAACAACATTAAGACAGGCTGAACATGAAGAAGAAAACACTGCAAAAATACACCTCTGTGACACAGTCCCTTTAGGTGTAGGCGTACTGTGCTGACTGGATGCTGTAGCAATTGGGCAGGATATCTATGATCCTGCTGGTCAGGTTTGCTACCACCTGCACTTGATTGTGGTGGTTTTCAGTCTGTAGAATGACTTGTTGTCCCAAGTCTGTTGTGTTAGTCAACATGAGCAGAAAGTGTCAGTGGAAAGTGTCTTTACACTTTGAGGAAACATCTGTGTCCTCCCCAGGATGCTTAGCTGTAGCTGACCTTTTGAGAAGTCCTCGGTCACCTTCAAGTAGAAGGTTTGGTTTGCCGGGCAGGTCAGATCTCCATGGGTGAAGGAATCATGTCACTGATGATGCTCCATTGCGTGTGAGACACCTGAATAACTTCTAAATAACCATGCGATAATTGAACACTGATGAATTTGGTGTTATTGTAAGATGAACAGAGAGTTGTTGGATAAACACAAGAACATAAAAATAACAACACATGATAAACTCCTGTCAGAAGTGCGAGTGGTAAATAAGGTCTCATTTCTCAGTGTCATATATTTAGTGGGCAGGTCTCATTTGATCACCAGATTCTTCACTACCACTGTGACATGGAAGTGGAATTTAAACATGCTCTGGATGAACTAAAGAAAGGGTGACAAAACGTCAACATAACTAGTATATTTACCAGCAGTATGCATAATTAAAATATATCACATAATTAAACATGGAAATACACAATTTAATAATTGCCATTATAAAATTGTCTATATCATTTGTTTTAATTGCAAATCATTACTGAAAGCTAATGTTTCAATCGGATCAATTAGAGAATGAGATTTACAGAAACAGAGATTTAAAATCTCTAGTTTAGCTTTTGCACTCATCTTCTGTGCGTTTGATGTGCAGGCTGTCACACTCAATGATGCAGGTCTGACTGGGAATTGTTTAATTAATTGATAGAAATGCCTGCATTCCAGATCTAACTCTTTAGATACATTTTCATTGTCATTAGTCATATGTTGGAAACTAGGGGGCAGTTTGCAACAATGCTAAGGACTGGACATAATAAACATTTTGTCCATCAATTCGCTGATCAATTAATTGTCAATCAATTGATGTGTGACTATAGCCATGCACATGTTTTATGCATCTTACAGTGTTTACATACAGGAAGTTGACATGGCTGTAAGCCGTAAAATTGTTCAACATAACTGAAAAGGAATTAAACTGTGTTACACTCTCAGTGTTTGCAGAGAACAGAATTTTTTATAAGTTTCAATCTTTCTCATCCTACCAGTGACTGCAGTGAAGTTGAGACCATTTTACCAATCGAGACATTTAAAAAGATAACAAACATGAAAGGGAAAAACAATATTTTCACAAGATACATCATCTGTGGTATATATGCATTCTGTGACTTGAATCAGGGGGAAGGGAGTCGGGCGAGGGAGAGGGGGATAGATCTATCTATCGCTCTATCTATCGCTCTATCGCTCTATCTATCTTTTGTTCTATCTATTGTTCTATCTATTTGTCTTTCGTTCTCTTTCGTTCTATCTATCGTTCTATCTATCGTTCTATGTGTCTATTGTTCTATCTGTCTATCTATCGTTCTATCTATCTATCTATCGTTCTTTCATTCTATCTATCGTTTCTTTCTATCGTTTTATCTATCTATCTACAGTGGGGAGAACAAGTATTTGATACACTGCCGATTTTCCTAAATTTCCTACTTACAAAGCTTGTAGAGGTCTGTAATTTCTATCATAGGTACTCTTCAACTGTGAGTGACGGAATCTAAAACAAAAATCCAGAAAATCACATTGTATGATTTTTAAATAATTAATTTGCATTTTATTGCATGACATAAGTATTTGATCACCTACCAACCAGTAAGAATTCCGGCTCTCACAGACCTGTTAGTTTTTCTTTAAGAAGCCCTCCTGTTCTCCACTCATTACCTGTATTAACTGCACCTGTTTGAACTCGTTACCTGTATAAAAGACACCTGTCCACACACTCAATCAAACAGACTCCAACCTCTCCACAATGGCCAAGACCAGAGAGCTGTGTAAGGACATCAGGGATAAAATTGTAGACCTGCACAAGGCTGGGATGGGCTACAGGACAATAGGCAAGCAGCTTGGTGAGAAGGCAACAACTGTTGGCACAATTATTAGAAAATGGAAGAAGTTCAAGATGACGGTCAATCTCCCTCGGTCTGGGGCACCATGCAAGATCTCACCTCGTGGGGCATCAACGATAATGAGGAAGGTGAGGGATCAGCCCAGAACTACACGGCAGGACCTGATCAATGACCTGAAGAGAGCTGGGACCACAGTCTCAAAGAAAACCATTAGTAACACACTACGCCGTCATGGAAAAAAATCCTGTAGCGCACGCAAGGTCCCCCTGCTCAAGCCAGCGCATGTCCAGGCCCGTCTGAAGTTTGCTAATGACCATCTGGATGATCCAGAGGAGGAATGGGAGAAGGTCATGTGGTCTGATGAGACAAAAATAGAGCTTTTTGGTCTAAACTCCACTCGCCGTGTTTGAAGGAAGAAGAAGGATGAGTACAACCCCAAGAACACCATCCCAACCGTGAAGCATGGAGGTGGAAACATCATTCTTTGGGGATGCTTTTCTGCAAAGGGGACAGGACGACTGCACCGTATTGAGGGGAGGATGGATGGGGCCATGTATCGCGAGATCTTGGCCAACAACCTCCTTCCCTCAGTAAGAGCATTGAAGATGGGTCGTGGCTGGGTCTTCCAGCATGACAACGACCCGAAACACACAGCCAGGGCAACTAAGGAGTGGCTCCGTAAGAAGCATCTCAAGGTCCTGGAGTGGCCTAGCCAGTCTCCAGACCTGAACCCTCCAAAGATTTTCTATTGGGAGCTGAAAGTCCGTATTGCCCAGCGACAGCCCCGAAACCTGAAGGATCTGGAGAAGGTCTGTATGGAGGAGTGGGCCAAAATCCCTGCTGCAGTGTGTGCAAACCTGGTCAAGAACTACAGGAAATGTATGATCTCTGTAATTGCAAATCTGTAATTGCTCTGTAATTGTTTCTGTACCAAATATTAAGTTCTGCTTTTCTGATGTATCAAATACTTATGTCATGCAATAAAATGCAAATTAATTGTTTAAAAATCATACAATGTGATTTTCTGGATTTTTGTTTTAGATTCCGTCTCTCACAGTTGAAGAGTACCTATGATAAAAATTACAGACTTCTACATGCTTTGTAAGTGGGCAAACCTGCAAAATCGGCAGTGTATCAAATACTTGTTCTCCCCACTGTATCTATCTATCTATCGTTCTATATATCTTTCATGCTATCTATTGTTCTATCTATCTATCGTTCTATATATCTTTCATGCTATCTATTGTTCTATCTATCTATCGTTCTATTTATCTTTCATGCTATCTATTGTTCTATCTATCGTTCTATTTATCTTTCGTGCTATCTATTGTATCTATTGTTCTATCGTTCTATCTGTTGTTCTATTGTTCTATCGTTCTATCTATCTATCGTTCTTTCATTCTATCTATCGTTTCTTTCTATTGTTCTATCTATCGTTCTATCCATTGTTCTATCGTTCTATCTATCTATCTATCATTCTATCTATCGTTTTATCTATTTATCTTTCGTTCTATCGTTCTATCTATCTATCTATCTATCATTCTATCTATCGTTCTATCTATTTATCTTTCGTTCTATCGTTCTATCTATCGTTCTATCTATCTATCTATCATTCTATCTATCGTTCTATCTATTTATCTTTCGTTCTATCTATCGTTCTATCTATCTATCGTTCTATCTATCTATCGTTCTATCTATCTATCGTTCTTTCGTTCTATCTATTGTTCTATCCATTGTTCTATCTATCATCTATCTATCTATCATTCTATTTATCTTTCGTGCTATCTATTGTATCTATTGTTCTATCGTTCTGTCTGTCGTTCTATCTATCTTTCGTTTAATTTGTATATATACGGTATCGTTCTATCATTCTATCTATCTATCGTTCTATCTGTCGTTTTATCTATCGTTCTATCTATCTATTGTTCTGTCATTCTGTCTATCTATAGTTCTATCATTCTATGTATTGTTCTATCTATAAAAAATATTTTTGTTATTATAAAGCGTGTGCTACTGTCAGTTTCATGATGCCTGTCTCTACCAGTGAACACTCACTGTCATGCGGATCACATCACTGGCACGGGACTGCTGAAGAAGAAGGTGTTTGGACTGAAGAGTTGCATCTCCAAACACAGCGGAGCCACTGCGGACATACTGCTCTCAGAGGGGGACCGGATCACTTTCGGAAAACATGTATGAAGGATTACAAGTGACCAGGGCAATTCAATACGTTTTAAAATCCATACAGTTTTAAAAAACAAAATCATGACCAGGTCATTTACAGTATGTTTATTTATATTAAATAATATATAATAATATCACCTAAATAATGTATAATATAAAAAATATAATTTAGTATTGCAAGTGATCAGGGCAATGCAATAAACCTTACAATCCTCTCAGATTCAAAAACAAGGTCATGAACAGGTCATTTAGTTACAGTTTATTTATGATAGTTCTTTTGTTTAATCTATTGTAATGACAGTGTGAAGAAAAACACAAAGGCTGTGTTGATGTTTTACAGTGCTGTTATCATGCGTATCATAGTCAGTGAGAGTTGAACAGGTTATATAATCAATAAAGTGCTGATGGGATTATTACTCCTATCAGAACTTTGGCTTTTGGTCCGTTTCAGTGTCTAACGGTGCGAGAGACCCCGGGACACACGGATGGATGTGTGACGTACATCACTGGAGATCAGAGTATGGCTTTCACCGGTGACGCCCTCCTCATCCGGGGCTGCGGACGGACAGACTTTCAGCAAGGTGACTGAAGTGTTACAATTACACAAACATTTCTATTGATTGAGCAAATCTTCCGTTGTGGAGCTGTTAAAGTGGCCATATTATACCTTTTTATAAAGTTTTTTTGTAGTCTACTAGAATATGTTTTCATGCTTGAATGTTCAATAAACATTATTTTTCACAGTCATTATATCTTTTATTTTGCATAGCCTACATACAAATGTCTTTTAGTTTGTCAAGAGATTTAAAGCGTGCGTTCATGCTAAAGTACGTAAGAACCAGCTGATTAAATCTGGAAATAAAGCAAAATAACTGAGAAAAATTAGAACTAGTCCTCAGATGCCATGTTCATAATTTATAGCAAAACATCTAGCATTAATTCAATCTCAAACGGATTCATTAAAAGAAGTTATTACTTCACCACCTGCATGACATCATTAACCAACGTGGTTGAACGGCAAATTTGCGACATTACGGCTTCGGTAAAAACAGTCATGACTAGCTAGTTGATTTCTTCAACGATGCACCGCACTGTGGTAGTTAAGCAGCGAGGTACATCGTTGTACGGGAAACGCACCCCTGTTTAGTTCCTGTCTCTATGAAGACCCTCCTTCTGAAAAGCACAATGTGCTCTGATTGGTTGGCTGGACCAGTGTGTTGTGATTGGTCAGCCGCTTCAAGCGTGTTTGGGAAATGTCCCGCCCTTTACCATAACCACGAGTTTCAACTCACTACTCGCTAACTCAACCAGGCCCCACCCCTTTATTTTGTTATTAATTATTTAAATGAGGAATATTGTGATGTGTTCGTTCCCGGAAGAAAACTCAACACCACAATGGAGCCGTTTCAGTGAGTTCAGAAACAGTGACCCTGATATAGAGAATAACTTTGACCCTTTGGTGTGACTTTGTGCTTTGGAACTTTGCAGAGCTTTTTCAGGCTCAAACAGCAACATTACACCCTAGAGAAAGTTAAAAATGATAATATTTTCATACTCTTTTTCACCAAATAAACACAAGGAAGAATAAGATTTGATCTTTTACATTTATATGCACCAATATAACAGCACAGTCACAAACAGCAATATTTACCTACATTTATTGTGAAATGTCAAGGTAGTCAAATGACATTTAGAAATAGAAATAGAAAATGTAATACTCAAATAAAAAGCAGAATAAAATCAATGAAATTTATGATGCTTCAAAAAATGTGTAGAGCAATATCACGGTATATACATTGCGAATATTCACTATATCCAGCCCTAATAGTTGTTTGTAGTTTTTTCCCTGTGCTCATTTTGCCTTTGTTTTTGTAGTACTTCAAATGGCCACATGATGGCGAGACAGTAAATCTCTTCATCTGTCTTCACTCAGGTTGTCCTAAGAGATTGTATGAGTCCATCCATAAGAAGATTTTCACCCTGCCTGGACAATGTTTCATCTACCCCGCACATGACTACAAGGGTACGTGATTTACAGCATTAAACTATGAGTCACTGTGTGTTAAAGTCATTTTACCACAGTAAACTAAGTCTAAAACCACTTTAACTGTGTGGAAACCACTGCTTTGAGTAATCTGATAAAAGACACCAATGTTAAACAAATTAACAACTGTTTACTATGGTTTGTATCAGTAGGGATATTTTACTTTCTCTGTTGTTTTGTGCATTATTTATTCTCCTGTTTGTTGTGATCTACTCTGAACGCTGAAGGTCAGACCGTGTCCACCGTGGATGAGGAAAAGAAGTTTAATCCGCGGCTGACAAAGACGCAGGACGAGTTTGTGAACATCATGAACAACCTCAATCTCCCCAAACCTAAAAAAATAGGTAGAGTATCAGTTTATTTATGCTGCATGTACAGTTACAATACACTGTTAGTACCGTTACACCATTTTACAGTACCAGTCAAAAGTTTGGAAACATTACTATTTTTAATGTTTTTGAAAGAAGTCTCTTATGCTCATCAAGGCTGCATTTTTTTTTTTAATCAAAAATGCAAAAAAAAAAAACAGTAATATTGTGAAATATTATTACAATTTAAAATAATGGTTTTCTGTTTTAATATACTTTAAAATATAATTTATTTCTGTGATGCAAAGCTGAATTTTCAGTATCATTACTTCAGTCTTCAGTCACATGATCCTTCACAAATCATACTAATATGCTGATTTATTATTAATGTTGGAAACAGTTTAAATGCTTGATATTTATCTGGAACCGTTTTTTAACTATATAAATCTTTACTATCTTTACTATAAAAAAAAAAAAAAGACTGACCCCAAACGGTAGTTTGAACGGTAGTGTATATTGTTACAAAAGATTTCTATTTTAAACAAATGCTGTTCTTTTTTTAACTTTTTATTCATCAAAGAATCCTGAAAAAAGTATCACAGGTTATGAAAAAATATGAAACAGCACAACTTTTTCCAATAATAAATATTGATAATACATTGATAATAAATCATCATATTAGAATGATTTCTGAAGGATCATGTGACACTGAAGACTGGAGTAATGATGCTGAAAATTCAGCTTTGACATCACAGGAATAAATTACATTTTTTAAATTTATTAAAGTAGAAAAAAATTATTTTAAATTGTAATAATATTTCGCAATATTACTGTTTTTATCAAACAAATGCAGCTTTGTTGAACATAAGAGGCTTATTTAAAAAAAAAAAAATGTAAAAAATCTTAATTATTCCAAGCTTTTCAAACATCTCAGAGGAATAGTTCACCAGAAAACAATGATTGACCCTCATGTCATTGCACACCTGTATGATGTTATTATTCTGTGTAACAGAACTGTGACCACGACTGTCACTATATTCCAAGTATATTCCATATGATATTTTGTGTCAACCCCGATTTCAGTGCTCATACTCAAAGTGGCATGTTGTTTTTGCCTACAACATCTGTCATGATGTCAAACCCAATTCTTCTTTTGTCTTCTACGAAAATAAAGTCATTCAGACTTGAACAACATGTAGATGACGACAGAATTAATTTTCTGGGTGAGCTATCCCTTTAAAATTGCTGTAGGTGTCTGTTATAATTGCAGGATGAGTGATAACATGTTGTATCTATCAGTCATTCATTGAAGTCATTATGACTAAGGTGGTTCGGTCAGGTTTGACAGGGTGTGTCGTTTTGCTCATAGTCTGTGTGTTTGAAGCTTCATTTGATGGGAAATGAGGACTAAAATTGTGTTCTTTTAACCTTATTATAACATACCTTTTATTATTTTGGCACTTTTAGACCTAAAAGGCCTCATGTTTTCACTGTTTTTGTTTTTGAACCCACAGATATATCAGTGCCTGCGAACTTGGTGTGTGGACTTCATGATATTTGAATGTGAAAGCTGACATTATCTTTTTAGGTGTCTGATTTTAACTTTACAGTGCATGTAGATATAAACTACATGCAGGGAGATGATATTTGCATTAAATCATTCCTGTGATTCAGGGTAAGCAGACAGAGATGAACCAGAACAATGAAATATCAAACTATGACATTTTCATTATCGTCAGTATTTGTTCTTGTCATACTTTGACCTAACCTGTGTGCTGAATCATGTAATAATATATTTTCAGCATTCTCTACTTAAATGCTTTAAATAATCAAGTGCTGCAGCTCTCATTTGTAACGTGAAAGGTTATAGTAAAACACATCTAATGATATATTTTGTGATAAAACTCTAAAATATATCTATTTAATCTGTTTTTAATAAATGTTTGGTCAAACCACAGCTGCGTCATGCAGGTTTTTTGGCTCTTTTGGGGGTTTTGGTGCTCATACAAACGTCCTGAATGTTGCATTTCCACAAATGCCTTTACCGTCAGGACAGACGAGAAAAACGACATGATTTGCAAGTGAAATGGGCTGAAAGTTCATGCACAGCCGGAAACTCTCATCTTCAAAACACAGTGATTTGCATTAGTATATGCATTAGTGAGTCTTCACACTCAGATTCCTGTGATGCTGTTCGTTTGATCTTCTGACTTTGTCTTTTCAGAGTATTCAGGTGTAGGACGTTCAGACATGTGATGTTTCTGATCACCCATTTGATGTGTAAATGTGGACGATTGTGTGTTTGTTTTCGTTTTTCTTTATATATCTCAAAATTACCTCACAGCTGTTACTTTTTTTCAGAATTGTGAGATATAAAGTCAGAATTGCGAGAAGAAAGTCAGAATTGTGAGATTGTAATGACCTTTTTTTTTTGTGGCAGAAATGGGGGGGGGGACAGAATTCAGAGGGAAAAAAGTCAGAATTGTGAGATCGTAATTACCTTTTTTTATTTTTTTTTTAAATTCCGTGGCGGGAACAAAAAAAACAGAATAAGTCAGAATTGAAAGATGTAAACTCGCAATTATGAGTTCACAACTTGCATTTATGAGATATAAACTAAAAAAAAAGTCTTAATTGTGAGAAGTCACAGTTACTTTTTTATTTTTTTCATTCTTTGACGGAAACAAAAAAAACAGAATTCGGAGAAAAAGGTCAGAATTACGAGATATAAACTCGCAATTATGAGTTCATAACTTGCATTTGGGAAAGAAAAAAACACAATTGTGAGGAAAAAGTCTTAATTTTGAGAGAAGTCATAACCTTTTTTATATTTTTATTCCATGGTGGGAACTTTAAAAAAAAAATTCTGAGAAAAAAGGTCTGAATTCCGAGATGTAAACTTGCAATTATGAGTTTATAACTTGTATTTGTGAGATTAAAAACTCACAATAGTGAGAAAAAAATTCTTAATTTTGAGTTGTCACAATTACCTTTTTTTTTCCGTGGGTGAAGCTAAAAAAAAAAAACAGAATTACGAGAAAAAACTCTGAATTCTGAAATATAAACTCAGAATTCTGAGGAGAAAAGTCAGAATTGCGAGATTATGAGTTCATAACTTGCATTTATGAAATAAAAACTTTTAATTTTGAGATAAAAGTCGCATTTACCTTTTTTATATTTTTACTCTGTGGGGGGAACTAAAAAAAAAAAAAAAAAATTTCCCATGAAGAAAGGTCAGAATTCCGAGATGTAAACGCAATAATGAGTTCATAACATACCTTTTGTAATATTTTTATTTTGTGGTGAAAACAAGCTTCTATAGAATTGAAATCTGTTTGTTTCAGTGTCCTGGGTGGGCATGGCATAACACTGGCTCAACCAATAGTCTGCATTTGGGGCGGAGCTATCTGTGTAACACTTCACTATCAGTGCTTCACACTTCACCTCTAAAGGAGAGAGTGTTTTGCAGTCACCTGTGTTAAATTACAGCACAAACTTTTCATCAGGCTTACAGCACTCAACACTCAGTGCCCTTTATGCAGAAGCAGCTCAATGCCAGGAAGCCAACAGATGTGCTTCGGCAGGAAAATAACAAGCCTTTTATTGTGTGACAGTGGGGAGTGTGAGTAATAGCGTGAAACAAAAACTATGTCACATAAAGGCAGTCACTAAAGTCTTGGCAGACTCGCCTGCGTTTGCCAAATGAGGTTATTTTGCTGCAAGCAGGTAGAAGATTTGAACGTCTCTGACAGTATGTTTTGTGCAGGAGGACGCCGCTTTAGTGCACAAAGAGCCAGCTGTCCGTTCAGTGTCAGTGTCTTACTGCCCTCCGTCTGTTCAGTGTTTTTTCTCAGCTTTTATACACATCTCACTATCTGTCTTTCTGCCTGTGTGGCACTGAGACGGGGGCATTTCCGAGGAGGCGAGGGGGGCTGTGTCTCCTCAAAAAAACTGGATGAAAAAAAAAAATCTATTACAAAAATAAAATATTGCAATTTTTACAAAATGTGACGTTAAAAAGTGTAAAAGTCACTAGTTTTTACAAAGTAACACTGTCCAAAAGTGACTCCCGCAGGTAAAGTTACAGCGGGACAACGCGTCTCTCTTGCCTCCCCTGAGCCCTTTGACTTTTAACAGGCACCCTAATGCGTGCGGTGGGTATAATGGGGGTAATTGAGAATGAATGGGGGGAAGTCATGTGAGAGGAAGCAATGCCTCCATTGTGCTATGATTGGATACTTTATAAAGTAAAATATCTAGCTTTACTAATTATTTATTAATATAGATTTATTAATATAACTCAGATTGTATTCATCAGAAAGAAGAAAGTCATATACACCTAGGATGGCTTGAGGGTGAGTAAATCATGGGGTAATTTTCATTTTAAAGTGAACTAATCCTTTAAATTGTTACTGTCTTTAGTTATTATTTTTGAATAAATGTAAAAATGTGTTAAAAAAAACTAACTTGATGAAATTTACTTGGTTTTAATAAATAGAACATTACAAATGTAAAAATATTTTCTGTAAATTTTTTGTAAAACTACAAAATAGAATTTGGTCTCTCTTTTTATGTAGTGTTTATTTAACCAGGAAATTAAGTGTAACAAGGATTTGATATATAAAAAACTGTGAGGACTTTGTCTCCTCATTTTGAAACACCACCGCACACCACTGCACTGAGACTAATATTATGCACACTCACCGCTTGAGATTTATGACCCCAGAAGTCGCGCTGACTGTCATGATGTGAAATTCACAGTGTCTTTGTCACGTCCCTCAGAAGTGAACTGAGCAACAATTAGGGGTCATTCCTCATACGCAGTACCTTTTGAACAATTTATGAGAAATCTGCTCAGGTCAAACTCAGACACGTCATGACCTCAACTTAATTTTCATATTTTAAGCCTATTTTGAAATGATCAAACTTTGTGTCATTTGATCAGTCAGAATGTGTGAATGTTTTAGAGAGACAAACCAACTAACACTTCAATATTTTCAATATTTTATCCAATATATTAAGACAAACGATTCAATTAAAAAGTAAATACATAAACGCATAAACTTATTTTCTTTGCACTTTATTTAAACTTTTTATTAAATATTTTGCATGTTGTAAAGCTGTGCCTAATTTATACGTTCCACATTTCAATTACACCGATCAGGCATAACATTAGGCTATGACCTAATATTGTATTGGTCCCCCTTTTGCTGCCAAAACAGCCCTGACCCGTCGAGGCATGGACTCCACTAGACCCCTGAAGGTGTGCTGTGGCATCTGGCACCAAGATGTTAGCAGCAGATCCTTTAAGTCCTGTAAGTTGCGAGGTGGGGCCTCCATGGATTGGACTTGTTTGTTCAGCACATCCCACAGATGCTCGATTGGATTGAGATCTGGGGAATTTGGAGGCCAAGTCAACACCTCAAACTCGTTGTTGTGCTCTTCAAACCATTCCTGAACCATTTTTGCTTTGTGGCAGGGCGCATTATCCTGCTGAAAGAGGCCACAGCCACCAGGGAATACCGTTTCCATGAAAGGTGTACATGGTCTGAAATAATGCTTAGGTAGGTGGTACGTGTCAAAGTAACATCCACATGGATGGCAGGACCCAAGGTTTCCCAGCAGAACATTTCCCAAAGCATCACACTGCCGCCGGCTTGCCTTCTTTCCATAGTGCATCCTGGTGCACTGTGTATTCTGACACCTTTCTATCAAAACCAGCATTAACTTCTTGAGCAATTTGAGCTACCGTAGCTCGTCTGTTTGATTGGACCACACGGGCCAGCCTTCGTGCATCAATGAGCCTTGGCCACCCATGACCCTGTCGCCGGTTCACCACTGTTCCCTCTTTGGACCACTTTTGATAGATACTGACCACTGCAGACCGGGAACACCCCACAAGAGCTGCAGTTTTGGAGATGCTCTGACCCAGTCGTCTAGCCATCACAATTTGGCCCTTGTCAAACTCGCTCAAATCCTTACGCGTGCCCATTTTTCCTGCTTCTAACACATCAACTTTGAGGACAAAATGTTCACTTGCTACCTAATATATCCAACCCACTAACAGGTGCCGTGATGAAGAGATGATCAGTGTTATTCACTTCACCTGTTATGACTGATCAGTGTATATCATTTGTCATATAACATACCGAATTGTGCGGACATAAATTTTGGCCAAGTGGTCATACCGATCTTCATTATTCCTAGCCTATAATTCAATAAATCACTATGTGGCAGGTATTAGCTATATTATTAGATGTTATTTTGTGGGTTTTAATGAAAATGGCCAGATGAAAGGAGCTGTTCTCTGCAACCAAGGTCGATATTGTTAAAAATGTCTAAATCTGGTCAATCGGTTTTGTATATTATGTGCTGGATGTCACAATGTCCAGAGAATTATATATTTCAAAGAGACTACTACCATGTAAAGGGCTGTGGCTGGTCAGGGAAGACTAGTGAGCATTTTGACAGGAGGATGAAATCACCTGAATGTGGGACCATCTCAAAACAGCATCTAAAGACATGAGACCTCCAATTTCATCTTGAACTGTAAGCCAACGGCTACAAGAGGCTATATTGAGAGGATGTGTACCAGTAAAGAAACCATTTATTAGTTTTATCTGCTGCAAAAAACACCTTGTATTTGCCAAAGAACACAAAGAGTGGAGTATGGAAGATTGGAGCCATGTTCTGCAGTCTGACAAGTCAAAGTTTAACAAGCTAGCATTGGATGGTATCCAGGGTTGCCAACTTTTAAGTTCAAGTTGGACTTTTTTTTTTTTTGGAGGGTGGGTATTGACATAAATATCAATTTGGATCTTTATTCAGTATCAATTCATATGTACATAGCCTACTGTACATATAAGGAAAGAAATCTTTTGTTGAATGCGTTTGCCTTTTTAGCACTATTTTAAAATTTTCTTGGGTTAAATTCAGTATTTGCTTGCATTCATTAATATTCACTTGTGTGTGCTTATACGAGTATCATTTAAAAAAAAATAGGATGTAAGTTAACTTTTTTTAAATTTCACATTCAAAAAAATCTAGTGTTTGATCATGTCTAAAAATGTATTCAGACTAGTAGATACATGTATATAGAGCCGTACAGGCACATAGTGGATAAACCATGGCATTACAAATGAAAATATAATATTTTTCTGGCCACAAAATGACTAATTTGCCACCTTGAATTGTAATTTAAAACCCTTTTCTCTATTTTAACATTAAATACGACACTAATTGTATATTTAACACGTTATAAAGTAAAATATCTAGCTTCCTCCAGACCGCCTTCCGTATTCAACTTGCCAAGAAAGTGTAACGCCTCTCGCCGTTCAAAACGCTTACGCTACGTCCTAGTCAGTTATGCTTTTTTCGTAAGTTCGGAAGCTAGATAGGCTATTTTACACATAACATGTTAAATATGGATATTTTTCTTACACAAACGCATCGCTTCAGAAGGTCTTTATTAACCCCCCGGAGCCGTGTGGAGTACGTTTGTGATGGATGGATACACTTTTTTGAGCTTCAAACTCGTGAGCCCTGTCAGGATATTTATTAATAGAACGATTGTGTTCATCAGAAAGAAGAAAGTCATATACACCTAGGATGGCTTGAGGGTGAGTAAATCTTGGGCTAATTTTCATTTTAAAGTGAACTTCTCCTTTAATAACTGATTATATTGTAGTCAGTGTATGCTTTATTTCCTGTGAGATTTTTTTGTTTATCTACGCTTTTTTGCATAGCCTAATACAATAAGCCCATATTTAATCATGTGCTGGAATTTCCCTTATATGTAATTTTAATACCTTAACCAAGTTTAGTGTATACTTCCCAATATAACGTACTCTATATTTTGACTGTTTAACAGAATCTGAAGTGTCATTAAAAGCACTGTTGCTTCACCTGTTGACGGTCACATTCAGCTGACATTGTGGGCTGTGCCTCAAACCCTAGTGAGGCGACTATATAGACAGCGGGATTGAGCGTCACGTGCGCGTGCAGCTAGCGAACTCCAACGCCCCGCCCACACGCTGTTTACGTAGGCGTCACATTAGGTTTTGGTTTTGAGACGCGGCCAGAGACTCGCCGAAACTCTCTCTCTCTCTCTCTCGCTCTCGCTCTCGCTCTCGCTCTACAACGGCTGAGTGAAAGTTGGAAATCCCGCTGGCCATATCTTGTCGCTTCACGTTTCGGGAAAAGCCTGTTTAAATCCCCAACACGGAGTTTATTCATGACTGTTGTCGTTATTTTGTCGTTTTTTTTATAACCCACGACCGTTAAAGGATTTGAGGCGGAAGTTCTGGACAGGTATGATCGGTACGTATATCTGAATTTATCGATAAAATTGACGCGATTAACTAAGTCAGATTCAGATATTTTAATTCCTGAGAGAAGCAATTGATTGACAGGGATCTCCTGTGAGTGGGTTAACCTGGATCAAATAGTAAGTGTGGCTTTGTAATAGTGGAGAACCTGAATTACAGTTTTAGGAGAGACATGAAATATGATACTACCATGAAATAAAATGAAATATGGTAACGTTACCATGGTAGTCTCTGAAATAAATAAAAAATACTATAATATATGAATATAGTAATCATTCAACAGAATTGTATATATAAAACTACCAGGGCATCACCTTCTGATACCATCACTGAACCACAGTATATTGGCTAATAAGACTAGTTTACATTAATGTGCATATAGGAAACCACACTGTGATTTATTCGCATGTATTATATTGTGTAAGCTGTAGCTTGTTAATAAATATGAATATGTATGTTTAGTGTTTACTGTGTCAGTTAATCTGCCTTAATAATGTGTGTTTTCACATTTAGAGTAAATATTATGTAACACAAGTGTGATTTGTATGCATCTCATTTGCTGTCATTATTATGTATAGCCCAGCATTATATCAGCTGTACAATCACAGGAAAAAGTTTAGAGAAAAACTGTGTAAAAATGTAAAAACATAATAAATATTAAAAAATGATTTGATTAAAACAAATTAGGAAAGTATTCAAATAAATTAGAAAATAAAAATGGTTTAATAATACATAGTACAGTACTATAATGAATAGGAAAAAATGTTATAATGTAATATAATAAAAACTAAATATTTTCCAAATAATATTTTAGACTTATTTATTATATTATCATTAAATTAATATTTCACAGTGTAAGGTTGAGAACATATATATAAATATATAGCTGCCTTTTAAATATTAGAATGGGGGTCCCTTTCACGAGGATGATCATATTTGAGGGTCCATGGCATCTAAAGATTGAAAACCCCTGGGGCCGGTTGCATAAACTGCTAAGACTAGTCTTACAAGTTAGTCATCAATGTTTTTTTTAAAGAATGTTCATAATTTTTTTAAGTCAGTTACATAAAAACGTAGATTGGTCTAATATTTGATACCGAAAAGTAAGACTGATTAACCCTGACTAACTGCTAGTTGGTCATACTAGTTCTTAAGACACAGATGTAACATAATGGCTATGTTTATGCAACTGAAGAACCCCTCAAGAACAGTATCACTAACTCTCCAAATCAGTCTATCACTACTCTTTCTTTGAATAACTAAATTAACTAATCTCTTCATGATGCATGTTCAGTGAGTCAAGGTTACTTCAGGGCCTGTGAGATCAATCTCAATGAACACTGACCTCATCAGTGTGTTGGTCACTCTGATATCTCATTGTTTGGTTTATGATAACAGCAAAATTGTTTGTTACTCTCAGACTAAAGCGACAACAACCTATGCAGGGAAGACGGCTCACATCTGAGCAAACATCCAGCTCATCTGATCGGCTGGGCGTCCGGCGCCGTTCAACTGTATTCCATGAGCGTTTTACTGAAGAATGTTGTGTTGCACCTGTTTTTCTCGTCATAGAAAAAAAAAAGTTTGTTGAGCTTCGATATAGAACCCTAGGGTTCTTGACTCAAAAACATTTATGCCAAAAAGGAGAAATGTCTCAAATTCTGGCATAATACTTTAATGTTTAACAGGTTATTTAATTTTTTTCTAGTTATAACTGTATTCCATGAGCGTTTCACTGAAGAATGTTGTGTTGCACCTGTAATTATAATGAGGCGCTGAACGTGTGTGTTGCATTTGTTGTTTAGTTTGAGCAGTCAGCGTGAGGAATGCTGTCCTGAGACGAGCTTTACACCAGAAACGGCTTTGTACAGGTAAGATATACCAAATACACATGCATCTATAAAAATTATAATCTATTTTTAATAAGTTACAGTTTTACAATTATACTGTAAAATAAATTATTTTGTAAAAATGAAGTATGGTTTACAAGAAAATACTATTTCAGTCTTTCTACTTCAAAATTTCACATTTAATTCAATGTGGTACTTGTTTCTTAGTAATTATCTATATTTACTAGCAATTTCAGAGTGAAAATTGTTCTGAAGTAAATCCTACACCAATTTTTTTCAGTGTAACTGCAGAAAACGAACTGTGCATTTGTATTAGCAGATTTTTTTGGCATGTATCATGATAGTATTATAGTATTTTAGGTACCTCTGTGTACAATGTTAATATCATTTGGACATGGTGATACCATGTTATTTGGGCATTTACCATGGAAGTATTGTGGTATTTTTTTAACGAAGCTTGGGGTACCATGTAAATTTAATTTTTTTGGACAAAAACCATGGTATTACCTTAATATTTCGACATTAGCCATTTTAGTACGATGATAGTCTGGGTGTGTTCACACTTGTAGTTCGGTTCACTTGGTTTGTTTGGTCCGGCCCAAAAAAAGACATTTAGTCCTGGTCCGCTTAGCGTTCACATATGCTCACAACCTGATTGGTCGGCTTTTATTACGTATATTTTGTGACGGAACTTGCCGAACATCCAAAACAATGCTGTGTGCTGGGCTAAATGTGTTCGTTGTATGTGCGTCGCCTACATATGATGGTATTTTGACCAGCTGAGAACTCGTGAAGAGCTTATAAAATGTGTAAAAGAGTCAAAACAGCAGCAGGAATCCCTCTGTCACACACAAACGACGATCTGCTGCGAGGAGACGCGGTTCTGATGCCTGTACCGAACTGTGATGGGCAACATCGCGGCTATGACGAGAAAAACAGGTGTGCTTGAGCATTCTGCCCTTTTTAGGGTCACGTCCTGTTTTTGGTTTGTTTACATGTCTGTGGTCCGTGTTGCGTTGATATTTCAGTCGGACCGCACCAGAGTTGGTTTGGAAGCAGAGCGAGAGTTTTCATCTTGTCATCTTGTTTGGTGCACACCAGGGTTCAGATGGCAGCGTTTACACTTATCCAAATGAAGCGCACTAACAGCAATCGCACCAGAGTTCGTTTTAATCAAACCAAACATGCCAAGTGTGAACACACCCTGAAAGTACCAAGTAAAAAGTTCCAGAATTTCCAGTTGGAAGTATTAATTCAGTACCATGGAATACTCTTAGAAAAAAAAAAGTTTGTTGAGGTTCGATATAGAACCCTAGGGTTCTTGACTCAAAAACATTTATGCCAAAAAGGAGAAATGTCTCAAATTATGGCATAATACTTTAATGTTTAACAGGTTATTTAATTTTTTTCTAGTTATAAAGTATGTTTATGAGCTGTTTAATTAATAAAATAATCAAAATAAAAAATTAATTAAAACTAAATCCATAAAATGATCCCATGATGGGAACCCCTAAAATGTTCTATATGAAGTGCCAGACAGAAGCCTTTAAGCTTCTATATAGCAACTTTTCTTCTAAGTGTGCACCACAGTAATGGGTTTTTTCTGGGTTTTTATCTAAACTGGTTTTACAAGAAGATTTGGTGGAGTGCAACAGAGTCGTGTCGTATGAATAGTGGGTTTTGTGGCAGGATGTGGAAGATATTTTGTTGACATGCAGATTCTTCTGTCCGATGCCAAACACAATACGGACGGCGCACACACAACACTGACCGTATTTGCTGTAACGTTAAGAATCATGGAAGGAATGTGCATGGGTTAGTGGCGGGTTAGTGCAGAGTCAAGGAGAAATGATTAGTAAGCCAGTGCGAACAGAGTCGGACTCGTCAGTCAGAGCCAGCGGTGGTTAGTAATGACCAGGAGGGGCGCGTTATATAACAGGATGTTTATGCCACATTTTATCTCTTCTGCCACTCCTCTGCAATTACAAATGATTATTCCCTCATTACACCCATTTGTTTCACCCATGCAATTGTACCTGTAGCTCTTTTCTATTACTTTCACTCTTGGGTTTCTTTTTGTTTTTTGTTTGTAAGTGTATCACAGTGACCCAGAACTTTCATATCTGCATTTTCACTTTATCGTTTCTGGACTTCAAACCTTACATGAATACTGCTCACTCCTCTGAGTTGGATTTTAGATAAAGAGCAGATAAGATTGTGTTTAGGCTTGTTGGTGTCACATGTGGCCTAGTGTTAGTTAACTAAACTAATCTTAACACACAGGACAAATCTGGCTACAGGACAACATCCTGGTTTTTACAACACCTAGTGAGCTGTCTACATAGGAAGCATTTTATGCTAAGATGTTTTATGTTAAAATAAAATGCCTTCTTTTAGCGCAAGAGCAGATAAGATTTTATAATATTTATATTGTATATATAATAATATTTATATTGTATATTATGCCTTATGATATGCTTTCTTTTAGAAAAAGAGCAGATAAATCTTTATTATAATACTTTTTTTAGTAGTATTAGTATTGTTGTTATTATTTTATTATTTATAAATTATTATATTTTTATATTCTATATATAAAAATTAAATTATATATATTATATAGGTTGCCACCTGTGCAATAAGTCTATTCATGAAATTTCCTCACAACTAAATATTCCACGGTCAACTGTTAGTGGTATTATAACAAAGTGGAAGCAATTGGGAACAACAGCAACTCGACAGCCACGTAAAATCACAGAGTGGGGTCAGCACATGCTGAGGCGCACAGTGCGCAGAAGTCGCCAACTTCAATAGCTATAGACCTCCAAACTTCATGTGGCCTTCAGATTAGCTCAAGAATAGTGTGTAGAGAGCTTCATGGAATGGGTTTCCATGGCCGAGCAGCTGCATCCAAGCCTTACATCACCAAGTGCAATACAAAGCATCTGATACAGTGGTGTAAGGCCCGCCGCCACTGGACTCTAGAGCAGTGGAGACGTGTTCTCTGGAGTGGCGAATCACGCTTCTCTGTCTGGCAATCCGATGGACGAGTCTGGGTGTGGCAGTTGCCAGGAGAACGGTACTTGCCTGACTGCATTGTGCCAAGTGTAAAGTTTGGTGGAGGGGGGATTATGGTGTGGGGTTGTTTTTCAGGGGCTGGGCTTGGCCCCTTAGTTCCAGTGAAAGGAACTCTTAATGCTTCAGCATACCAAGACATCTTGGACAATTTCATGCTCCAACTTTGTGGGAACAGTTTGTGGATGGCCCCTTCCTGTTCCAACATGACTGCACACCAGTGCACAAAGCAAGGTCCATAAAGACATGGATGAGCGAGTTTGGTGTGGAGGAACTTGACTGTCCTGACCTCAACCCGATAGAACACCTTTGGGATGAATTAGAGCAGAGACTGCGAGCCAGGCCTTCTCGTCTAACATCAGTGCCTGACCTCACAAATGCGCTTCTAGAAAAATGGTCAACAATTCACTCCTAAACCTTGTGGAAAGCCTTCCCAGAAGAGTTGAAGCTGTTATAGCTGCAAAGGGTGGGCCAACTCCATATTAAACCCTACGGATTAAGAATGGGAGGTCATTAAAGTTCATGTGCATGTAAAGGCAGACGTCCCAAAACTTTTGGCAATATAGTGTATGTAAATAAAGAGACTTATATATAACATATATATATATATTCTATTTTATATATACTATATATTATTTTATATTTAATTTTTAGATTTTGTTGCCTTCTTAGATGCCTTCTTTTAGCCAAAGAGTAGATCAAATTTCATTTTGTACATGATAATTATTTAATATTTTTATTATTATCTTATATTTATATTTTATATTAGGCCGCCTTCTAAGATGGCCTCTTTTAGTCAAAGTGCATATTTTATATGATTTTATATATTATTATTTTATATTATTATTTTTTTATTTTATATATTAAAATATATTTATATTAGTCAAATTGTAAGGCAGCATTGCATGTGTCCTTTGCAGAGAAGGCAGTCCTATAATACATTGCAATAAGTCTGTGTTTATCAACTCGACAATATCTTGACTACTAGTTAAAAGCTTCTGGGTCTAGTTTTAATCAACAGTACATGTAGTAAATATACATACTAAAACACCTGCTTTTGTCATGAAGGGCTAAGCTAAAATCCTGTTCAAACAAGCTATTGTGTGTGTCTGCTTTAGTGAGGCTGTGGTTATTCTAGGACTCCAGTCTCTCTGGAAATATGAAACCAGCCTGTGACATTTTAGAAGCCACTTCCTCCTCCAGAACTCTCTGTGTGTCAGTCTGTGTTTGGAACTCGTCATATCGGAGTTTTATATTTATCCGCGTGGCTCCAGCTCTCTGAATCCTAATAAGGCTTTGGCATGGACAGGACTGATGGACAGGGCAGAGAGAGGGTGGGAAAGGGTTTGGACAATGGTGTACCGAGAGTCTGTTCCCACACTCAGCTTTGTCAGATTAAGAGCATAAGAGGGCGATACGGGGTGGAGAGAACTGAAGCTCACAGACGGGCAAATACAAAAGCTTCAATGAACACACAGAGTCCATTTACAGTGAACTGTGGCGTTGTTGTATGGTATTGTGTAAAAAACACCTGAGCAAGCTACAGAAAAACCCACTGTCGCTATAAAGGCATTGATCTAGTGTCTTTCATCTTCACAGCCTTTCCTGTGGTTTGTTGGAACACATCTCACCTGAGAATTAAGAGCTGTTATATACAAAGTTTTGCTGATTAGTCTAATTAAGAAACTTGCAGAGCACAACATAAGCTGGTTACCAGTCATGTGCATCTTTTTAGGAAAGGATTTCACCTTTACCATGTTCAATGCATGTTGGCTGCATCTGTCATTTGACCCTTATTTGCAGCCTTCCATGAGCCGGACTGAATTACTGTAATGTGCCAATGTCCCATACCTCCATACTTAACTAGTCTCCACTCTTGTTTAATTAGACATGCCCAGACACAATATGGATACACAGAGGAGCCAGTGGGAGCCTGTCCGAAGATCCCCGTGGATCATGCGAGTGGCTGTGGAACAAAGCCCCGCCTCTTCAGGGGCGGAGTCAGACACAGAGGGCAGCAGCACAGAGAGCGAACAGGTAAAAATGCTGCCTTCTAAGATGCTTTCTTTTAGCCAAACAGCAGATAAAACTTTATATATACAGGTATATTTACTTTATATAATTATAATAATTATATAAATATATAATAATATAATTAATATATATATATATATATATATATATATACACACACACCGATCAGGCATAACATTATGACCACCTTCCTAATATTGTGTTGGTCCCCCTTTTGCTGCCAAAACAGCCCTAACCCGTCGAGGCATGAACTCCACTAGACCCCTGAAGGTGTGCTGTGGTATCTGGCACCAAGATGTTAGCAGCAGATCCTTTAAGTCCTGTAAGTTGTGAGGTGGGACCTTCATGGATCGGACTTGTTTGTTCACCACATCCCACAGATGCTCGATTGGATTGAGATCTGGGGAATTTGGAGGCCAAGTCAACACCTCAAACTCGTTGTTGTGCTCCTCAAACTATTCCTGAACCATTTTTGCTTTGTGGCAGGTCGCATTATCCTGCTGAAAGAGGCCACAGCCACCAGGGAATACAGTTTCCATGAAAGGGTGTACATGGTCTGCAACAATGCTTAGGTAGGTGGTACGTGTCGAAGTAACATCCGCATGGATGGCAGGACCCAAGGTTTCCCAGCAGAAAATTGTCCAAAGCATCACACTGCCTCTGCCGGCTTGCCTTCTTCCCATAGTGCATCCTGGTGCCATGTGTTCCCCAGGTAAGCGACGCACACGCACCCGGCCATCCATGTGATGTAAAAGAAAACGTGATTCATCAGACCAGGCCACCTTCTTCCATTGCTCACGTGGTCCAGTTCTGATGCTCACGTGCCCACTGTTGCCGCTTTCGGCGGTGGACAGGGGTCAGCATGGGCACCCTGACTGGTCTGTGGCTATGCAGCCCTATACGCAACAAACTGCGATGCACTGTGTATTCTGACACCTTTCTATCAGAGCCAGCATTAACTTCTGGAGCAATTTGAGCTACAGTAGCTCGTCTGTTTGATCAGACCACATGGGCCAGCCATCGCTCCCCACGTGCATCAGTGAGCCTTGGCTGTGAGCCTGTCACCGGTTCACCACTGTTCCTTCCTTGGACCACTTTTGATAGATACTGACCACTGCAGACCGGGAACACCCCACAAGAGCTGCAGTTTTGGAGATGCTCTGAGCCAGTCGTCTAGCCATCACAATTTGGCCGTTATCAAACTCGCTCAAATCCTTACGCTTGCCCATTTTTCCTGCTTCTAACACATCAACTTTGAGGACAACATGTCCACTTGCTGCTTAATATATCCCACCCACTAACAGGTGCCGTGATATATATATATATATATATATATATGTATATATATATATATAAAATTGTTATTATTTATATTTTATATTATGCTGTCTTCTAAGTTGCCTTCTTTTAGCCAAAGAGTAGATAATTTTTTATATAATTTTTTTATATTTGTATCTTAGGTAACACTTTATTTTAAAGTGACTTAAAGATGTACTTAATATAGTAATAACAGTAAATTATGCATAATTACAAGTAACTAACCCTAAACCAAACCCTAACCGTGAATCTATACTATAGTAAGTACATAATTAATATTACTCAGTACTTATTTGAGTAAGTACAATGTAACTACGTCACCTTAAAATAAAGTGTAACCATATTTTATATTATGCTGCTTTCTAAGATGCCTTCTCTTAGCCAAAAAGTAGATAACATTTTATATTATTTTATGTATTATTTTTTATATTTGTATTTTATATTATGCTGCTTTCTAAAATGCCTTCTTTTAGCTGAAGAGCAGATAAGATTTTGTTTCACATTTTATATATGATCATTATTCAGCTTTGTTCAAATAGACACTGTCATCTTATAATTAGTCCTTCACCTTACCTGGCATTTCAACCGCATCTGTCTCTCATTCTTCATTTTACCAGTATCGAGTGAAACAAGCAGACGGAAACTCAGCAAAGTTCCTGACCTCACCCTCGATGGTGCAGCAGCGTATCACAGAGCTCGACCAGCAGAGGGAGGAGCTGAAAATTGAGGTGAGCAGAGAACAGGTGTGTTCTCACCAACAACTCGCCGTGCATTGAAAGTGACCCGTGTGTTTGCTCTTCTGCAGCTGCAGCTGGAGGTCGCCCTGCTGCGAGGGGAACTGCAGACAGAGCAAGAGCGACTGCGCAGACACACAGATCAACTGCAGGTGTTGCAAGAGAAGGACAGGCAAAGAAAGAGCCAGCGCTTGGCCAACAGACAGAAGGTCTGTATTTGCTGTGTTCACAGCTTGATTTACACATGATGCATTTCATAAAAAGCCTAATTTGTGTTTGAGCTGAAAACATGCTTTCCTTCAGGAGCGTGTTCAGCTGGAAGAACAGCGTCTGAAGGTGGAGAAGATGAAGAGGAAGTGTGAAGAAATGGAGAAACAGATTCCTTCACAGCCAGAAGACCAGCGGGAGCAGATGCTGCTTCAGCTGCAAAAGGTGATGACAAACTAGGGGTGGCCAATACCGCAGCCTAAATTTTCAGCTTTTCGGAAATAATTGTAATATGCTGATTTGCTGCTCAGTTAATATTAATTATTATTGGTGCTCCATTATTAAAGGAGACCTATTATGTAAAATTCTCTTTTATATTGTTTTTGAACATATTTACTGTATGTATCTGCAGTGTGTGTACACAACCACCCTATTGTGGTAAAAATCCATCTACTCCATTTGTTATTTACCCCATAAATCTGAAACAATGTCTCAGAATGAGCCGTTCAGGAATGTGCTCCAATGTGACGTCACATTGGAACAGGCCCCGCCTAGGACTGGCACAGAATCTGTCCTATTATCTTAGCTCCTCACCTAAATGAGCTGTAAACAGTCCGCCATGTTTAACTCCTCGCCAGAACATTTAACAGCAGCATTCAAGTAAGACATGTATTCTTATTAAAGCTACTAAAGTTATTCAGTCAAGAGCTTTTGTTGTTTGATTCATATTAACAGCATATATAGCAGTAGGTACTGTATATTACGCTGCTGTCACTTTAATACACAGATCTAATACACACATGGGATTTTTTTCTCTCTACTGTTTACGTTCACAGACATAACCAAACGTGTTTATGTGAACTTTGTGTTTTTGACATAACCTTGTGTGTATTTGACAATTTAAGTGCAATAAGACGTGAAAGAGAACTTAGTTTAATACTCACAGGACGTGTTGGGTTGGGGAGCAGCAGCTCATTTGCATTTAAAGATACATACACGAAATCAGCATGCTTTTCCTTCCACTCAAAATGGGCATTTACAACATAGTATAATAAATAATCTGTGGGGTATTTTGAGCTGAAACTTCACAGACACATTCTGGGGACACCTGAGACGTTTTACATCTTATAAAAAGGGGCATAATAGGTCCTCTTTAATAATGTTTTTTTTATTATCAATATTGAAAACAGTTTATGCTGCCTAATATTTTTGTGAAAATCATGATATATATTCAGAAAGTTCAAAAGAACAGCATTTATTTGAAGTAGAACATTTTGTAACAGTATAAATGTCTTTACTGTCACTTTTAACCAATTAAATGCGTCCTTGCTGAATAAATTATTAATTTCTTTAAAAAAGAAAAAAACATACTTTCCACAAAAATATGAAGCAGCACAGTGATAGAAAAGTTTTTTAGCAGCAAGAATAGGTGTGTCTGACTTGACACACAGCTCAGCACAGCGCCGCTTCAAGTCAAACACACATAAAGCATGAAAATCTCCACTGACAGTTTACTGCTGCATGCGTTGTCATGAACAGTGAAAAAATAGACTTACTCCCTTATACTGTAATTTTGAAGAATTTTGTCTGTATGTGTTTTGTTTTCAGGACAAGGATGTGCTGGAAGCCACAGTGCGATCTTTTGAAGACATGGAGTTTCACATTCTGGAGCTGGAAAGCGGTATAGAAGATGAGCGAGAAGGAGAGAATGGAGAAAGTGAAACGGTCATAGAACGAGAGATAACTAGAGTACAGCACACGCGCAACACATCTCAGGTGAGCTAAACAATTCTGTTTTAAGAAATGCAGTTTATCTGAAGTTTCAGTATAGTTTAACTAGATTACCAACAACTCATCTTGAACATGATCATTTACCATGTTTTATACTCCTGTCTTGTAGAAACTAATGCTTCTCATTTTATTTGCTTAAAAGTTCATGTTTATTACTATAAGAGCACATCACCCTTAGTGCCGCACAGTTCATGCCAAATTAGAGTTGTGAGTCTGACTTCAGGTGGCGGTTTGTTGCAGTTTTCCAATTTGAATGCTAGATTCCTGTTGAATGGAACATAGTGTATCTTCACTACACATCATTACCAAATCGGACACTCATTGGCTGTTATACAGTAGAGGCAGACCGCCACACTGAGCATGAGCGCAAGTATTGCTCGTGCTGACAGACCAAACACAGTCACATGATACAGTAAACAAGGTTATTACATCAGGGGCCACAAAAGAGAGAGACTAGACTGACTAAGAGTGAGACATTGAATTGAATCGGGTTTCATGGAGTTCTATGGCGACTGTCTGCAGCGCAACTCCTATAAACTGCTTTAATCCATATTAAGATTATATACACACAAAAATGTGTGTGTGTGTGTGTGTGTATTTATAAAAATATAAAAATTAATAATATAAATTAAAATTAATATTTTTAAATATTGTTTTATGTGCTATATATATTATATTACATTATAATATTGTTGCATTTTGAATTGTAATGAATGCTGTTCAAATTAATAATTTAAATATATTTTACAGTTTTACTGTTTTTACTGTACTGTTGATCAGATGCAATTAAGAGTAATATTTTTAATATTTTAAACACCATTTTAGTGCTATTAGTATTAATTTTATTTGTTTATATGTGTATTTATTTCACTCACACACACACACACACACACGTATGTTTTTATGTTATATATGTATTATATATATATATAAAACATTTAAATTATTCATCATACATTTAAACAGTTCAATACATAGAATATTTTTTATAATACATTTTTAATTAAATAATTAAAAATTAATAGCACTACAATTGATATATGTAAATTTAGTGCTGTTTTTATAGCTTTTAAACAATTGTATTTGTTTATATTTGTATACAGTATACACAGTGTATGTGTATATTGTTACATGTCGAGTCTGTTTTGCTTCTCATTTAGCTTATTCCTTTGTTCAGTTTTCCCGCCATTGTCATTAGTCCATTCCATCACCTGTTAATTAGTAATGTCTATCACCTGTGTCTTGTTAATTACCTCGTTTGCCCCTGTGTATTTAATTCTCCGTTCTCCCTCAGTGTTTGTCGGTTCTCGTCTACGTATAATGGTGTTGTTGAGTGTTCCCTGTGAGTTTGTTCATTAAAAGTTCCTGTTCCGAGTTCTCCTTCGCCTTCGTGAGTTTCATCTACACCAAGTTTGTAACATATATATATATATATATATATATATATACAAACCCAATTCCAAAAAAGTTGGGACACTTTACAAATTGTGAATAAAAAAGGAATGCAATAATTTACAAATCTCATAAACTTATATTTTATTCACAATAGAATATGGATAACATATCAAATGTTGAAAGTGAGACATTTTGAAATGTCATGCCAAATATTGGCTCATTTTGGATTTCATGAGAGCTACAGGTAGGGACAGGTAGCAATAAGAGGCCGGAAAAGTTAAATGTACATATAAGGAACAGCTGGAGGACCAATTTGCAATTTATTAGGTCAATTGGCAACATGATTGGGTATAAAAAGAGCCTCTCAGAGTGGCAGTGACTCTCAGAAGTCCAGATGGGCAGAGGATCACCAATTCCCCCAATGCTGCGGCGAAAAATAGTGGACCGATATCAGAAAGGAGTTTCTCAGAGAAAAATTGCAAAGAGTTTGAAGTTATCATCATCTACAGTGCATAATATCATCCAAAGATTCAGAGAATCTGGAACAATCTCTGTGCGTAAGGGTCAAGGCCGGAAAACCATACTGGATGCCCGTGATCTTCGGGCCCTTAGACGGCACTGCATCACATACAGGAATGCTACTGTAATGGAAATCACAACATGGGCTCAGGAATACTTCCAGAAAACATTGTCGGTGAACACAATCCACCGTGCCATTCGCCGTTGCCAGCTAAAACTCTATAGGTCAAAAAAGAAGCCATATCTAAACATGATCCAGAAGCGCAGGCGTTTTCTCTGGGCCAAGGCTCATTTAAAATGGACTGTGGCAAAGTGGAAAACTGTTCTGTGGTCAGACGAATCAAAATTTGAAGTTCTTTTTGGAAAACTGGGACGCCATGTCATCCGGACTAAAGAGGACAAGGACAACCCAAGTTGTTATCAGCGCTCAGTTCAGAAGCCTGCATCTCTGATGGTATGGGGTTGCATGAGTGCGTGTGGCATGGGCAGCTTACACATCTGGAAAGGCACCATCAATGCTGAAAGGTATATCCAAGTTCTAGAACAACATATGCTCCCATCCAGACGTCGTCTCTTTCAGGGAAGACCTTGCATTTTCCAACATGACAATGCCAGACCACATACTGCATCAATTACAACATCATGGCTGCGTAGAAGGATCCGGGTACTGAAATGGCCAGCCTGCAGTCCAGATCTTTCACCCATAGAAAACATTTGGCGCATCATAAAGAGGAAGATGCGACAAAGAAGACCTAAGAGAGTTGAGCAACTAGAAGCCTGTATTAGACAAGAATAGGAATAGGAATGTTGTCCCAAACTTGAGCAACTTGTCTCCTCAGTCCCCAGACGTTTGCAGACTGTTATAAAAAGAAGAGGGGATGCCACACAGTGGTAAACATGGCCTTGTCCCAACTTTTTTGAGATGTGTTGATGCCATGAAATTTAAAATCAACTTATTTTTCCCTTAAAATGATACATTTTCTCAGTTTAAACATTTGATATGTCATCTATGTTGTATTCTGAATAAAATATTGAAATTTGAAACTTCCACATCATTGCATTCTGTTTTTATTCACAATTTTGTACAGTGTCCCAACTTTTTTGGAATCGGGTTTGTATACATATATATATATATATATGAGAAATTTTGTAATTAAAAGTTTAAAAAATAAATACAACATTTTAATTTATTTCTCAGATGGAGGGGGGTGGAGGATAAAATAGCAGCAGGTTGTCCGTTAACCATACACGTGCCACATCCGCATCATGAGCGTTTAGTGTCTATTGAGTATAATAGGAGTGATCTAGTCAGAGCAGTGCATAGGTGCTCATTGACTCAGCTGCTGCATATGACAGATCTCTGACCCTGACCTGTCAGCTCAATGTGTCGGGTGGGCGGCACCACGCTGACTTTCCTCTCTCTCTTTGAGCATATTATGCCATCAGTGCAACATACCAAACCGAGTGTTTCATGACTCCTTAACGCACCAGACTGAAGCTTATTGCTGAATGTGTAGGTTTCATATGAAGTTTCTGTTCATGCTGGAAATGTTTTAATGATCACGTCGTTGTCTTGCAGGAACGAGTCCAGCAACTAGAAAACCAGCTGAAGGAAATGGAACAAGAAAAGGATAAAGCTTTGAATTCCCTCAGGCAAGAGAGAAAAGAGCTGCTCCACAGGTCTCAGAGGGTAAGACGTCCTACACGCTTCTTCTTCAGTAACGGGAGGAAACTAGGTTTTTATATGTTCTGAAAACGTGCTTATCTCTGTGATCTTCTGGTCTGTGTCTCAGGTTCCTCCTTCAGTGTGTCTGTGGGGTTTTTTTCACCTGTTTTATGGTGCAGCAGGTGAAAATGGTGCGTCTGATCACTTAGTAAAGTACCAGAACACCTCTCATCAACCAGTGCTGTTATCGTTAAACAAAACTAAAAATTCTAAAAAACATTTACATTAGTTGCAATAAATTAAATGTTTACAGAAGGAAAATAGAATATAACAAAACATTTTTTTTTGTTAGTTACAAAGGCAAATTTTCTTTTAATTTAAGTTGAAGTATATTAAAATTTATAAAAATTATAGGTTACATTTGGTGACGTAGTTGCACGTTACTACATGTACTTACTATAGTATTAACATATGCATAATTACAAGTAACTTACCCTAAACCAAACCCTAACCGTAGCTCCTAACAGTAACTCTATAGTAAGTACATGTAGTTACGTACATGTAGTTACTACAACTAGTAACTACGTCATCTTAAAATAAAGTAACCAAAATAAATATTAGTTTTTCATTTAATATTAACATTTAATAAAAAAACAGTAACACTTTACAATAAGGTCTCATTTGTTAACATTAGTTAATGCATTAACTAGCATGAACTTATAATGAGCAATATATTTTTACAGCATTTATTAACCTTTGTTAATGTTAGTTAATAAAAATGTTCATGTTAGTTCATGGTAGGGCTGCCTCCGACTAAATATTTTTCTAGTCAACTTGTAGTCGTTCACTTATGCCATTAGTCGACTAATCACACGTTTATATTAATTTAATTACTTAAATATATACTGGAGGGAATACTAAACCATAATGAGCCTTTAATAATATATAAGCATAATATATAGCCTATTCCACGCTCAAGCGCACACGTAAAGTTTGCCGCAATGGTTATGAATGTCGGAAAAAATAGCAAGGAGACATTTTAATTATTTATTAAAGGGTACATAACACACAGTTTCTGCCAGTCTCATGTTAATCTTGAGTACCTATAGAGCAGTATTGCATCCTTCATATCTCCGAAGAGTCTTTAGTTTGATCAGATTCATAAAAGACAGATATGCTGTACCGATTCTTTCCGAAAACAGCCGAGCTTGTGGAGGTGTGTCGTGGGCGGAGCTAAAGAGTCACGAGCACACACACACACACATCATGGCATTATCCCTGGATAACTTTTGATTCACTATACGTTCGTGTTGTTTACAAGTTTATGCTCCAATTGCCAACAAAACACAGACATATGATGCAGTTTCACTCACCGCCTGTGGTTTCGACTCATGACCGGGATCTTTTATCACTGGCACCGCTCCATCTTTCAGTTTCAAACGATCTGCAAATCCAGCGTCAAACTATGCCTTGTTTATAAAACATTTGTCACCGAAATGCCGGGAACAAACAAACACACTTGCACAACTCTGTTGCTGCCTCACAAAAACAAACTGCTTACTGTTCCCTTAACGCTGGATTCTTTGGGAAGCTGAACAAAGTTATCTTTCCCTCACAACCAAAAACACTTCTTTAGTGACATTGTTGATTTCGTGGTCTAAAAGCAAAATGACAGCGCTGCCGACGGCTTCTGTATGCCGAACGAAGCTCGTTGATGGGCGCGCTCTTGCTCTCGCTCTGGTTGATGTGCACACGTGCTCATCCGGGAGAAGTGCCCATACAAGCAATTGTATGAGTGTATTTGGCACAGAAATACTCCGTCATGCGTCCAACTCATTTTTTGAAACTTGTTTGGCATGAGAATCTAACTCTTTAACAGTGTAAGTCAGATTGCATGAAATAGCATTAAACATCCCCTTTAATAATAAGGCAAGTAGCCTATACAGTCATGCAGTAAGCGCACTATACTTTAACTTCCACACTCTGCAAACACTTGGATATGCACCTAATAATAGCGCACATTTATCTAGGTTAATAAACTTTTGGTCGACTAAGGCTCTTCTCGTCAACTAACGTTTAGTCGACTATTAGGGTGCAGCCCTAGTTCATGGCGCATTAACCAATGTTAACAGATACAACTTTTAAACTTAAAAATGTATTAAGATTAACATTTAAGATTAAAAAATGCTCAATCAGCTCCCTAGTTCAGTAGTCAGGGCACTGATCAAGCAGTCTGCCATTTTAAGGGCTGTCTCAAATAACAAAATCCTTCCAGTGCACTGAAACTTTCACTCCCTAAAAATGTTCCTATACTGTAAATTCTGAAGCACGAAACATAAATTATGCAACTCAATACACATAATTAGATGTTTAAAAAAAAAACAACCCATTATTTAATTATATTTCAGCGTAAACATACATCGCTATACAGGCAATGAACATAATCTAACTAACATTTATAATAAATGTATGGCTGAAATGTTTCAGGGATATGTCACAATCAAAGTATTTATAATATTATACTTAAATAACAAACAAATAATGTCAAGTCACCTTTATTTATATAGCGCTTTATACAATAGCGATTGTTTCAAAGCAGCTTTACAGTGATAACAGGAAAATGATGCATTTCAGCTGTTGTTCAGAAGTCAGTTCAGTGTTGATTCAGTTCCATTGTAAAGATCATCAATTATTAAATTAATTTAATCTATAAGCAGTTCTGCAGAAAACAGTGATGTCACCAGTAGTGACGTTGTACATCGAGGACATTGTCATGTTGCCGGAAATAGAGCCATCAGTATCCCAATGCGTAGTAAGTCAGGGTCCTTACTTTTCTTGTGAAAACGATAAACTGATTCATAACCTAGGGAGCTATGAAGCTGATTGAGACGAACATTGTTCATTGTTAGTTCATGTTAACTAATGTAGATAACTAATGTTAACAATTGAAACCTTATTCTAAAGTATTACCTAAAACTAATCAAAATGACTAAAACAGAAAAATGACTAAAATATAACGATAAAAACTTATGCAAAATGTTAATAAATACAGTTACGATACTAAAATAACACTGTCCTCAACAAGAGGAAGAGGGCGATGCACACACTCAGCTTTAATACTAAGTGCTAGAGAGTTATGTTATAGTGATTATGGATACACTAGAGTCAAGGAAAAAGTAGGTGGAGGAAGGAATTGCAGATAGGGAAGAGAGAGTCAGAGAGGGCAGGATTCCCAGAGAAGGGAAGGACCAGGGGAAGTGTGAGAGAGGACAGAGCGATAGAAAGCAGATATCCTACAAAACTTAACACGCGTCTGGTGAGTGTTTCTGTCTGTATGTACTTCAGGAGATGTGTATCTGCTCTGTTAAATCAGATTCTGGCACGCAGATGTGACTGATCAGGAAAGATGGAGGGAATGTGTGGAGGGATTTTCACAGAAGACGATTGAGAATAAAGCAGCTGTTAACTGGTAACATGACGGACTGTCTAACTGAATTATGACTGATTTGTCTGTATGTCTGTAGGAATGTTCCTCGCAGTCGCTCATGTGTCTGTGAGTCAGAGGGTGGGATGGATGCTTAACTTAGTACTGTAGTACTACTGCAGTACTGTTTAAATTCGTAACTACTCTGATTAGTACTAAGTCAGTAATCACTAGTACAAGTACTTATAGTAATTCTAAGGCCCTGTTTGCACCTGGTATTAAGAAGCGTTTTGGACGATTGGATCAAAAGTGGACGACGCTAAATACAGGTGTAAAAGGGGTCTGAAACGTTTTGAGCTTGTCCACTTTCGATCACTTCCAGAGGTAGTTGAAAACGCATTTGGCCAGATTGCTTTCGCAGTGTAAACGCTCGTGGTTGAATGTGTTCGAACAGCCACAAAAAAACGCCTACTCTCCGTCTACTGACCTAACGCGTAAACATTATGGAATGTGCGCTAGCCAGATGGGATTTAAACTTTGTTGGCTGGAGACCCAAGTTTGGTTTGAAGATGAAATGCATACCAAGCATGTTCTCTCACCATTTCTGATTTCTAACACCCACTCGGCGTGATCTTGCGGCTGTCAGAGCAGAAATGAAAGCTGCTGTTCTCCGTGTGTTTTTCTGTCGTCTCCGTGTGCGTTCATATGAAAATTGCGCGAGCTTATTTTGTCCATTAGATTGAAAGATCTGAAAAAGCCCATAGACCCTCCCCATGAAGAAATCAGGACAGAAGTGGTTGAAAGTGGACAAAAGAGACACCAGGTGTGAACGGGTATGTGTCTCCCTCGTCTACTTGTGATCCAGTCGACCAAAACGCATCTTAATACCAGGTGTAAACAGGGCCTAAGTGTTAAAGTTAAGCGTGTGTTTGTGCTCCTGACATGAATGATTCCTTAAATCATGTGTCTTGCTGAGGACAGTGTTATTTTTGTATCCTTACTATATTATCTTAATATTTATTCATATTTTGCATTTAGTTTTTGTTATATTTTCCATTTAAATTTTAGTAATTTTGTTGTGTTTTAGTCATTTTATTAGTTTTTTTAATATCCTTTTTATTTTTAGTCATTTTAGTAAAAAAAATAAATTAAAAAAAATGATGCTTTTATATTGTATTTTTAGTTTTGTTTAACGATAACAGCACTGGTTGATGAGTTGTGCTTGTACTTTACTAAGTGATCAGGCGTACCATTTTCACCTGCTGCACCATAAAACAGGTGAAAAAATCCCACAGATGCACACTGAAGGAGGGATTTTCACACAAGACGAGAAGAAAACACCTAAAATCACCCAGAATGCCCTGACAACCACCCAGAACACTCCAGTATTGTGGCACAATTTATGTAGCAACTTGTTAGCAATGTTTTGTTTACTTATAAATACAAAACGCTGTTTTAAAGAGCTATAGGAAGTTCCTAAAATGCATAATTCATCTCTGGGTTTTATGATTACAAACAGCCTTCTAAGATGCCTTCTTTGCATGTATCCATTATGGAGAAGGACGTCCCATAATGCAGGGGTTCACAAACTTTTTTTGTCAGCCTTTGACCTAAAATATTTTCTTGAAGCCCCTCTGAAATTTTAAGTTAATATTTTAATAATTTAACAGCACATTTGCATGTTCATGGTTCTATGGTGGGGGTTATTAGTCACATGACATGCAGGTAAACAAATACTATATTTTATGTTTTTTTAATAAGTGTTTTTGTTTTTATTTCATAATTATTTATTTATTCGCATTTTAAATTTGTATTATTTAATGTATATTTTTGAGGTGATGAAAAGCTAAAAATAATAAAGTACCTAAAAGTATCAAAAAAAGTAATTCAGTCTAATTTAAATTATTGTTTTACCCAATATTTGTTTGTGCTGTGTATTTTTATGCTCATCACATGTACAACAGTTTCTATGACACACAGTTTTTGCCTATGTAAACAACACGGCAGTGCACTAGGTTTTAGAACAGAGCCTCTTTCCTGTATGAATGTATTTTAATGACTTATTGTGATCATTTATGTTTAGGTTATTTATTGTCTTAATAACTGCAGTTATTATTGTCTTGTAACCTTAGTTTTTTTGTTTAATATTTACCTCTTTATGTAACTAATATAACAGCATTGGTCCGGATGTTTCTCTCAACTCACATGCTAAACATCAAGGACATTTGCCTTTGTAGATTTTGAAAGAGAAGAAGCCGCTCACTGATTGGTCCAACATCACTGGATCCACCCCCTGCATGATGTCACTCAGCCCTCTGACCATTCACAAAGCAGCACAGGTACACTGTGAATGTGCATCAGATGGTTTGACATCTAGACCTTTAGTGGTCAGCACATTGACTGTGTTTAAACCATGTTCCCAGGAATCTTTGAAGGAGACGTCCAGTTTACCCCGCAGACGGAGCTCGCATAGGAAAGTCTCAGATAGACCTCTCTCTGCGCAAGGTGAGCAAACCAACGTTTACGCTTTGAGCTTTATTGCAATGATGCTTGTACAGAAATATCTGGTGTGATGAAATGCGGTTTAACTGGCGCTCAGACTGTAAGTAGGACAAACAGCAATGCAATTGTGCAAGACGATGAATGCATAGACAAAATGCAGCCTGCAAAACAACAAAACAGAAAGTACAACAGCCAAACACCATGCCAGTGCTGCATGTCGTGGCTTATTAGTTGTGAAGAGCTTTTGTCAGTGTTTTCATTAAGGTGTGTCCGTGTTGCTGCCACATACTGGAAAAGCAAGTGGAGCCACTGCAATTGCACACAGGCATGCTTTTGTTTGTCTCTAATAAACCTTACGGTCTTTTATCTCATGAAGAAATCAATCAAACAAAGACAATCTATGGAACAGTGTCTGTGCGTGAAGGTACATATGCACCTTCTTTACATAAATTTGTCTATAAGAAATCTGGTTACACTTTATTTTACAGTACGTGTACTTACAGTGTACTTACCCAAGAAAGTACTGGTAATATAAGGTAACTACATGGGTTAAGGTTAGGTTCAGGGTTAGTACTTATTTATTACCCAGTTATTGTAATTGCTATAAGTACATAGTATACATGCGAAACAGGACTGTAAAATAAAGTGCTACCAGAAATCTTACGAGTTAATGATTGAATTATGGGACGTGACTTAATTTTATTGCACTTCCTGTTTGATACCACCTTTTATATGATGATGATGATGATGATGATGGAAAGAAGGATTGGGAAATACTTGCAGGGCTAGAAATGATTTTATAGAGAATTTCTATTGAAATGTTGCAGTTGCCAAAGTGACTGAGTCTGTGTGTGTGTGTGTTGTAGTTGTTGTGTGTGTGTTGACTAGTAGTTGCAAACATAGTATGTACAAACTACTAGTTGCAAACTACTAGTCAATAAAACACCTATTAAGAGTGATTAAACCTCATTTCATAACTCATCCTGCTAATGTTGCTTCTGTTTAATATATTACTTGTGTTTTTCCACTCATGAAATCATGACCTCAAAATTTTTTTTTTTTTTAATTTATTTAGAATATAAACTTTTTTTAAGATTTAAAATAAATTAAATAAAGGTAAAATCTCATTGTCATTACTTTAAGGCAGCATTTTGACTTTTATAATGGTTCACGGTATTTATTTAATTTTATATATATATTAACTTTTAGTTTTCTAATAAGACTTCAACAAACATGAGGTACAAAAAGGGAAACAACAGTACGGTACATTTTAAATGTACAGAAATAACAAACAAAATAACGTAAAAGATGTCAAATCATAAATATACTTGATACATAAAATACAAGAAGGTTAGTTAAGTCAAAAGATGGTTTTAAGTATTATTTTTAAGATGTTTATTAGCCAGAAGCGTCTAATAAATGATTTGATACATAAAATACAAGAAGGTTAGTTAAGTCAAAAGATGGTTTTAAGTATTATTTTTAAGATGTTTATTAGCCAGAAGCGTCTAATAAATGATTGAATGTAAATGTAATGTGTCCCTTGCTTTCATGTGTTAGTGTTGGTGCGAATGACTCCAGACAGACAAACCTCTGAGGCTCTGTCGCCTCGCCTTCCTCATCCCACCCACAGACTGAGTAATGGACATTGTAATGGGCTGAGATCAGCGCAGACCGATGGGAACGGCTCTCACGCGCCATGCAACAGCGCCAACACCTCCCGCGCGCCCAGGTGAGTGGCACAAACCAGCAACCTGGCTTTGTTTTTGAATTATAATAATGAATAATCTGTACGGGAAGCTGTAACAGGTGTGTGTTTACATGGGTGTGTGAAACCTTTTATTTGAGGCGTATGAATCTGAGGTGTTTGTGAGTAAACATATTAAACTGACTGAGTGTGGGTGAAATCTGTGAAGGGAACAGTTAAAAGAAATTTTGCAGTCATTATTTCATTCAAACCCGTATGCTGTCATTAATACCCCGGAACATTATACGAGAATCTCTAATGCTCTGTTTTAATGTAGCTTGTTTCCATACAACAACAATTTATAGTCCATGACCAGGACTGTTGAATTTCAAAGGATAAAATCCACCATAACAGTACCATAAAAATAGTCTATATGACTTGTGTATTTTAGTCTTCTGTTCTGAGTCAAATGATTTGTGTGAGAAACAGACCTAAATTAAGTAAATCACATGCTAGTCTGTCATATTCGGTTGTGAGTGACGCATGTAAACCAATAAATGACATCAAGCCTGGCACAAAATTTCATTGCTTGGCCAGAAGGGAAGATGTTTAGACAACAATGGCTTTAGTTTCATTCAATTTCTCTATCTCTATATTATAATTTAGCATCTATTATATACCATATTACGTCCAGCATATATATATATGAAGTTGTATATTTAAGTATATCCAACTTTATTAGCATACATGCAGTACACTCACATACAGCAATATATACTATCCATACGATATATATAGCAAATCTCAACTGAATGTAACAAAATGTATTATCGCACAGCTCTCTTTATAAATTTGGATATATAAATAAATCCAACTTTATTCACATACATGCAGCACACTCACATAAAGCAATATATACTATTGATTGTTTATATTGTTGCAAAATGTAACTATATAATCGCCCAGCTCTAATCTGCTAAATGCAACTACAAGTCATGAAAATGTTAAGATATTACAAACATTAACATCATGATTTTCTGTAAAGCTGCTTTGAAACCATGTGTATTGTGTCTCTTTTTGTTAATGACAGAATTGTCATTTTGGTAACACTTTACAATAAGGTTGTTAGTTAATGCAACAATGCTACTAACAATGAGCAATACATTTGTTAGAGTATTTATTAAGCTTTGTTGACATTAATTAATAACAATACAACTGTTCATTGTTTGTTCATGCCAGCTCAGATCCATTAAATAATATTATAAGATACAACTTTTGATTCTAATAATGTATTAGTAAATGTTGAAATTAACTAAGATGCTTTAAAAGCATTTTTCATTGTTAGTTCAAGTTAACTAATGTTAAGAAATGAAACCTTATTGTAAAGTGTTACTGTCATTGTTGTATGAACTACTTCTTTGAGTAATGATTGTGTTCTGTTGATATAATCATGAATGAGAGCTCTGGCTGGTTCTGCTGTGGGAAATTTCTTTTTTTTAATTGATATTCACTTAATATTCACATAAAATAATAATAATAATGCAAAACAATCTCAACTTTACAGCCCTCAGAACATCTTGGATTTGGTGGAGATCGAACGGAAACTCCGAGAGGCCAAAGCAGAGCGGGAACGTCTGCTGAAAGAGAGAGTGAGTTACTGACCAGACACAACCACAACAATACTGATCACTGGAAATCATACAAAACCGTAAAATACATGAAGAATTGACCCTTGGTCATCATCAGTGTTAAAGAGCTCACAACAGACTTGTGCTTGCTTGTTTGTTTGTTTTTCTCATATCATTTCAACAGAATCACTCTCACTTTCATGCTGACTCACGTCTTCAGCTGCGATTCAGTTGCATATGATCACATGACTTATTTTTAGACCAACCGCACGATTGTTCATGCAGCAGTTCCTTAAACATTTACCTTTGCCTTTACTCATTTAACAGACACTTTCATCCAATAGACCTGTCATGATTATTTATTAATCGTCCGATCAAGGTTATTCGAGCTAATCTATTTCTATCACATTTTGCCAAAGAATATAAAAACACTGTTGTAAAGTACACAAAGAGTCAAAGGTCTTCCTTCATACGAAATAAAGGTTTGTGGGTTTATTCAGACTGCATTATTATATTATATTATATTATATTAACATACTTCTGTTCTGTTTAGTTAATTTTATTTTCATGGACTTTTACTTTGTTATTGTCAGTCACATGTGTTCCTTTGTTCAGTTTCCCGCCACTCTTTAGTTGTCATGGTAATTCATTTAATCAGTACAGGTGTTTATCATTATTTAATTCATTTGGCTTGTACTTAAGTTGCAGTCTTTTCAGTGCTTAGTCTTCGTCCTCGTTAATGCTTACGGTTTTATTCGTCTACTTGCTGTTATTTGAGTTTTCCAGTGTGGATTATTAAAGCCGTTGAACATGATCTTCATCTTCTTTGTGTATTCTTGTAACCATGCGTGACAATACTAATTTCCACAACATTAAATTAAATGATATGGGGCTATCTTATTATAGTTTGTATTAGTATATATGATTCCAAGTACAAAAATAACAGATTAGGTTTAAACTGTAAATAACATAAAAGAGAATTAAATCGTTAATCGCATTTATTTGTATGACAATTAATCGTCAGCACAAAATTCATGATCGTGACTTAGAAATGAGGAGCATCGCAAGCAGTTTGCCATAAGAGTGAGCAATATCCTTAGACACAATCCCATGTTTCACATTAAATTAGGACACTAGATAGAGATGAAGTGAAAGTGAAAGTTTCTATTAAGCGCTACTGACTAAAATGTGGCCCGTTCATATGTTGTTTTTCCACCAGTGAAAATACTTCCAAATGAATCCAAACTAACACAGTCTGACGGCAGTTTCTCGTCTCCGTTTGTCTCAATGCAGGAGGAGCGTCAGCGGCTGTTGGCAGAGCAACACAGACAGAAGGAGCGACAATCTTTAAAAATACAGATGGATTCATCAAAACCAGAGCCACATGCTGAGGAGCGGCTGCAAATGAACTCACCGACCAGGACGCCAGAGGTACGTCTGAAAATAAAATACACATTCTGACATCATTTACTCACCCTCATGTATCATGTAAAGCTTCCCTTTTACATAAAATGAAAGTGAACAGTGATTTGTTCTGTCAAACTCAAAGTCCGTATGACTCGTATATTATATTCCAAGTCTTCTAAAGTCATATGATGCTTTGTCAAGTATAGCACAGATTGTTTCAATGCAGCTTCACAGTAATAAACAGGACTATTAACATTAACCGTGTTAATGTTGCAAAATTAATTATGAAGCAAATTCGATTTCAGTAAAGCAGCTCTACAGAAGACAATAGTTTCATTAGGGCTGGTTCACACTAGGGATGTGACGGTGAGGAAATCTTCCCACCGGTTAATCGACGTGTGACAACACCGGTAATACCGGTTTCACCGGCGGGGGCTTTTAAATCACTAATTCTAAACCGAAAGTAAAAATGTGCACAGCCGCTCGGGCATTCATAACGGTGTGGAGCAAAGCGAGTGTTTTCAATTAATTCCTATGGAAGTTAAGCTTCCATAGGCATGAACTGAAAACACGCTAGTGGACACGCACCGCGAATGACAGTGCGGCCGTGAATGAATGACTGTGCGGCTGTGCGCATTTTTCTTTCGGTATAGAATTAGCGCCAATTCAGGGGCGGGTTGCTTGAATTGTGGGTTCATTAGCCTATTATTCTTAATGAAAAACACAACAACAAATCAGTATAATGACAAACTCACTTAAGTAGGTGCTTTTACATTTAGCTTTGAAACCAAATCCTCGCTGTCATCTTGTCAATCATCTCCTCACTCTCGTGATGAATGAAATCTGACTCCTGGTGCTAGTTTGTGCTGCGACTCTCGTTCAGCTCACGCTTCATTAAGCAGACACGTTCAGTTTTTAATTGTAGTGTCTGTTCTCTAACTGAACTAAATGATTTTATTAGTATAAAAATCAAAACAACAATGGGGGCGGTGCTGCGGTGGGCAAGTAATGTAACCGGTGTTTCGCCTGAACACCGGCAACACCGACTATCGCAGCAAGCCTAGTTCACACAGAACGCGCAAGATGTGGGCAGTGGAATGGGGAAAAACTGCAAGGTCGCGAGACGCGACTTTTAAAAGTTGAACTAATTTTAACTTGAGCGCTGCGTATTTAGAACGATGTGTCATGCGCAAGACACTGCAAAAGACGCGAGCGCAACGGTCAAACACATCTGTCCAGCACGTGTTTACATAGAAAAATAATGGAAAAGTAGCCCAGTGGAATGGAAAACCGTGTTCTGTGTGAACGGCCCCTCATTCAGCTCAAGTCGGATGTAATGTCGATTCAGTTCAGTTTAAAAGTTTTAGTGTCAATGTTGCAATGTCCATTGCAGTCAATTCCAATTTCAGCGCAGTCGAAACGATAATATTACTGAATTTGAAGTGTCTTTTGTGTGACCTGAAAATAGTTTCCATCTGGATCTTAAATCTAATTCATGCCTGTCAGTAATTTAGAAGCGGATTTAGCACCACTTTTTACCCGGGGTTATAAAAACCTGCTCTGGAGCACTTTTGCTGTGTTAACCCCATATTGAGATGCCAATGACAACCAATCGCGTGCCTCATATTCACATGCTTTGGACAGTCACAGAAACACAGTCGTTTCAGCGTTTGATGAGGAAAATGTCAAATGGTTCATCGAAAACACGACAATGGGACTGAGACAGTTTCATTCTTAGCTTTATAGTCTGTACAGTGCATTCAAGAAAAAGTTTATAGTACAGTCGGCAATGTATAATATGAGGATGCGCAATGCTAGAGCTTTTATATAAGCATATCGTGCACTGATAGGCAAATTAGGATGTTTAGGAATGTACAGTGTGAAACGTCAGCTTATGAATACCCAGGATGAATTGTTAACTATTTCAAGTGTGAAAGAGTGCTCTGTTTAATATATTTGACTATTTTTAAATCCATTCTGTAGAATCTGTAGAATGTCCCCCCCAAAATCAGCACAGAAAATGCTGCGTGTTTCCATCTGAGCATGTTCATTTTGATTGTGCTTTTATCTTGTTTATTTCCTCTTCTTTGTGTAGCAGGGTGTCCCGCTTTCTCTGACGGCGAACTTTGACCTGCGCGCTCATGTGGAGTCTCTGGGTCATAATGTGACGGGGTGCATGGGAGTTAATTTGTCTCCCCGGCGGTGTGGCGGCTTTCTAACCAAGCGCGGAGGTCGAGTGAAGACGTGGAGGAGGAGGTGGTTTATTTTTGATCTGGACCACCAAAGACTGGCATACTACACTGGTGAGGAAAAGAGCGGCACGGCACGTAGAAAAAGAGCAAGAGAACATATTACAACAATGCATCCATTAACACGGGGGTTTGTGAGTTGATGAAAAGCTAATAATTATTAAATCCCAATGTGACATTATAATAAACAAATTAATCTAGGGCTGCACAATTAATCAAACAAAACTGCAGTTCTGCAAGCCCTGTGAGGTTAACGTGCATTTGGAAACGCAGTGTGCCTTAGGTTCACTTTATTTACATTCACATTTGCATCATTTCCAACAGAAGTTCAGCATTTTACCAATATTTCGCCAAAATAAAAGCTCAAGGATCTGACGTTAAAAAAGAATTTAAAACATTAATATTAGTGCTGTAACCTTGTAGATGTTTGTTGTTTTTTTTATATATATATAGTTTTAAAACAATAGAAATATATATTTTATCTGTTTACTTGCATGTCATACAGTGTTATAATAGTATCATTGAGATATTATTATAGTTTTTTCATATTTTGAATGTTTTTATTATTTTCATATTCATTTTTGTTAAAGTTTTAGTAATTTTGTTGTTTGCTTTTGAAATTTTATTAGTTGTTTTTTTAATGTCTGTTGTTTTTATTAAAAAAAATTCAATTTTAGTTTTTTTTTTTTTTCAACTAAATGAAAATGAGACATGTTGCTTTGGCAACTAGCTGAAATAAAATAAGTTTAATTTTATATTTTATTTCATTTCAGTTAATGTTTATTTTATTAGCAGTAAAAAAAATTGTATAGTTTTAGTTAACTACACTGCCGTTCAAGTTTTTGATCGGCAAGATTTTTTATGTTTTTAGAAGAAGTCTCTTATGCTCACCAAGGCTGCATTTATTTTATTAAAAATACAAAAAAAAACTGTAATATTGTGAAATATTTTAAAATAACTGTTTTCTATGTGAATATATTTTAAAATGTAATTTATTCCTGTGATCAAAGCTGAATTTTTAGCATCATTACTCCAGTCTTCAGTGTCACATGATCCTTCAGAAATCATTGTAATATGATGATTTGCTGCTCAAGAAACATTTCTGATTATTATCAATGTTGAAAACAGTTGTGTAAATCTTTTTTTAGGATTCTTTGAATAGAAAGTTCAAAAGAACAGCATTTATCTGAAATAGAAAGCTTTTGCAACATTGTACATTGCAAGTTTTGGGTCAGTAAGATTTTTTTTATTTTTTTTTTTGGGAAAGAACTTAAAGAAATGAATACATTTATTCAGCAAGGATGCATTAAATTGATCAAAAGTGACAGTAAAGACATTTATAATGTTCTATTTAAAATAAATGCTTTTGAACTTTGTTCATTAAAGAATCCTGAAAAAAATGATTTACACAACTGTTTTCAACATTGATAATAATCATAAATGTTTCTTGAGCAGCAAATCAGCATATTAGAATGATTTCTGAAGGACCTTGTTGAATCAATGCCACGTAGAATTAAGGCAGTTCTGAAGGCGAAAGGGGTCAAACACAGTATTAGTATGGTGTTCCTAATAATCCTTTAGGTGAGTGTGTGTATATATATATATATATATATATATATATATATATAAAATAAATGCATCCTTGGTGAGCATAAGAGACTTCTAAAAACATTAAAAATCTTACCGACTTTTGAACAGCAGTGTATCTTAACCCTGAATGTGACCATTAACCGACATCAGAGAACCGTGAACATGCAAATTTGTACTTAATTTATTGAAATATTAACTTATAATCTTAGGGGGACTGCAAGAAAAAATTTGACATCGGCTGACAATAAGTTTGGGAATCGCTGGATTAACACGTCACACTAAACGTATTTACAGTGTATAGAAATCTGATGAATATCTGCTGCTTTCTCAATGAAATCTCAATGTTCTTCTCGTTGTTTTCTCAGAACTAGATGAGAAGAAACTCAAAGGGGTCATTTACTTTCAGGCCATCGAGGAGGTTTATTACGATCATCTACGAACGGCTACAACAGTGAGTTCATACGCCGCCTCATATGGAGAAAAAACAGACTACAATCTCAAACGATAGACACAAAACTGTAACTCTAACCCTAACTAATTTTAGCAGAGTAGCCCATGGTCATATTTTGTAAAAGCACATAGTCATTGTACAGCTGTATAAACAGTTTAGCAGGATTTCTGACACATTTCCCATGCTGACAATGTTTGTCGCTGTAACGCGTCTCATTTTGTCATCCTCAGTCTCCGCGGCCCAGTCTCACCTTCTGTGTGAAAACATACGAGCGGCTCTTTTTCCTCGTGGCCCACAGCGCTGAAGCCATGAGAATCTGGATGGACGTTATTGTGACTGCGACGGATGAACACAGCAGATACTGATGAACACTAGAAATGATGCTGAACACATCCTGACACGTGATGAAACCCGTAGAGGAGATCGCTCAGGGACTTTAATGGATGCCACAACACAAGATGAATACGAATGTCAGTAGGAGCAGTGGACTCTGGGATACGGTGTATAAACACTCATAAACAGACGGTCAGTGCTGATATGGACCTTCAGTGGGTTTGTGTTCTGCTGCCATCTGCAGTTACACTAACAGAGCACATCCCACACCTCACTCATGGAGGCTGACTTGTGTTATGTTTCTTACACATTATTTATTATTGTTACATTTTCATTTTTGTCAAGTTTTGCTATTTTGGGGTAAAAATCCTGCAAAGTGTTAATAAACATTTACATTCCAAACAATGTGTCAGGACCTTATGTGACCTTATAGGCTACAGCAGTTTCAACTACAAAACATCAGCTCATTGTTATTTTGTGTAAGGAGCAGCCAAAGAAAAATAAATAAATAATTTACAGTCAATTAAATTTAAACCTCAAGGAAAAACAAGTTTGATTAAAATAATATGAAAATGCATCTTCTAATAAGACTAAAATGGGGCTTATAAAATGTTTCAACCATAAAAATGAGTCCTCAAATATATAGTTCACTTAAAATTAAAATCGTTGTTTAAATAAAAAAACCTAAAGGAAAAACAAGGTTATATATATAAATATATATAAATCCGTAAAATAACAGAAAAAGTACTGGCAGCTTATTACCAAGACATTATCCAGTAATTTTACAAACATTGTAATGTTTCAAATACAAACACCTGTATTTTGAATTTTGCACTTCATTGCGTTGTGTGTATATATATATATATATATATATATATATATATACACACTAGTGCTGTCAAACGATTATTCGCGATTAATTGCATCCAAAATAAAAGTTTGTTTACATAATATGTGTGTGTACTGTGTATAATTATTATGTATATATAAATACACACACATGCATGTATATATTTAAGAAATATGTTATTTTTATATATTAAACATTTATATTTTAATACAACATAAATTATATGAATATATATACATTATATACATGCAAATATTTCTTAAATATATACTTGTATGTGTGTGTATACACATATTATGCAAACACTAAAAACTTTTATTTTGGATGAAGATGCATTTTATGTAGGTTTAATATATGTGCGTGTGTACACACACACACACACACACACATATATATATATATATATATACATAAAATGCATCTTCTATACATATATATTATATCCATACATCCATATATATGGAAGATGCATTTTATGTAGGTTTAATATATTTATTATATGTTGTTGTTATAGCCTATATACATAATTAAAATAAATACTAGTTCACTTAAAATTAAACTTTTTTCATAATTTATCAAAAAGTGGTTATCAACTCGCGACTCTTTTCCATGCAACAAAGGAGTGACCGGAAGAAAAATGGCACAATAAAAGTTTCAATACAGCATTTGCACTAAAAATACTGAATGTTATTGTGCGCTGTAATATTACAATAAACAAATAAATCCGGCATATATGCAATCATGCAATGTCAGTATGTGATTTTGTGTTGTTGTTTTTCAGAGTGCAGTTTAAAACACTACGGCGATAAACAGAATGTTTATTTATGATCTGACTGAATCTTTTAAATCCGATTCGTTGATCGTTATAAGCGTTTGGCAGATTGAATCTCGGCTGCTTTGAGTTCTGCATCGATTATCATTGATATCTGTCTCTCTGATGAAGATGAGCGTGAGCAGCTCGCTGTACGTGGGCGATCTGGGGCCGGACGTGAATGAAGCCATGCTGTTCGAGCGCTTCAGGTCGGTCGGTCCGGTTCAGTCGATTCGAGTCTGTCGAGACAAACTCACGTGCCGCTCGCTCGGATACGCGTATGTGAACTTCGAGCAACCCACTGATGGTGAGATGATTGAGAATATCACCATTTAACATTAATAATCAACTGATCGTGGTTTCATTAGTTTTCTGTGAAGTAGCCTACTTTTGTACCTAAGCAAAAAAGAGTGCTGTCACTCCAGTGAATGTCAGTTTTCTTCCTCAGTAACGTTATATTCCATCATATATCCTCCTGAGACCCAGAAAAAAGTTTTTTGAATGTAGTATTTTTTCATGCCATTCCATTGTTTAGAGCATAAGAAACAAATGGGGTAAAATATGTTTTATTCACATGTCATATGTCTTCTGTAGTGGTTTAAAAAATAAAAAAGACATTAAATTACATGTATAGGCAAAAACAATGGGATTTTTTTTTTTCATTCACCAATCAATCTTTAGGTTTCAGGATTTTTTTAACCATACTTTGTATAAAGATGATTCTCAGGCATGCATATATCGGCCACCATATCGCCATTGGCCAATATATGTTCATTTTTAATGTTTTCGTTATTGGTCCGATAAAGAAGATTTGGACGATATATTAAAGCCGATAAATAATGGATTATTTCCTTCAGCTGAGACACTTCAGATGCGCAATGTCCGCCATGATGTTTTTGAATTGCTTGAAATATGATTGAAATCACTTGTGCAACAAGTGCAATGTGCAGTGCAAGTCGGAAATATAGGATACATAATGAGATTATGAGAACATCATTATAATTGTGTGCTTGGGACGTGGCTTTTAATGGTGAGAACGTTTGTTTTTTTTAAATCAGGCTCGTCTTAAAAAATTATATAAAAATATGGATTTAGATTTATCGGTCAATATATCGGTTATCAGCTTTCAAATATAAAGAATTATCAGTATCGGCCTACATTTTCATATCGTGCATCCTATGTTATGAAAGATATAATGGAATGAATTGATATACCATTTTACTTTATGCAATATGTGGGTAAAATGGCCATACATGGGTAGTGTATGGCCAATGCCCAGAAAGTCATATTTTGATTAGAAACTCCATTACATTTTCCCGAGATGTTGATTCATGACAATTTGAAAATTAGTCAGATTTAAATGATAATTACAAAATATATTTCCATAAGAGTGCTACATTTGATCACTAAATTAATGTCAGTCATTTTTAAAGACCAAGGAGAGGGTGAAACCTCCAAACATTTGGTATTTCTGAAAATCCCTGAATGTGCTCTTTACTTAAACTGTGACATATGGTTTCAGAGAAATTCACTAAAATAAAATGTCCACTAGAGAGGACAAAAGCCTGTTCCTGCTCGTCTTGTTTTCTAGGACAAATATCGGTATCACTTTAGTTTAGGGTCCAATTCTCACTATTACCTAGTTGCTTATTAGCTTGCATATCACTAGGATATTGGCTGTTTATTGGTACTTATAAACCACATATTAATGCCTTATTCTGTATGACCATATTCCACATCCCTTAACCCAATAACTAAACTTGTTTCGTTGTAACGTTGGTTCTCCTTCACATCCTAGCCGAACGAGCCTTGGATACCATGAACTTTGACCTCATGCAGGGTAAGCCAATGCGTCTTATGTGGTGTCAGCGAAACCCTTCGCTGAGGAAGAGCGGCGTGGGAAACATCTTTATTAAGAACCTGCAGAAATCCATTGACAGCGAGGGCCTGTTTGACATCTTCTCATCATTTGGAAACATCTTGTCCTGTAAAGTAAGAAACGTTCTCCACCTCCAGCTCTATTATATGAGATTAATATTCAGCGCAGGAGAATCTGAAGCACGTTTCTTTTCATTAAGGTGGCTTGCGATGAAAACGGATCGAAAGGCTTTGGATTTGTGCACTTTGAGACGCATGAAGCTGCTGAAAAAGCCATCAAGAAATTAAACGGCATGTTGATCAACGAGCTGAAAGTGTAAGTCGTGACTAAACGCATCGATTTTCATCATGTTGAACTGCACATGTTGAGTCTTGCAAGCAGAGGTGGAAAGAGTACCTGAAAACCTGTTTAAAGGGATAGTTCACCCAAAAATGAAAATGATCCCATAATAAGTAATCCATACGGCTCCAGGGGGTTAATAAACGCCTTCTGAAGAAAAGTGATATCCATATTTATAACTTTATAAACTAGAATCACTGTCTTCCGTCCACGAGTCTAGTTCTGGCAGAAAAGTGACCTCTGACCCAACATAGGATGTAGGTGTAGCTTACGTGAGAGTAGACGCCTCTCGCGGTTCAAACTAATAGGGCTGGTCAACAAACTCATGCTCCTCCCACATTTCTCTTTAAAAATTCTCATTTTAGACTTCTAATTTGTGACCGTGTTTTGTTTTGCTCTATCTTCTGCGTTTGTCAATACGTCATGTGACAGGTCAGAGGTCACTCTTCCGCTGGAACTAGACTCAAGTACGGCTGTTACCAGAAGCCAGTGATTATAGTTTATAAAGTTATAAACAAGTATATTTTTCTTACAAAAACGCATCGCTTCACTCCATAAGGCCTTTATTAACCCCCTGGAGCCGTATAGAGTACTTTTAATGATGGATGGATGCACTTTTTGGGCTTCAAATAACAAGGTGCCATTCACACCTATTATAAAGCTTGGAAAGCCGGGATATTTTTTTTTTAATCTATTTTTTAATATAACTCCGATTGTGTTCATCAGAAAGAAGAATGTCATATACACATGGCTTGAGGGTGAGTAAATCATGGGGTATTTTTCATTTTTGGGTACAGAAGTACAGATACACCAATTCCAATGCGACTTGAGTAAAAAAAAAAAAAAAAGTGTTTTTATTATTATTATTTTAACTTGAGCGCCACTTTTTATAATGCCGTGTCATGCACAAGAAGCTGCAAAAGGTGCGAGACGCGAGCACAACAGTTAAAGACGTCTATCTAGCGCGTTTACATAGAAAAGCAATGGAAAAGTAGCACATTGGAATGGAAAAACACGCTTTGTGTGAACGGCCCCTTAGTATCTGATTTGAACAGTACTTCAGTATTTTAAATAAAATAAATAAATAAATAAATAAATAAATAAATAAAATTTACTCGTACTGAATGTAAGCTCAAAGATGCGCTAGTCCTCAACACCTAAGAGACATGCTAGTGAAAAAAAGAAAAGATTTGTGAAGAGAGCAATCACGTTTATTTTCTAAAGTCGAAATTAAACTAAAGACTTCAATATTGCAATAACTCAAGGTCTCAGTTAAGCTCAAGTGCTCAAAAAGGGCATAAGTAAACATATAATTAATACAAGTCTTCAATATAATATTAATAAAATAATGTTAACTATAATTAAAACCTTAAAAAAGTCAATGCCTACTTGCACTGGACGTCATGTCCTTATCTCAAATATGAAACACCTGCAATTCAACAACTAGCTGATAATACACTTACATTCATGTAAAGTATAGCCTGACACTGTGTCCTAACTACATGCGACGCGACGCCGCGACACGCGATGATTCGGTTTTAGAAACGGTTTCAGAAACGGTTTCTATTTCTGCGACGTCGCGGCTGGAATAACAACACAAAACATGGCAATGATAATCTCAGGTAGTGTTTATGTGCTTTATTTAATGTTAAAAGCGTGTAATGTGGCTTTGAATATCATTTAGTGCTCCCAGTTTTGTAACGTAGTCGTACTAAAAGCAACAATAATTCACCTCAGATCTTGAAATTAAACAAATGGAAACAAGAACGTTCAAACTGTGAACAAACAAGTGTATTCTATAACAAAGATTGTTTTAGTAACTCAGTATGTATTTTAGTAATGTTTAAATGGTGTAGTATTTGTGAATTTGATTATGTAGGCTACTTTTCCCAGCGAGTGCCGTCAAGATTAATCTCTGGTGCCGTGCACTTGCCGCGAGAGGCCGCCCACGCGCTGTTCTGATTGGCTGTGGTTTTTGATTGATTTGTCGCGTCTGGTGTGGACAGACAAGTTGCTTGTCGCTGGAATCTTATCGCGTCGCGTGTAGTTAGGACACGGTGTGACGGCGTCATACTCAGATTCTAGTCAGAATATGAGTATGATACTGCTCCATTGGGCTGTGAATATTGGCCGTGTTTCAACCGAACCAGGAAAGAAAACGCCTCTGCACTCAATTGGATAGGCCTACAACCAGAGCAACGGAGTAAGTGACGTATGTTGAGCGACGCATAGTTGTCAACAGAACTTAACTGCACGCACGCTGGAAGAAGTAGAAGAAGAAGAAGAAGAAGAAGATGAGTGTAAACGATCTTTGCCAGTGTTGTAAAAAAGAATTTAAGGATACACGGAGTACTTACCAACACCATTTTTGAGAAAAATAGTAAAGGTGAATGCATATACGAACATCTTTGTTGTAAACGAATTCAACCCAAGCACTCTTTGGTGACGTGGATCATTACGTTACTGTTGATCATCTGTCCATCATCGTATAAAGCCCGCCCTGACAATTTGATTGGTCCGAACAGCTCTGGTTCGAGCATAGTTGCTCCACAACGGATCAAGTCCAGACCGAACTTCCCGACCTCAAATGTTGTGGGCGGGGCTAAATTCGGCTGGCATCCAGGCTATGTAAAGCAGCCTTGTTGACAAGTTTGGGAGAACAGTGGCAAAGTGAACCAGATGTAGTACTTTCATTGTCCTGTAGATGGCGATATCGCTTCTTTTGTAAGAAAATAAACCGCTGCAGAAAAAGTTGGGTGCCATGCAAAATGTAACTAGTAATTGCAATACTTAGGGGTGTTCGAGTCCAGGTTTTTTGGTGTCGACTCCGATTCCCGACTCCCACTGTAGGAGTCGATTCGACTCCATTTACTTTACATCAAAACAGGGTCAGACATAAGACAAGATTGCAGTCATTACACACTTAATTTATTTATTTACCCCCGACAAAAAGTCTTAAAATCCCCTTATTAAAACAACACACTTTTAATGTGACTTTTCAAATTAGTCCAATTTAGCGATGACTTGATGAGTAGCTATCAACGTTGCTACTTAGCTGTTGCCAATACCTAATTTTACAGAGGGAAAATTCACGAAAAACAGCCGTGGTCGAATGTCAGAATTATGTAAACGAGAAAGAAGGTATTCTTTAATGAATTATTCCTAGGTTAATGGTCGGGTGATGGCGCTAAACGCACATGATCATTGTCTTAAAAGCTTAAAAGGTGCTTGGACAGGAGAGTTAAAGGTACTAAAAATGTATACAATACATACGATAATATACACTTATTGATATTTATTCTTATGTGAGTTTTTTTATGATTTATGGTTAGTTTAATGATTATGAACACAAGTTAACCATGGAAAACCAAATCTATATTTATTGCATTAATATACCATCAATTAAACTAAAACTGGCACGAGGTATGTAGGCCTATAATTACAAACTAAAGTCTCTATGGATGTTATCTATTTCTAAAGTGAGCTACAGTACATGTAGGATAAATGTATGTGACAAAGTTTCTGCGACAGCTCTCTGACGCAGTGTAATACGTCAGTGTCCGAATTTATCGCTTCATTTCGTTCACTTCTTGCTTATATAGTGCACTCAACTGCCATGCATTATATAGGGATTAGAGAATCAGTAAACAAGTGAGCGATTTCGGACACAGCAACAGAGTCAACACCGAGAGTCGATTCCTGTGCTGGAGTCGACCCCGACTCTGAGGCTATTCAGAGTCAAGGAATCAACTCTTTTGGAGTCGACTCCCCATCACTAGCAATACTCATTACAAATGTATTGGAGTAAAGAGTGCATATACTTACTCAAAAATGTAGTCAAGTAGAAAGTAAAAGTAAGTTACTCAGTCAAAGTACAAAGTAGCCAAAAAGATACTTAAGGACAGTAACTAATTACATTTACTCAAATACTTTACACCACTGCTTGTAGCCTAAGTTTCATATGTCGCACCTTTAAGGTTCGTCGGCCACTTCAGAACGCAAAAAGAGCGTGAGGCTGAGTTGCAGGCGAGAGCAAAAGAGTTCACAAACATTTACATCAAGAACTTCGGCACAGATGTGGATGCCAAGACGCTGACTGAGATATTCAGCAAATTCGGTGAGTATTTGTTTTGTGGAAGTATAGATGAAACTATTGCATCTTTGACACTTTTCTTTTTATTTAAGGCCCAACCCTGAGTGTTCGGGTCATGACGGACGAGAAGGGAAACTCTAGAGGATTTGGTTTTGTCAGCTTTGAGAGACACAGTGATGCCAAGCGGGTGAGATAAAACGAAACGAAAGGAGTGATCTGTATGTTTGAGCGTTTATTGATTTAGAACACTCCATCACAAGCTTTTATTCTTTCAACCAACAGCAAACCACATGCACAGGATTATGAAAAGGATCCTATAGGCAGCATTTGTCTGCTTCTGGGTTTTAAACTTAAAGTCAATGCTACTTTTTTCGCTTTTTGTTGTGTTAAATGCACCAAAAGAGAATCTGCACTACATGCAACTGTCCATTTATAAAGACATTTTGAATAGGCTCTCACATCCCTGTGACCCTACAGAAAATAAGTGGTTTGATATTCTAAATGAACAAAAAACAACCGGAGGGAGACCGTGTCATACTGGGGGGGACTGAATAAGCCGGAGCGGTACAAATCATAAAGTTTGTGGGAAGAAGTATAACTTATTTTTAACAGGAGCGGGACTGAAAAATTGACCCTGTGCAGACATTTAATTTAATTTAAAGGGCACTTCTTCTTGTTGTAATTTTCATTGTGAATTGAAGAGAGAGAGTGAAAATTATTATTAAAACTAATTTATGGCACCAAAAACATTAATAACATTATACGTGGACCTCAGGGGAGAAATAAATAAGAGAATTGTGTGATATAACCCTAAGGCTGTGGACGAGTTGAACAGGACAGAGCTGAACGGCAGGCAGGTGTACATGGGCCGAGCTCAGAAGAGACGAGAACGTCAGGTGGAACTGAAGCGGCGCTTCGAGCTGATAAGACAGGAGCGCATGATGCGCTGTCAGGTACCAGTGACGCCTCTGAAACCTCCTGCATTTTTTACGCTGATTAAAGGGCCATGCACGCACACCAAGGACCATTTATAACGATAACAATTGTTCCAATTCTAAGGGAATAGGGAAGTCCACACCATAGTTCCAGACCATGGGTGCGTCTCAATCAGCTCCCTATACCTTCCTCGGCCGTGAATCTGTATATCGTGTACATTAATGTGGCGATTCCCTGATAAGTGCCTTGACTACTGAGCTAGGGAGCTGATTGAGATGCACCCCATGACTCTAATGATAATGAAACAGAGGAAGGAAATTGTTGAAATCACTTTCAGAACGATTTTTTCAGTTGATAAACGATAAAAACATTGACAGCCGAACAGAATCCACCCAATTTTAAAGAAATCGAGCATTTAAAGCGGCAGACAACAAAACTGCAGCGCATGCTTATAATAAACACAATGTTATCATCTGCTGGTGTGGACACTAATATAGTTATTGTTATAGTTCATGTTATAGTTATTGTTAAAGTTATAATTATTACAGTTAGCATTAAAGATAGCATTATAGTTATCGCTGTATTTACTGTTATAGTTATCATTATGGTTATTGTTAATTATCATTAGAGTAATCGTTATAGTTATTGTTAGTTATCATTAAACACTGCCGTTCAAAAGTTTTTGATCGGTAAGATTTTTAATGTTGAAGTCTCTTATGCTCACCAAGGCTGCTTTTATTTTATTAAAAATACAAAAAAAACTAATATTGTGAAATATTATTAAAATGTAAAATAACTGTTTTCTATTTGAATATATTTTGAAATGTAATTTATTCCTGTGATCAAAGCTGAATTTTCAGCATCATTACTCCAGTCTTCAGTGTCACATGATCCTTCAGAAATCATTCTAATATGATGATTTGCTGCTCAAGAAACATTTATGATTATTATCAATGTTGAAAACAGTTGTGTAAAACATTTTTTTTTAGGATTCTTTGATGAATAGAAAGTTATGATTAAAGTTATCATTATAGTTATTATTAAAGTTATAATTATAGTTATTGTTATAGTTATTGCTATAGATATTGTTATAGTTATTGTAAGGTATTATAATTATTGTTAGAGTTATCATTATTGTTTTTAGATTTATCATTACAGTTTTTGTTAAAGTTATCGTTATAGTTATCATGGTAACACTTTACTTAAAGCCTTTATGTATAATGCATTATAAAGGTATTCATAATGTATGTAAAGTAATTATAACCAAAGTTAAAATGCATTATAATATTCACAGATGACTTGGTATCTGAAATTGGTTTTTGTTGTGTTTTAATGCATTATATTTGCAATATATATACCTAATTATTAATGAGGCCATACAATGCATTATAAGGTGCATGACAAGGCATAATTAACCTATGTGTATATTACTTTCTTCTTTCTGATGAACACAATTGGAGTTATATTAATAAATATCCTGATGTTTCCAAGCTTTATAATGGCAGTGACTGGGTCCATTGAGTTTGAAGCTCAAAAAAGTGCATCCATTCATCGTAAACGTACTCCACATGGCTCCGGGGGGTTAATAAAGACCTTCTGAAGGGAATCAATGGGGTTTTGTAAGAAACATATCCATATTTAACACTTTATAAAGTAAAATAACTAGCTTCCGCCTGACTGCCTTCCGTATTCAACTGACGAATAAAAGCGTAACTGGCGCGACGTATCATTAGAACGTAGCATAAGTGTTTTGAACTGCGAGAGACATTACACTTTCTGCGTAAGTTGAATACAGAAGGTGGTCTGCCGGAAGCTAGATATTTTTAGATATTTTATGGAGTATGTTTATTATGGATGGATGTGCTTTTTTGAGCTTCAAACTCAATGGACCCCGTCACTGCCGTTATAAAGCTTGGAAGAGCCAGGATATTTATTAATATAACTGACTGTGTTCATCAGAAAGAAGAAAGTCATATACACCTAGGATGGCTTGAGGGTGAGTAAATCATGGGCTAATTTTCATTTTAAAGTGAACTAATCCTTTAACGTGCTTTTGATCATCCTGACAGGGAGTGAATCTGTATGTCAAGAATCTGAGCGACAGCGTGGACAGCGAACTTCTCCACAAAGAGTTCTCGCCATATGGGAGCATCACCAGCGCTAAGGTAGGAATTCATTTTTTTATGATTCATAAAGGAAACAGTTCATGTCATTATTTGATTGTAACCCAGTAAATGCAAATGAAACAGCAGCCGAAGATCCAGGAGTGTGTTTTCCATTCAGGTGATGACAGACGGCAACCACAGCCGAGGCTTCGGATTCGTTTGCTTCTCCTCTCCTGAAGAGGCCACCAGAGCCATTACTGAGATGAACTGCCGCATCATCAACTCCAAGCCCATATACGTCTCTCTCGCCCAGAGGAAGAAGGAGCGTCAGGCCCACCTTATCCACCAATACATGATGAGAAGGACAAGCTTCCATAGGCGGCAGCTGCTGCTGAACCCGCAGGTGGAGCCTTTCCACCTGGAACCACACGCTGAGCACTTCATACCTCCACAGGTCGAGATTCACATCAAATACTATCTACAGATCATCTAGAAAACCACATGTGACGGACTTGATCCGTATGTTTGTTTCACAGGTTCAGAATCACTCTTCATACCACATCACCGTACCTCAACCCAGCACTCAATGGGACGCACAGAGCATCAGCCCTCAGTGTGAGCAGACCTTCTGAAATAATACACGTTTGATTTAGATCAGGGTTTCCCAAACTGGGGTTCATGAGCTGATCGTACAAATATAAAATATTTTAAAATAAAAACATTAAAAATAAAACACAAAAATGTATTGTATCATAAAATATAAATTCAAAATAAAAACACTTACTAAAATTAAAAGTACACTATGTAACTTTTTTTGTTAAAAATTAACAATTTAAATGATGAAAAAATACATCAATAATTTTAAAATAAAACTGGTCAAAATAAAATACTTACTAAAATTAAATAAACAGATCATTTGAAATAAAAACAAAATAAAACACTATTGCACAATATTTTATTTAGCTGCATGTCAGCATTATCCAACATCAGAGAGCTGTATACATGTGAATATGTTGCAAAAAATTTTAAATATTAACTTAAAATCTCAGGGGGACTTAAAGTAAGAAGTCTTATTTAGAACAATTCATTGAATATACATGGTAGTAATTGTAGTAAATGCGAATATGGTGCAGCATGTGTTGAGGCCGGTTTGAAACTGTTGTGGAAATTCTCAATATGAGTATCTGACTTCACCACGGACAATTCAAACAACTCCCAGTTGTTAATATAATACAATACTACAGTACCTTCGGGGTCATTCCTGTCCCGAATATAATACAATACAATACTACAATACCAACACAGTACTAGAGTACCTTCGGGGTAATTCCCGTCCCGAATATCATACAATATAATACTACAGTATCTCAAAGTAATTCCCTTCTCGAATACTTCTAATTCAGTACTTCAATACTTCGAGGTAATTCCCCTCCCGAAGTAAGGTGACGGCTTCCCGTCGAGAAGCTACTATCACTACCCCAATCACACATGAGCACACAGGTCTTTAGCATCTATACACTCTCACCGTCCTTCTCAGGTGTACGCTGGTCCGACACAGGATCATTAATACTAACTCCGAGTATTACAGCCTCACCCCGAGAACGGCTCTATAGTCTTCCAACACTATCACTGTCTCTGCTGTGGTCCTTTAAACGTGGAATCTTTAGTACTTCTATTCCTCAGCTGCGCAGCATATATACCTGACACGACTCCAAAGTTGCTCTTTGCAGGAATGAAGTTTTATTCACGGCCGGGAGATCACTGGTCACAACAACCAACATGAATCTCTTGAACAGAAAGATGTACATTTAAACCTTACATTTGAGTGAAAATCAATGTCACTCAAGTTTCCTTCACTGTGATTTGTTCTGGTGATTGGTTTGTAATGATCTAAGCTAATCATATGACAGTTCTATTGTTTTAAGCACTTTTTGGTCTTAAGTCTACATGGTCTTTGACCTGAACATCCTTAGTCTGCGTTTTTCTGTAGTTTCATGTTAAATAACCCTTTGTCCACTTCTGAGGCCATTATATAAAATATTTCTATCACAACATAGATCTGTCACAGATCTGTATTATTCAGAATATTATTCCATATGGGTCATATGTGCTGCATCAAATGTCATTGGACCTTGCATGTCTTGTAACAGACTGATGGCTCTAGTGTTGTAGTACTCGAGACCAGTCTTAAAACCATTTTTTGAAGGTCTTGGTCTCTTTGTTTCAAGAACGGTCAAGACCACAACTGCTGGGATATTACTAAATTGAAGGTGCATTGTCTGATTTATTTATTAACATCATTAATGTGATTGGATGTAAAACTTACTGCTTCAAATGCAATCAATAACTTATTTCTAATTTGATTTATTTATTGTGCCAGTTCAGAAATTAATGAGGGATTGTGTCAAAAATGTCACCAAAATTAATACAAATGCTCACAAAATTCAAGATATTGTTGCAAAAAAGTACTTGTATGAGATCTGGATTTTTATAACGTGATATAATTAAGCAATATTACAAGAGCAAGAGAGCTGTTTTCACAAATTTCAGCATGACTGCAAACATGATATTGCTTTTATACAAACATAATATTTTTTAAAAAAAACATTATTCTCAACATTATTTATGCATTTGTAATTTACCAATTCAGATGCATGTTCTGTACCACATCTGCAGTGCAAAGATGAATTTAGTTGGAGGATTTCATTTGATTGGTAACAGCTCTATATAGTGTCTTATTCTAATTATATTTATTGATTAAAAATAAGTCATTTCTCAGGCAGTAATGTGGATCTATATGAATTTAAGGAGTGCTGGTCTGGTCTTGGTCTTGTCTTGGTCTCAACACACATTGGTCTTAGTCTCGACTTGGTCTCGGATTAGATGGTCTTGACTACAACACTAGATGGCTCACTTTGGGGTTTTTTCTCTTGCAACTGCAGATGCCCACAATGCCCCGATAGCCGTTCAGTCCACAGCGAGTGACATCAGACTCAGCACATCCATGATGAGCCCTCAGAGCGCAGGTGAGAGCAGAAACCATTCCGGCTGTGATGTGTCAGCTAGACTGCTAGAGCTTCTGATGGATTTCTTTACCATCTGTCTTCCTCACAGCCAATCACACTCACTGGATGCCCAGCACAGCTGCAGCAGTGAACGGAGCATACACCTCTGAAGATAACTATCACAAGTTCACAAGTGCACTGCAGGAGCAATGGGCTGTGCAACAGGTACATGTCACATCTCACTAAATGAGTCATTTAAAAAAGCACTATAAATCATTCATTCACTCATTCACTCACTCACTCACTCACTCCCTCAGTCGCTCACTCATTCACTCACTCACTCCCTCACTCCCTCAGTCGCTCGCTCACTCATTCACTCACTCAGTCGCTCGCTCGCTCACTCACTCATTCACTCACTCACTCATTCACTCACTCACTCACTCACTCACTCAGTCGCTCACTCACTCACTCACTCACTCATTCACTCACTCACTCATTCACTCACTCACTCACTCGCTCACTCACTCACTCACTCACTCACTCAGTCACTCACTCACTCACTCAGTCGCTCACTCACTCACTCACTCATTCACTCACTCATTCACTCACTCACTCAGTCGCTCACTCACTCACTCGCTCACTCACTCACTCATTCACTCACTCACTCAGTCGCTCACTCAGTCGCTCACTCACTCGCTCACTCATTCACTCACTCATTCACTCACTCACTCAGTCGCTCACTCACTCGCTCACTCACTCAGTCGCTCACTCACTCGCTCATTCACTCACTCACTCACTCAGTCGCTCACTCACTCATTCACTCACTCACTCATTCACTCACTCACTCACTCACTCACTCACTCACTCATTCACTCACTCATTCACTCACTCGCTCGCTCGCTCGCTCGCTCGCTCACTCACTCACTCACTCACTCGCTCAGTCGCTCGCTCACTCACTCAGTCACTCATTCACTCACTCAGTCGCTCGCTCGCTCAGTCGCTCACTCACTCACTCACTCACTCACTCACGCACTCATTCACTCACTCACTCAGTCGCTCGCTCGCTCACACACACACACACTCACTCACTCACTCAAATTTCAAATTAGCTTTATTAGCATGACTGTGTATCACAATGTTGCCAAAGCATTAACATATTATATATATAAAATAAATAAACAAACAAACAAACAAACAAACATATATACTATACATTTGTACAGATCATGTTACATGTAGCACAGTAAATAAGTCAATTAAATCTATTTAAATAAATGAGTAAATGAAGCTCTAGAGAGTTAACTGTTTCTAACATTGTGAATGGCTAACACATATTGTGCAACGAGTGCAGCTGTGCTCACATCTTCTCCAAGCATGAAGGGCATTTTCTCAGTATCACTCAGTTCAGTGAATGATGGAATCAGTGTTTCAAATCTGGCCAGAAATGTTTCTCTTACATCGTGATATTTAGTACAGATGAGGAGAAAGTGTTTCTCATCCTCTATTTGCTGTAGATCACAGTGTCTACAGATCATCTGCTCTCTCTCTGTCCATGTTTGTCCATGTCTTCCTCTCTCTATTTCTAGATCATGGTCACTCAATCTGTATTTGGAGAGGATTTGTCTTTCTTTAAATTGTTTAATTACTAGATAATTGGCCAATTTAGTGGTTCTATTTAGGGTTGAATAGCATTGGAGTTTATTTTTGAGGTCAAAATGTGTTTTTAGTGATTCATCATGAGTGTCTTTTAGATTTTTGTCAGTTTGTTTAATAATAGTTTTGGGGTTGTAGCTGTGGTCAATCGAGAGTTGAGTTTGATGGACTAGTTGAAGAGTGAGTGTGTTTAGAGGATGAGACTCTGCTGAGGTTTCATTGGCGAGGAGGGCTTTATATCGGACTGAATCCGGATCAGACTGATGGAGGCGATGCCAGAACTGAACACATCTCTTCTGGATCTCAATGTTCAGCGGGTACAAGCCTAATTCAGCCCTGCAGGCGGCATTGGACGTGCTTCTGTGAACCCCTAAAATGTTTTTGGTTTTTCTACTGAAGTTTTATCCCAATTTTTAAAATTCAGTACTGATCCCCAAATTTCACATCCATATAAAATAATTGGTTTTATTATTAAATTATATAGTTTTATCCAAGTTTTAATGGGTAGTTTTAAGTGACCGCATCGTGACTTTTTATAGCATAAAAAGCCCTCCGAGCCTTTTCGCTCAGTGTTTTGACAGCCAGACCGAAGCCTCCCGAAGCGCTGATGTTGATGCCCAGATAACTGTAGCTTTAGTACTGTAGCAGTAACTGTGCTGTGCTGTAGGACCTGGCCTTTATAAGTGAACGGGTGTTTGTGTCCCTGAGATCTGGCCTTCTTCTGGAACACCATGACTCTGGTTTTGTCCAGATTGACTGTCAGGGCCCACTCGTGACAGTACTGTTTCAGCAGGGACAGGCTCTACTGAAGGCCCTCAGGTGTGCGGGACAGCAGGACCAGTTCATCCGCGTACAGCAGACATCTGACCTCTGTGTGGTGTAGAGTGAGGCCGGGGACAGTAGAGCGCTCCAGCACTGATGCCAAATCATTAATGTAGATGTTGAATAGAGTCGGACTCAGACTGCAGCCCTGCCTCATTCCACGTCCCTGCCGGAAAACGCGGTTCTGTGGTGATTGATTTTCACCGCACTTTTACTGTTGGTGTACATTCACTCACTCACTCACTCATTCACTCACTCATTCACTCACTCACTCATTCACTCACTCATTCACTCACTCGCTCATTCACTTACTCACTCACACATTCACTCATTCACTCACTCACACGCTCGCTCACTCACTCATTCGCTCGCTCACTCACTCATTCGCTCACTCACTCACTCACTCACACATTCACTCATTCACTCTCACTCACTTACTCACACATTCACTCACTCACTCACTCGCTCATTCACTCACTCACTCGCTCATTCACTCACTCACTCGCTCACTCACTCACTCGCTCATTCACTCGCTCACTCATTCACTCACTCACTCGCTCACTCGCTCATTCACTCGCTCACTCGCTCATTCACTCACTCACTCACTCGCTCACTCGCTCATTCACTCACTCACTCACTCACTCACTCACTCATTTACTCACTCACTCACTCACTCACTCACTCATTTACTCACTCACTCACTCACTCATTCACTCACTCATTCACTCACTCATTCACTCACTCACTCACTCACTCATTTACTCACTCACTCACTCACTCACTCACTCACTCACTCACTCACTCACTTTTTCAATACTGTTTGCATTATTTTAGGCCTGTGGATTGTGCATTTGTGTGCATAGTGTAATAGTCATTATATATCATATTTGAGTAACACTTTACAATAAGCTCCTATTCATAAACATTAGTTAATGTTTAGACAACCGCATTTAAATACAGAAGTGAATTGTCTAAATTATCATTTCACGTATGTACAGAACACAGTGATTGACACCGTGGTAACCATAGCAACGTTCTGGCGTCTAGCGTATTTGGTATCCGCTGTTTTTGACCAAATTAATATTACAGTGACCAACGACTTATTTTCTGCTATTTTAACCAAACCACCACCAACAGAGGTCTTGTGTTTTGTTTCTGCTTGTAAGGCTTTTTCACAGAGCGCGTGTTGTGGAAAATTCTAAGTTCAATGTCCCTTCAGTTCAGCATTTGAAGAAAATCTCTCAGAGTCGAAGTTCCAGGTCTCAAAAGATGTTAACTTTATTGTAGAAACAACAAAGTGAGATGCCAGCTGAACATCTGATCATCTCATTCGAACTCACACTTTTATACAGTTTAACCAATGATCTCATTTGCAGGTGCTCTTCTCCCTTTCTCTTCTTGGAATCTCCCAAGTACTCCCCAACACTTTCGCCACAGTTACTTCATTAATTGGCTATCTTGTTATCTTTGTAAGGGTGGCCGACTGCCAACTTATCTACATCAAAAACATTTTTTGATTGTCCCACAAAGTGATTTTTTGCCTCATTATTTTATCAAGAGAAGAACACATTAAAGGCCACGTGAACCAAAAGAGCAACTTACTATCTGTGCAGATGGCAACTGCAAGCAACTTCAGATAGAATTCCATTCTTTCCCGTGTGACTTCTCTCAGTCATGTAGGCAATGAGGCCTCAAAACACTTCTAAGCAAATTAATTCTACAATTGTTTAATAAAATACTTCATCACGTGCAAGTGTTGACGTGTTCCCATGTACACTTATTATAAACATTTGTATAAACAATAAATAAAAACAAAATAAAACACTAAACAAAATGTATTAAATCATAAAAATTTCAAATTAAGTAAATACATATTTTTTTAATAAAAGTCATCAAAATAACACACTTCTTAAACAAAAAACGTCAAATTAATTTTAAAATAAAACAAAATAAAACACTAACCAAAATGTTTTAAATCATAAAAAAAGATTTAAAATAAATATATTTTTTAAAATAAAAGTCATCAAAATGAATCACTTAAATGAAATCATAAAAATGTCAAATTAAAATAAATAAATCATTTTAAATAAAAGCCATGAAAATAAAACACTTCCTTTTTTTTAATAAGAATGTCTTGTACATGTTCTCGTCCACATTCAGGTCCAGGAGTTTCTGACTGCATCCATGTCCTGCTCACCAGAAAACCTCAAACAGATTCTGAGCAAGTTTATTTCTGTATTATTGTGGCTTGTCAATCTTTTCAAACTCTTGTTTGATTTGTTTCCACTTCTTTTGAGTGCATCTCTCCATTCTTCCACAGGTCACAGCCTCTTCCCACTCGTCCAGGACATGGTAGGGCCCTTGGCGAATAAGATCACTGAAATGCTGTTAGAGATCGATGACTCTGAACTGCTTCAGTTGTTGCACTGCCATGAATCTTTGTGCATGAAGGTTCGTTCCCGTTAGTTTGGCTTTGGTGGCTTTAATGTATGAATTGTTTCTGTAGTGTGTATTTTTTGTGTGTATTCAGGTGAATGAAGCAGTTGCTGTTTATCAATCTTATCAGCCAATGGAAGCGACACCTATATTATTCACCAGCCCTGTTCTTCTCACTGCCTGAGACACAGATATCAATGCAATGTCCATTTTAAAAATGAATCTGCATTTGAATGTTTTAACATTTCTTTTAATTAATTTAACAATTTAATGTCAATTAAAAATATTGTTCTGCAATATAAATAAATAAACATTTGCAGTTTTTTTGCTGGTTTGTTTTTTCCAAGGCATTTTTATTTGAAATGTGTTTTTTTAATGTTTAAAATTCCAATTCCACATTTAATTTTCCACATTAAAGTCAAAGTTGAGTCAAGGCAGATGTAAACTGTGCACTAGAAAGCTATTATCACCTAAGCAGTGAAATGGGTACTATTATTAGTATGCATGTCACTTTAGATGACAAGTGTCAAATAATAAAGATGAATATAGTGCAGTATAGCAAGAAAAGACATAAAAAATGTTTCAGATCATGAATGAGCTGTTTTTGTATTAAAAGAAAAGAGCTAAAAACAAGGAGGCAAGAAGCATAAAGATATTTGGGTAAATTGATATGACATTTAATGCATTTGGCATGACTTACATCATCACTTCACACATTCCCTGGGAAACAAACGCATGACCTTGACGTTCACCTCTTATTTATGGAAATCATTTTGGTCACATAAGAAAAAATGCTTTGGTAAATCGTAATTATGACATAAATTGAAATGATGACATACTAAGTCATGATGAAATGAAAAGTCGACATTATTAAGTCATAAATATTACAAAAAGTCGAAATTATGACAAAAATGTATAATTATGACAGAAAATAATTTTGACTTTTTAATCATAATTTCTCATTTTTAATCTTATAATTATGATGTCATAGTGTGACATAATTTCGACATTATCTCATATTGACTTTTTATGTCATAATTGAAGTGTATTGAAGCCAATTTTCCACCACATAAGAAATGCTTTGGTATAACTAAAATTAAAAAAAATCTTAAATAAAAAAGTTATAACGTAACGTTTGAGATTAAAGTCGAAATTATGAAGTCATAATTATTACAAAAAGTCGAAACTATGACAAAAATGTATAATTATGACAGAAAATAATTTCGACTTTTTAATCATAATTTTTAATCTTATAATTATGATGTCATAGTATGACATAATTTCGACATTATCTACATATAGACATTTGTCATAATTGAAGTGTATTGAAGCAATTTTCCGCCACATAAGAAAGGCTTTGGTAAATCTAAAATTTAAAAAATCTTAAATAAAAAATAGTTATAACATAAAATGTCGAAATTATGATTAAAGTCATAATTATGACTTTTCATCTCATAATTATGACTTAGTATGTCATAATTTCGACTTTTTGTGTCATAATTACGATTAACCAAAGCATGTTTTTTTTTTTCTTAGGTTGCGGAAATGTGCTTCAAATACCCTTATTCTATCAGCCTATTGACTCTTACGTAAAAAATATAAAAGAAGATCACGCAACTTCCGGCGAGGATGCCTTCTTATCTGCGCCGTACTTCCGCTTCTCTCCCCCTACCTTGTGCGGTGCGAGAGAGAGCGCGTGTGCCACAGAGTCTCGGCACACTCATCTTATATAAAAAATCAAAAATACAAAAAAAAATCACAAAACAGAAAAAAATACCAACAAAAAATCTACTTTTATTGCCGAGTACCTCGGTGAAGCAGGATCCGCGGACAGATTTGAGAAGTTTATTAATAAGGCAGCACCGCAGTAGGCCTGAGGAGATTTTAATCATCTTGTTATCATCGATACCGCGAACACGTCGACGCCAATTCGGTACCAAACGCGTTTTAATTAGTCTTCAAGTCTGTTCTTTAAGGGTATCTGTCGTGTTGAAGCGTTTTCGAGAAGTAAACCGAGGAGATTGGAGCTCGCGCGTCGCCATTACTAAGCTAGTCGGTGTTTCCAGGTGTTCGGTTAGGTCGCTCTTTTGTCGCACGGAAGGAAGATGAACCCCAGCGCTCCCAGTTACCCGATGGCATCCCTGTATGTGGGTGATCTGCACCAGGATGTCACGGAGGCCATGCTGTACGAGAAGTTCAGCCCGGCCGGGCCCATTCTGTCCATTCGTGTGTGCAGGGACATGATGACCCGCCGCTCGCTCGGTTACGCCTACGTCAACTTCCAGCAACCCGCTGACGGTAAGCAAACGCTCCCGGTTCATTTCTATCACAACTGTGATTCGAACTACATTCGGATATCCATCTAGTTGGGCATCACAGACACGTGCAGCATTTGTGTCGCAATTTTAGTTTTAATTTTTTTTTTTAAACAATTCATACACATTTGTATGAGGATTGATGAATATCGTAGTTGCCGTTACTGAGCACAAGACCCAGGACATTAACCTCACGAACAGTTAAAAAATCTCCAACGTACGTATTTAACATCCTGTCCTTCCTTATACATGTTTTGTGTACTGGGAGCTTCAAGACAAATACCGTAGGTGTAATCTCATTCTGATTCAGAAAAATATTTGTGTGTGGTTTGGAATATGGATTTGTCCCTTTATTCATAATACAATTTATTGACAACACAACCAATGTACCAAATTGCTGAAATGAGTACTTTTTGCACTATGTACTCAGAGTAGCGCTAGAGGGCGCTACACAGCGCGTGTTAATTTAGTCCAATATTAATGTACTAATGTATTAAAGGAATAGTACACCCTAAAATTAAAATTGTCCTTTACTCTCCCTCAACTTTCTTTTGCTGAACACAAAAGATGATATATTAAAGAATGTCAGTAACCAAACAGTTGATGGTCCCCATAGAAGGAAAAATACTATGGAAGTCAATGGGGACCATCAACTGTTTGGTTACCGACGTTCTTTAATACATCATCTTTTAATACATCGTGTTCGGCAGAAGAAAGAAACTTGTACAGGTTTGGAACAAGTTGAGGGAGTAAGTGACAGAATATCAATTTCAGGGTGAACTATTCCTTTAATGTTTATAGTACTAGCAATAATTGTAGTATTTGAGTACTGCTGTTACAGTAAGTTTATTGGTCATAACTTAATACTAATATTTTAAACTACCTGTTTCAGCTGAGCGCGCCTTGGACACAATGAACTTTGACGTGATTAAGGGACGACCCGTCCGCATAATGTGGTCCCAGCGAGACCCCTCACTGCGCAAGAGCGGTGTGGGCAACATCTTCATCAAGAACCTGGACAAGTCCATCGACAACAAGGCCCTTTATGACACATTCTCTGCCTTCGGAAACATCCTGTCCTGCAAGGTAATAAACGTGTTTGCAGTGATGTGCATGTTTGTGGTGTTTGGTGCTTGTGCTCAGTGCTGGTGTTCTCTTTCTGAAGGTGGTTTGCGATGAGAACGGCTCTAAAGGATACGGCTTTGTGCACTTTGAGACCCATGAGGCCGCAGAAAGAGCCATTGAGAAAATGAACGGCATGTTGCTCAATGACCGCAAAGTGTAAGTGTGCATTTGAATTAACTGCATTGTACTAAATCGTGTCGGTTTGGAGTGACGTGTGCTAAATCCTGATGTTTCAAGCATGATGTTTTTGCTTAAATTCATACTAATTTAAATAAAGATTACATTTTTAAAGTTGCTTGAAGATATTAGTATTAAAAGGTTTTATAACTGTTCATTGTAGTATTAGTGTTATGTTTATTTAAAATGTATTACTCTTGAATTTGCCATGGTTATAGCTTCTATGGTGTTAAATTCACTTTATTCAGAATAATTATGGTAACTTATTGCATCTTAAAGGTTCGTCGGTCGCTTCAAGTCTCGCAAGGAGCGCGAGGCTGAGATGGGTGCCCGTGCCAAAGAATTCACCAACGTTTACATCAAGAACTTTGGAGAGGATATGGATGACGAGAAGCTGAAGGAGATATTCAGCAAATACGGTGGGTGTTTTGCTGCTAGTAAAAGCCTGTTCACACCAAGAACGATAGCTATAAAGAGAACTAGAACAATAGCCCATTTTGCAACTAGGTAGTTCTAGGTACTTATAGGAACTAGCCACCTGGGCGGGTCCCTGAGAAATAAATGTTCCCCTAGGGCCATTTTCCTGGTTGCATTTGCACTGCCAGTAGGTACTCTGAGCTGATGTAAGCCACACTTGTTGTGACTTATTTTGATGGCTCGGCAGACATTAATTTGAGTGCCGGAGCCTGAGCACACAGCTCACATTCTACACCTTCATTAGTTTACAATCTGTTTAACAGTCCTGTCTGATACATTATTATATAGAACTGTTATACAAAGAAAGTAGACAGTATGTGAAGAAGTATTAGCGTTTGTTGTGTGGTTGATGCCCAATGTCACTAGCTGAGCAGATATAATCATGTTTCGCTTGGTCCCCTCAAAGTTGCGTTGGATTTTCTCCGCGTAAAGGTTGAGCGGTCCATCTATCACTTTTCCATGTTCGTAGAGTAAATATATAGGCTATAATCAGTATACACAGCTTTTGTTTTTAAATTTCGCGTGTTCAGCCAATCAGCGTACACTTGCATCACTGGTAGTTTCTATTGCCCCCCCCAAAAGGCGTTCCTAGAACTGAAATCGCTCCCTGTTCCTGTGTTGCGAACACGCTGAAAAGTGGGTACTTCCCCCATTAGTTCTAGGACCTATGGAAAGGTTCCTCCAGTGCGAAAGCCGCTTATTTTAGCATCAAGCTGGAAAAAAATTCTAAAAGTGATTCCAATGACCGTTTCTGTGCAGTTATATTTGCAGTTGTGGATGGTTAATCTCTTATTTAGGATGGTTTCTAGAACTGCATCTTGATCATTATAGTAGTCTTTTGTGTGAATGGGCCTTCTTTTGACCTTATTGCATGAATCAGATCTTTGATGTGTTCGGCTGTCATTACAGGTCCAGCGCTGAGCATCCGCGTCATGACCGATGAGAGTGGCAAATCTAAAGGCTTTGGCTTTGTCAGCTTTGAGAGGCACGAGGATGCCCAGAGGGTGAGTAGAGACAGATTTAATATCATTTTGTAATCACTCAAGTGTTGTATCCTGATGTGTTTCCTCTGATCGTCAGGCTGTGGATGAGATGAATGGAAAAGAGATGAACGGGAAACAGGTTTACGTGGGTCGTGCGCAGAAGAAGGGCGAACGTCAGACGGAGCTCAAGCGCAAGTTTGAGCAAATGAAGCAGGATCGCATGACTCGCTACCAGGTATAAATGACCCGTGCTTAATGACTGATATGAACATTAGATGAAAACGAGGGTGGTGAAGTGGGTCATTGATGCTTGTCCGTGAACCTAATTCATCGTTTTTAACAGGGTGTCAATCTCTACGTGAAAAATCTGGATGACGGCTTGGATGATGAACGCCTGCGTAAAGAATTCTCACCATTCGGCACCATTACCAGTGCTAAGGTACAAACAATAAATCGCAATAAGCTGTTACTTTTGATAAGAAACAGTCTCAACTTTCAAACTGTCAATTTTGAATCATGAAATCAGTCTCAAATTAGCCCTAGAACAAACATCCTCAAGGTTTGTTTGGACGATTGATGTATAATCCCTCACAAGCATCAGGATTAATGACTGATTCTTTTGTGATTCATTCAGGTGATGATGGAAGGTGGCCGCAGTAAGGGATTTGGGTTCGTCTGCTTCTCTTCCCCTGAAGAAGCCACTAAGGCTGTGACTGAAATGAACGGCCGTATCGTCGCCACGAAACCCCTGTACGTCGCTCTGGCCCAGCGGAAAGAAGAGCGCCAGGCGCACCTTACCAGCCAGTACATGCAGAGGATGGCCAGTGTCAGAGCTGTACCGAACCCTGTCCTCAACCCCTACCAGCCCGCACCACCGTCTGGATACTTCATGGCAGCCATTCCACAGGTCAGATATCACTTTTCTATTCACTTTACCATTGTTTAGGTGAATTTTTGACAGGAAAAAGCAACAGGTTTGAGTTGATCATACAAATGCGCCATGTTGACCATTGGAAAGCTGCTTGGTTTGAAAGCGTGAGCTTGTGCGTTCAGCTATAAAGCAGCTCTACAGAAGACAATGTTTTCATTATTCAGCTCAATTCAGTTCAAGTTTTGTTTTCATCCAATAGTGTCAGTGCTGTTATAAATCCTGTGGTTGGTGGAAAATGTATACATTGGAATAAGCCACTCCAGACTAACCCATATATTTTTGTTATTGGGTGATGATCCTCCTTTTATGCCCCTATTGCCAGAGTCCTTTATCGCTGAATCATGTTTTGATGGACACTGATGGCTTGAACTGTTAGGACTTTAGTTTACTCTTGTGAAAAGATTTTTAATGAAGACCAGATTTAGTTTTAGAATTGATCAAAGATAAACTTTAGAAGTCTTTTATAAACATGGCATTAAGCTATACAAATAATGTCTGTGCAGTCATATTGATAATACTGAATAGTAAGTGTCTTAATCCCCAACTGAGCAAGAAAATAGACTATTGAACTTTTTTTTGGCTTTGAGGTTTTGCTAATGTCTACATGAAGTGATTATTCACAACTGGTTCTGTTATTCCTCATTGATTCACGTTCCCTTCTGTGTGATTGACAGGCTCAGAATCGTGCCGCGTACTATCCCACCAGTCAGCTCGCACAGCTCCGCCCCAGTCCTCGCTGGGCCACTCAGGGTGTCCGCCCTCAGCGTGAGTAGCTCCGCCCACTTTTCCTCCCAGTACACTTGCACTGTAGACCATAACTGTTTATTTAATTGGTTTTGTTTCTCATTTCCATTGTAGATTTCCAGAATATGCCCAATGCTATCAGGCCATCTGCACCCCGTCCACAAACCTTCGGTGCCGTGCGTCCCGCCTCCAACCAGGTCCCCCGAATGATCACCTCCCAGCGCATGGGTGAGTGAGGAACCTTGAGGTTATATACCCAGCAAGTGCGTTATTCCACAGTTCATTCATCCTGAGTATCCTCTTTCTTCCTGGCAGCGTCTCAGGCGATGGGTCCTCGTCCTACTGCTGCAGGTGCCGCCACGGGTACCGCTCAGGTGAGAGGAGTGCCACAGTACAAGTATGCTCCTGGAGTCCGCAACCCGCAACAGCACATGCCAACTCAGCAGCAGGTTCCCATGCAGCAGGTAATAGTTTTACATTTGTTGGCACTTGTTGACTCCCCAATTTATGGCTGCCATTTTAAGAAAACAAGTGCGTTCCAGTTTGCGTACTTATGCACTATTCTGTGCCATTTTAGTGCGAGTAGTGTTCACACTAAAAATTCCAAAAAGAAAAAAGCACTTTAAGTACCCGTATAATGCACTGGTGGAATGTTGGACTCTTCATGCACTCAACTGTCGCAGCTTTAAAAATTCATTCTCTATATTGAGTACAGTGCGTAGTGTATAGTGGTGTTTGGGACACAACTAATAACTTTTTTAAAAATTGCGTATCTTCGGAAAATTATCGCACACCTCTATATAGGATCTATATTATATCCGGCTTCATCCTCAAAGTGTAGAAACAATTTTTACTTTTATTACTTGTGAAATGTACTAGAAATTTTCTAAGAATCGGCAAGTAACACATTTGAATTAAATGTGAAAATGTACTCCAATTTTATTTACAGCATTGAGAAATTTTTACAAAAGTGATTATACTATTTAGCAAACCTCATCTGCCTGATTTTCTTATTTGTCACAATGTAACTATTATATGTATAAAAATAAATTGGTTGTTGCATATCCAACTTTGCATACATATAGTATACTCGAGTAAAGTGATATATACTATATAGCAAATCTCAGCTGCTTGATTGTTTATATCGTCCAGCTCTAATCTGCTAAATGCAACTATAAGGCATGTAGATATTAACATTAACATCATGATTTTCTGTAAAGTTGCTTTGAAACAATGTATATTGTGAAAAGCGCTTTATAAATAAATTTGACTTGCATTTTCCTCCCAATTGTACAAGACAAACATCACAGTGTGTTCGCATTTTATATTGCATAAGTGTTTTCAGGTTCTCTAACGTTAATATTTTTGACTCCCATTCAGCCTGCTGTCCACGTTCAAGGTCAGGAGCCTCTGACGGCGTCCATGTTGGCTGCCGCCCCTCCACAAGAACAGAAGCAGATGCTGGGTGAGTGGTTCAGTCTGTCTTGCTCCTGTTTTGCTTCCAATTAAATTATATTGAAGTTTTTTTTTTTTTTTAAATGTTTATTTTAAATATCATACATGCTGCTTTTCCCCTGCCACAGGTGAGCGTCTGTTCCCGCTCATCCAGAACATGCATCCCAGTCTGGCTGGAAAGATCACTGGTATGTTGTTGGAGATTGACAATTCCGAACTGCTCCACATGCTGGAGTCTCCGGAGTCTCTGAGGTCAAAGGTCAGTGGTCATGTGGTGCTGTTTTTGTTTATTTTTAGTTATTGGATTTGTCGTGATACAGGAAGATGTCTATCTCACTGCCCTAGAAAATGTAATGGAAAAACGGTCAAGAATGTGTCAGTTTTGTCCCTAAATCAACGTTGTACCGGATGAATATTCAGTCAACTAATGTATAAATGGATTTTTAAAAATATATTGTTGTGGTGTGTAATAGAATTGCACGATTAATCGTTAAAAGATTGCAATCTCGGTTCATATCCAAGCAATTTCATTCTTAAATGACAGCGATTTGCCTGTCTGTTAAACCTTTGACAATCATACCGGAACATTCAAATCTGTTCGTGCTGCCGCTGACCCAGAGAGAGCAGTTGAAATGTACAGTATAAGTATGAAATCGCTTCACAAACAGTGTCTTCAGCCACACAGAATCTTTATTTCTGTTACAAATTCATATCACAGAAGTACTAGGATAAAAGTTTATAGTTCGGATATAAACACTGTCTATGGAATCGATCAAAATAGAGTAAATCGCCTTTAGAAAGTAACATGGCAACGATTGTTGATTACATTAAGCCACCAGATGGCGACAAGTGACTTGGTTGTTTGTTCAGAAACGTGGGAGAATCGAAATTGTGATTGTCAGTTCATCCAGAATCCTGCATCTCTGGTATTTAATCGGTCGTTACGTGTATTGCAGGTGGATGAAGCAGTAGCGGTGCTGCAGGCTCATCAGGCCAAGGAAGCCGCCCAGAAATCAGTCCCCAGCACTGCTGTGCCAGCCGTCTAACACAAGGTGAGAGAAGAGGTGTTCTGCAAATTCATGAGTATTTTATGAATGAATTTTCTCTGCTTGACATGATTTGAATACACTTTTTCTGATTTATTTTCAGAATGAACCTCTCTGGCCCTAACTTCACCAAGAGGGACGCATTAAAAAGAGAAATAAATATAGAAAAACCAGAAACTCAAACAGAAAAACCCTACAATGATTACACCTAACTATTTTGCCAGGTTGAGAGATCTCTTGACCTTGATTTAAATTTAAAAATGTACAAAAAAACAGAAAACTTTTAATTTTGAAAATTCCAAAACATTCCTTTCTTTTTATTCCTCTTAATGAATGCTCTTTGTCAATTGTGTTCTTGCAGTTGATAGCTGAACATTTGGAAAAGTACATTGGATTAAACTGCTTGAATAAATAAAAACTTTAAACATTTATTGTTCATGTTGCTTTGTTTTAATAATTTGACTTGTGCTAAAAACCTTTGGACAAGTTAAATCAGTTGCTTTCATTCTCAAATGCTCTATTACACTCTTCAAAGGGCTGAACATTAGTTTCATGCAAACATTTTGCAAATGTGTAAGCTTGGCATACTGAATGCTGTTGGCATACTGAATTCCTTTTTGCGAAATTCATTGAGATTTCAGAGTTCAGCAACTGTAAGGTCTCTGCCACTGGAGATCACTGGGTTAATGCCCTGAAGGATGTGAGGATGGTAGTAGGTCAGTTGTAATGTGCTTAGTTTTCAGTCACAAGCTGGAGTGACAACACTTGGCACATGATCAAAAGAGTTCTCTATTGGAGAGCTGTCTTGGGATCGAGTTAAATATCAACTTTTGTCACCAGCACCATATAGGGCTTACAGTAAACCACTAATATAACTGCTGTAAGTATTTCATCAGGCATTATTCTATCAGTCCTTGAAATCTGTGCCCCTTTGTGAATGTCTTTAAGTACACTAGATGGCAGCAGTGAAAACTAAGATGCTGTTTTGGGAGTGCATGTTTTAAGCAACTTTTTATATTCTGGCTGCTGTGCACAGTGGCTAGGCTGGGGGTTGTTTTTTTTTTTTTTTTGTTGTTTGTTTTTTAAATGGTCACTTTCATTAAATTCTACAAAAAATAAGGTTTAATGTTTTAATGTGTATGTATATTGCAAGCAGGTTTAACTTTTTTTTTAATCCTTAAAGTATCTATTTTCGTGCTGCTAGTATTTTTTTTTTTTTTTTTTTTTTTTCTTTCTTTCTTTTAGATGGGCCTATCTATTTCATTAGGTACTAATACTTATTCATTAGCTACTAGTGTTTATTCTTTAGGTTTTAAATACTAGTTCTTATTCATTAGATACTAGTACCTATTAAATAGATATTAGTACTTATTAGTAATTTATTCCTTTAGATACTAGTGCTTATTTTGATAGTGACTAGTAACTATTCTATTGTTACTCATAACACTTCAGATCTGCAATTCAGATATCAACTATTCAGTTGACTATGTATTCCAATTGTGTCTAGTTCATATTTTTAATATACTAGTAGTTAATCATTAGGTACTAGTACTTTTTTTTTTTTTTCTTTTTATTATTATTATATAAAACTAGCATCACTGATCCTATATCATTTTTATAGATTAGCATCTTAATAGATACTAGCAGCCTAGTCATTAGGTATTTATTAGATACTCGTACATTGTACCTATTAAAGGCACAACATGTATGATTTTTGGATTAAAATGTACAAAACTTACTAGAACAATGTTATATTTTGACTTGTGTACTTTATCCCAGATGTTTCCAAGAATGTTTAAATCCAGAGAAATAAGCCTCTTTTACAGTAAAGACTAGAAGGGATACAGCTGCGGTCACTGGGCATGCGCACATCAATATTGCGTCATTTAATTACTGTATTAGTGTAAGGGTAGGTTTAGGGTTGGGGTAGGTGTTAATAAAACAATATGGTAAGTAGCAAATTTATTTACTGATATTTTATCGTGAGATTTTGCCTCACATCCGGCTGTTGCTGTATCCCTTCTAGCCACAACTTTTTTTTTTTTTTTTTTTTTTTAAACCAGGGCACGGACCGTGTCTTTGCGTCGCCTATCAATGATATCATACCCGCGTTACCCTCGATTTTTATTTTGTAGAAACCAGCACCACGCCAGAAATGCTTTAATATATTGTTTTATTGGACAAGGGAACAACTGTTTGGAGACATTTATAGACAGAAAACTAATCATTGTTATACAGCTCAACACGTTTAGTCTTGTTTGAATCTCATTTTCTTGATTTACCGTGCGTACCATGTTTTACCATGTGTAATATTGATCTAGCTTACTGCAGTGTGCAACATGTCTCATAGTAGCCGCCGAGGGAACGTACAGAGTAACGTTAACATAACTTTGAGCACACTCAAATGTATCTCATATGATAAAACAGCGATGCTTGACCGGCCGTCTGCAGCATAATAAAAGCTCCACCGCTCTCCAGCCGTGTGTCGCGCTCGTCTCTCATTAGCAATCGTTCCAGCAGCCATGTTGCGCTCCCACAAACACTCGGCCCTGCTCTGCTTCATACTACAGTAATAACATTAATAATCTCATCCTTGAACATGATTTCTGCCCGAATCCCGTCCCGATTCTTTTTCACCGACTGTGAGGTGAAGACGACGGGTGCGTCTCAATCAGCTCCCTAGTTCAGTAGTCGGGATTCCCTGATCAGTCTCCCGACTACTGAACTAGGGAGCTGATTGAGACGCACCCGTCGTCTTCACCTCACAGTCAATCTTGGCGTCATAAATCTACGCCTTTGTTTTGAATAGAGGGTATGCATCGGCGTCACTTTCCCGCCGGAACACGCCCCCTCAGCCGAAACTGAGTGGCAGAAGAGCTGCTACATGACTGGAGTTAATAGGGGAAAACGCGAGTAAAACAAACGGTTATCAGTTTAAACTAAAGGTATAGTGTTCCTTACAACTTACCAAAGATCCAGTGGTCCATGAATATTGACATGCAGCCAGGAATCGTGTTTTCCTGACATTTAAATGAGCCTGATTTTGATTCATAAATATCAGTCATCACAATTTCGAGAGTGAATCCCGCATGTATATGCGGATGGGCCTATGTATTGAAGCGTGTATGTGGCCGCTTGTCAAGAATGGAAAACAAAAAGTTTTATTCAAATTCTTAATATATTATAGGCCTATTAATTATTTTTTTATATCGCCTAGACAGCGCACAAAGAGCGCTCCTTTTATAATCACTAAAAGCTGTCACTCATTCAATGAACACGATCTCACACGGTTCTGTTATATTAATCAGAGAAGCTGACACAATGCTTCTCTTATTTATATAATGTCTACACTTAGAGAGGATATGCGCACGTGCAGAACTCAGCACTGGACAACAACTCAAGCGGTGAGTGGATTCTAACTTCACCTGTGATTGGCCAGTTGCATTGTAGAAATCAACAAACATGTCTGTGATTGGCTACATTACTCACCGAAGCGAAAACACGCTGGAAATTGAATCATTTGACGAGCGCAAACACAGATAAGCACTGGATCTTTTGCCAACTCCTTTTCGCTAATAATGTGCTATTATTACAAATTCTTACAGAGGATTACAGATCCTAGACCAGCAGATGGGCAGCTTTTCACTCTAAAAGCAATAAATAGCAGAGGCAGCAGTGGTTTGAGTGAGAAAATTACACAATATTATCAAGTCCGTCTCCCTCGGTCCAGAGGGGGGCACAGGGATGTCCATGGGGTCCGTGGACAAGCCTCCCCCGACTCCCCCTCTGGCGCTGGGCCTGGTTTTGTGTGTTTTCGCTGCATTCACGCTGAAAGCCAAGGCTTCCTCTCAGTCTTTTTGCCACTCAGTGGGGCGTAACCGCAGTCACTCCAGCTGACGCTGACGTCACGTGCATACCTTCTATAGGCGACCTCAAGCTGCGAAAAACTACATAGTGTGCCTTTAAATGGACACTAGTATTTATTTATTATATTTATTCATTAAATACTAGTTCTTAGATACTACTTCATTACATACTTGTACCTATTAATAGTACTTATTTATTAGATACTAGTGATTAGCTACTATACTTAATCCAAATGTTACTAGTAAGTTTTTTTTATTGAACTCAGTGGCCATTCTGACTAACGTTATAGTCATCATTACACACGAGTAAAAGAACAGTTGTGACTAGTAAGATGTCATCATTTCGACTTTTTGTCATAATTTTGACTTTTTATGTAATAATTATAATTTACTTGTCGTATGTGGCGGAAATGTGCTTCATAGGGAACAGCTTGTCAAGACGACCGTTGGGATCAGAGCACAGTTTTAAGCGCGCGACTTTGCGAGCGCCTGTTGAAATATATTTAGTCAGGTATTAAATCCTCGACATCAATATTACACATCTTATTTGGTGAGTTGTAAACAATTATTCTTACTAAGCTGAAGACAAGTTTGTTTTTATGAACGTTAATGTGAACTTTAGGTTAGCATTCTAGCTTAATGTTTGGTGTTCATGCCTTGCGTGCGTTCTTCGTACTCAAGTAACGCATTGTTCATTAAAACTGAGTATAATTTAGCAAAACCATTGCAAATATTCGGTATCAGACATTTCTTATATGAGTGCTATGTTCTATGGGATTATTAGGCCTGAAATAAAACCTTTAATTGAAAAACTTTACCTGATAATTAGCTTACAGTGTAGGAAAACAGGTTATTCAGGTTCACCAACCGAAGGAAAACTAAACTATCTCGACCTGGCCTTCAACTTTACAGCTCAGTCATTCTTATGACCGTCATAAAAGCTGAAATATAAATAGATTCGAGGTGCTGTCACTGGAAAATGAATCACGTCCTGTTGATAAGACTTGTGTTGTGTGGAATATGAAGGTGAAGACGCTGATGCAAAAGAAATTGTGGCATTTGACCTGAAATATTTGAATATTTATCACACTCTTGTGAGGCAGACAGGCAACTGTTTTCTCGCTTTCAAGATAATGATGTTAAACCTCTGGTTCTGTTGCAATAGTTTTAGGTCAAGGCTGCAGAAAGTCATCCAGTAAATGTCACACGTGATTTAAGCTTATACATCTTTACATTTACTGCAGGTTTATGCTGCTCTAAAGGTTTATTTGTCTTTCCAATAAATGTTTAAGGCCAAACGAACACAAAATGTTGATTTGTATCAAGTACACAAGAAGTACAGTGAACATTGCCATATGGGGTCTCAGGACTGGTACTTAAAGGGATAGTTCACCAAAAAATAAAAATTCTGTCATTAATTACTCGCCCTCATGTCGTTCCAAACCATAGACTGTAAAAAAAAAAAAAAAAGATGGACAACGCCCCTTCACTGTCTTCCATTGTAGAAACATGAAGCCGCCAATGTCCGAATATGGCGCTGATATCCTGCCCACACTCCCGCAGTATCTGTTAGTACAGTTTACTGCAGAACAGCTCATTATGTCGGTGTGAAATAAACAGTTGTGGAAATGTAGAAATTAAAGCTAAAGCTACAATCTCCTCCCGAAAATCCCGAAAAAAGTCTGTTGGTGCCTCAGTGACAACTTCGCTCAGAGAAGCTGTCAATCATGACGTACCAAACTTATTTAAAAAAAACGAACACTTGAACTAACATCAGCGTGATAAAAACTGCCTAAAATGACAGAAACCATCTTTTGAAAAAATGTATTTGAAGTGTAATTTGATTGTTTAGTTTGTCTATGTCCCATTACATTACATGGAGAGGGCAAGGTTTATGACCTATACTGGGACCAGCCACCTGGGGGCGATCGAGACGCTTTGGCTTCACTTTTCAGGACTCGTGTGGCACACTTGTTCCAAACCTGTAAGACTTTTGTTCATCTTCAGAACACAAATGAAGATTCTTTGAAATCTGAGAGCTTTCTGTCCCTCCATTGACAGCTATGCAACTACCATTTTGACGCTTCAAAAAGTTCAAGATTGTTAAACTAATCCATATGAATTGAGCGGTTTAGTCCAAATTTTCTGAAGAGATTTATAGCTTTATATGCTGAATAGATTTATTTTTGTCTTTAATTCACATATAAACTAGGCTTGCTGCGATAGTCGGTGTTGCCGGTGTTACCGGTGAGTGGTTACCGCCCCCCACCGTCGTTTGATTTTTTTTTATAGTAATAAAAATAATTTGGTTCAGTTAGAGAACAGATACTACAATTAAAAACTGACCGCATCTACTCAATTCAGCGTGAACCGAACAAGAGTCACAGCACAGACCAGCAGCAGGAGTCAGATTTCACCTCACTTCACCCATTCACTTTTGACTGACAAGATGATGGTGGAAGATTTGATTTCAAAGCGAAATGTAAAAGGGCCTATTTAAGTGTGTTTGTCATTGTACTGTTTTGTTGTTGTGTTTTTCATTAAGAATAATAGGCTAATGAACCCACCATTCAAGCAATCCGCCCCCGAATTGGTGTTAATTCCGCACGGGCATTCATAACGGTGCGTGTCCACTGGTGCGGAGCAGAGCAAGCGTTTTCAGTTCAATTAATTAACGCTCACTCTGTTCCGCACCGTTATGAGTGCCCATGCGGCCATGCGCGTTTTTGTTTCGCTTTCAAATTACTGTTTTAAAAGTGAGGTGCACAAGAGGGAAAAACTCCAACGTTCCCCCACTCCGGTGATACTGGTATTACCGATGTTGTCACACGCCGATTAACCGGTGGGAGAATTTCCTCACCGTCATCCTTAATATAAACATTGATCAGCGAACATAAACAGAAGCTCAAACGTGCTGCGTAACACGAGAATGAACTTCATTGGTTCTTGAGGAAACTCAAACGTGCTGCGTAACACGAGAATGAACCTCATTGGTTCTTGAGGAAACTCAAACGTGCTGCGTTACACGAGACTGAACCTCATTGGTTCTTGAGGAAACTCAAACGTGCTGCGTAACACGAGAATGAAACTCATTGGTTCTTGAGGAAACTCAAACGTGCTGTGTAACACGAGAATGAACCTCATTGGTTCTTGCTGAAGCTCAAACGTGCTGCGTAACATGAGAATGAACCTCATTGGTTCTTGCTGAAGCTCAAACGTGCTGCGTAACATGAGAATGAACCTCATTGGTTCTTGAGGAAACTCAAACGTGCTGCGTAACACGAGAATGAACCTCATTGGTTCTTGAGGAAACTCAAACGTGCTGTGTAACACGAGAATGAACCTCATTGGTTCTTGCTGAAGCTCAAACGTGCTGCGTAACATGAGAATGAACCTCATTGGTTCTTGCTGAAGCTCAAACGTGCTGCGTAACACGAGAATGAACCTCATTGGTTCTTGAGGAAACTCAAACGTGCTGCGTAACACGAGAATGAACCTCATTGGTTCTTGAGGAAACTCAAACGTGCTGCGTAACACGAGAATGAACCTCATTGGTTCTTGCGGAAGCTCAAACGTGCTGCGTAACACGAGAATGAACCTCATTGGTTCTTGCAGAAGCTCAAACGTGCTGCGTAACACAAGAATGAACCTCATTGGTTCTTGCTGAAGCTCAAACATGCTGCGTAACACGAGAATGAACCTCATTGGTTCTTGCTGAAGCTCAAACGTGCTGCGTAACACGAGAATGAACCTCATTGGTTCTTGAGGAAACTCAAACGTGCTGCGTAACACGAGAATGAACCTCATTGGTTCTTGCTGAAGCTCAAACATGCTGCGTAACACGAGAATGAACCTCATTGGTTCTTGCTGAAGCTCAAACGTGCTGCGTAACACGAGAATGAACCTCATTGGTTCTTGAGGAAACTCAAACGTGCTGTGTAACACGAGAATGAACCTCATTGGTTCTTGCTGAAGCTCAAACATGCTGCGTAACACGAGAATGAACCTCATTGGTTCTTGCTGAAGCTCAAACGTGCGGCGTAACACGAGAATGAACCTCATTGGTTCTTGAGGAAACTCAAACGTGCTGCGTAACATGATAATGAACCTCATTGGTTCTTGCTGAAGCTCAAACGTGCTGCGTAACACGAGAATGAACCTCATTGGTTCTTGAGGAAACTCAAACGTGCTGCGTAACACGAGAATGAACCTCATTGGTTCTTGCGGAAGCTCAAACGTGCTGCGTAACACGAGAATGAACCTCATTGGTTCTTGCTGAAGCTCAAACGTGCTGCGTAACACGAGAATGAACCTCATTGGTTCTTGAGGAAACTCAAACGTGCTGTGTAACACGAGAATGAACCTCATTGGTTCTTGCTGAAGCTCAAACGTGCTGCGTAACACGAGAATGAACCTCATTGGTTCTTGCAGAAGCTCAAACGTGCTGCGTAACACGAGAATGAACCTCATTGGTTCTTGCTGAAGCTCAAACGTGCTGCGTAACACGAGAATGAACCTCATTGGTTCTTGAGGAAACTCAAACGTGCTGTGTAACACGAGAATGAACCTCATTGGTTCTTGCTGAAGCTCAAACATGCTGCGTAACACAAGAATGAACCTCATTGGTTCTTGCGGAAGCTCAAACGTGCTGCGTAACACAAGAATGAACCTCATTGGTTCTTGCTGAAGCTCAAACGTGCTGCGTAACACAAGAATGAACCTCATTGGTTCTTGCTGAAGCTCAAACGTGCTGCGTAACACGAGAATGAACCTCATTGGTTCTTGAGGAAACTCAAACGTGCTGCGTAACACAAGAATGAACCTCATTGGTTCTTGCTGAAGCTCAAACGTGCTGCGTAACACGAGAATGAACCTCATTGGTTCTTGAGGAAACTCAAACGTGCTGCGTAACACGAGAACAAACCTCATTGGTTCTTGCTGAAGCTCAAACGTGCTGCGTAACACGAGAATGAACCTCATTGGTTCTTGCGGAAGCTCAAACGTGCTGCCTAACACGAGAATGAACCTCATTGGTTCTTGCAGAAGCTTAAACGTGCTGCGTAACACGAGAATGAACCTCATTGGTTCTTGCGGAAGCTCAAACGTGCTGCGTAACACGAGAATGAACCTCATTGGTTCTTGAGGAAACTCAAACGTGCTGTGTAACACGAGAATGAACCTCATTGGTTCTTGCTGAAGCTCAAACATGCTGCGTAACACGAGAATGAACCTCATTGGTTCTTGCTGAAGCTCAAACGTGCGGCGTAACACGAGAATGAACCTCATTGGTTCTTGAGGAAACTCAAACGTGCTGCGTAACATGATAATGAACCTCATTGGTTCTTGCTGAAGCTCAAACGTGCTGCGTAACACGAGAATGAACCTCATTGGTTCTTGAGGAAACTCAAACGTGCTGCGTAACACGAGAATGAACCTCATTGGTTCTTGCGGAAGCTCAAACGTGCTGCGTAACACGAGAATGAACCTCATTGGTTCTTGCTGAAGCTCAAACGTGCTGCGTAACACGAGAATGAACCTCATTGGTTCTTGAGGAAACTCAAACGTGCTGTGTAACACGAGAATGAACCTCATTGGTTCTTGCTGAAGCTCAAACGTGCTGCGTAACACGAGAATGAACCTCATTGGTTCTTGCAGAAGCTCAAACGTGCTGCGTAACACGAGAATGAACCTCATTGGTTCTTGCTGAAGCTCAAACGTGCTGCGTAACACGAGAATGAACCTCATTGGTTCTTGAGGAAACTCAAACGTGCTGTGTAACACGAGAATGAACCTCATTGGTTCTTGCTGAAGCTCAAACATGCTGCGTAACACAAGAATGAACCTCATTGGTTCTTGCGGAAGCTCAAACGTGCTGCGTAACACAAGAATGAACCTCATTGGTTCTTGCTGAAGCTCAAACGTGCTGCGTAACACAAGAATGAACCTCATTGGTTCTTGCTGAAGCTCAAACGTGCTGCGTAACACGAGAATGAACCTCATTGGTTCTTGAGGAAACTCAAACGTGCTGCGTAACACAAGAATGAACCTCATTGGTTCTTGCTGAAGCTCAAACGTGCTGCGTAACACGAGAATGAACCTCATTGGTTCTTGAGGAAACTCAAACGTGCTGCGTAACACGAGAACAAACCTCATTGGTTCTTGCTGAAGCTCAAACGTGCTGCGTAACACGAGAACAAACCTCATTGGTTCTTGCTGAAGCTCAAACGTGCTGCCTAACACGAGAATGAACCTCATTGGTTCTTGCAGAAGCTTAAACGTGCTGCGTAACACGAGAATGAACCTCATTGGTTCTTGCGGAAGCTCAAACGTGCTGCGTAACACGAGAATGAACCTCATTGGTTCTCGCATGTCAAGCAAACATGCTTGAGCTTCCGTTTACCACAACTGATGTGTGAGTTGATGAATGTTTATATGTGAATAAAAGCCTAAATTCAATCTGTTCATCATATAAAAAGCGATTGTGTCTGCTTAGAAAATTTGGACTAAACCGTTTGGAACGACATGAGGGTGAGATGCTGATCACCTTTTATCGGTGTACTATAGAGAGCATTTTAACATTCTGCATCTCTGCGTGGTTTCTTATAGGAAAGCACTCCAGAGGGTTGTCCTGCGACCACAGAAGATAATCGGAGTTGAACTACTTGCACTAGAGGACATCTATAGATCACACTGTCTGATGAAAGCGATCAGCATCTGTAAGGACCACACACACCCATGCCATCAAATGTTTGAACTACTCCCATCCAGCAGACGTTACAAGGCATTTTAAATAGACTTGGGAATAGTTTTATTCCCAGAGCTATAGATGCTCTCAACCAAGCCAATAAGCATTCTTTCACTTTTTAAGTGTATGTAACCTTTTATTTGTTTGGCAAAGATACGTGTTACCTGTTCAGAGATAATATATGAGACATTAAGTTAGACCGTAATCTCCACACAAAGCATGTGCTGCATGTTCTCAGCATGTGAGAACATTGTATAGTTTTGCAATGTTTTGATTTATCCATTAGATCTTGCATGCATGGCCAACTAAATGATCTGATGAGATAAAATCATTCAGTTGGCCATGCAAGTTGTTGTCCATGAAGAAGATCTGAATCTGGAATTCTTTGCGAAAAATAAGTTCAAGTTCAAGTTGGCTCTGAAACTTTTTCATGATGTGTTGTTTACAGAAGAGTTTTCTAACCCTATTCCTGGAGTTCCACCAACACTGCATTGTTGTACGTGTACCTAATCAAACACACCTGAAACACATTCACACTGTGTACTATTGAGGACCTCCAAGAACACAGTTAGGACACAAAAGATAATGTAAAGTCATTATTGTGTTAAATGAGAAAATAGACATCAAATAGACAAAAATATTTTATTTGATTAAACATTTATTACACAAACTTTTAGGCTTCAATGGAAATGAAGGTGAGTAAATGATGACAGAATTTTCATTTTTGGATGAACTATACCTTTAATATTTTTTTTATTAATATGGAAATATGAAGTAATTTTTAATGAAATTATATTCTAAATAAGAATCTAAAACTGCCAGTAGGTGGCAGGTCTTGATGATTTATTACTTCACGACCATTATAAAAGTACATTCTATATAATATAAATGTGTGTAGTATGAATGTCTGGACACACTACATTCGCCATGTTTTCATTATCATGTGACTTACCAGCGTCATTTACTGCCATTCTTAAATCCTCTCCTGTGACCTCATGTGATAGTAAAGAAGTAGGTCATCCGGGTACTTTTTGCCTACACTTTTATGAGTACTGTGAATTCAGACATACTTTTTTTTTTCTCACATACTGTTTTTCGCTATACTATATAGTAGTCATTCATTCATTTGATTCGTTCAAACAGCTGATTCATTCAGGAATTAAGTAAATGGCTCTCTTTATAAATGGGCCATTGAACCATTGGTTCACCTGATTGATTCACTCAAAACGCGGCTGTGTGTTGCTCGGAGACACACAAAAGTTCTGCTCTGGCTTTATAGGTAACATTTTCATTGGCAAAATTGAGAAAGATTTTTTCTTTTGCTCAATATTGTGTCTAAAACTGTATTGTGTCTAAAAATATACCACAATATTCTCGTGCTATTTGGGACAAAAAACATCCCTCGTGTGATATTGCGCTTGTTACTCGTGTGATATTATTGCTTAGCTATATCATGATGAAACAAAAACTCTGCATTTTTGCCCTGATATCGTAATTCTAACTGCTTTCTATAGGCTTCATCATGCAGTTGCTGCCCTGCTTCAGATTCATCACCAATCAACTTTTTTAAATGTAAGATGACCTACATAGGTCTGGGGCGGGTGTGTTAAATGCGTTAATAATTTTAACGCGTTATTTTTTCCCATTAATGCATTAAATTTACAGCCCTAACATAATGTCTACGCAAAAACAGACCTCTACAAAGAGTTCTGTCAATATAAAATCCTAAAACAATTTGCAACTTACACCATGAATAAAAATCAACACTTTATATTCAATAAATATGAGCTCATAAACACTGCATTTATAATATTAAAGAATGTGCAAAATGTTGTTTAAATAGTTCTAGATTAGCGTAGTATGTCACAGCATGTCTAAAATGGCTGTAGTGGTCAATTACAGCAGGAGTTGTTGTTTTTTGTTTCATTTGTCTGGCATGAGGAATTTTTTTCTGTTTTACTATCATGCTGGTGATAAGACGATGTCCTCAGTGTCTGTCTCAGACTGTCTCGACCTTCAATAAATATGGCCTTATCAAACACATTTACAACCCGTGATTCAATCAATATGATTCAGACAGATTCGTGTGCTCTAGACTCGGTTTCCACTCGGAATGTTCTTGTACACCGTGAATCACAAACAACAACATCAAGAGGTGAAACATATCTGCCATTCTGTTTAATTGCGTAAGGAATATAAATTACTTTAAACTATGACATATATAATTTATGTATCCAATGTTGTTTCTGCCATAAAACCATGAGAGAAATTTACATGAAGAACTAACATGATGAAACTATTTCCTGTAAGTGGCTTTGTGAGTGTTTGTGGAAAACAAATATTCATAATGGAAATATAAGTGGAATTACTCAAGCAGCTACTTGTTGATTTGATTGAAAGCAATATAGTCATTAGCTTATCTGGTTAAGTTCTCTGTGCTAGGCACTGCAGAGATAATAAACCAGGGCAAGTCGCACATGACTGTGACGTTATTCAGAAAAACATGTCAATGGTAAGAATTGGAATTTCTCAAAAAAGTGATAAACAGTCTTTGATGGAAAACTTTGTTTTAACTGATTCTGACTGACAAACGTTCCACTGTGTTGATTAATTTTCTTTGTAGACTCTGCTTCATTGATCACATTACAGTTTGCATACCTTCTTTGTGCATTAATTTACATATAATTCAAGAGTTTGATTACTTCAATCTTTCATTATTTGACAATCAGTCAAAAGTCAATTTATCTGACTGATTTTTAGATGTTTTCTGCAGAGAGTCTGAAAACAGTAAAATGCAAACAAATAAAATTGGTGGTAGTATAGATAGAAAAAGAGTACATTCAATCAGCTCTAACAAAATCTCTGTGCTGAGTTTAAGAACACTCCATACGGTGGTAAAATTATTGCTTTCAGAAACCAACAACAACATTGAAACACCAACATTCAATAAACCGTTAAATGTTGTAAAAATAATTGGAATAATTCTTAATATAGCAATATGGTTTTACAATGACTTTAGATGTGACATTCAAGGACAATTTACATTCAAAAATGCATTTTCCCTCGTAATGGTGTAGTTACATCATCTAACCAGCTAGCCAACCTTGAGACCTTGGTAGTACCAGCTAATATTCATTAAGAATATAGATGAACTTTATATTACTGTAATAGTCTAGATTGGCAAAATGTGGGTAAAATATTTTTTTTCAACACGTATGGCTGGTTTCACAGACAAGGCTTAAGCTAGTCCCAGACTAAAATGCATGTTTGAGCTGTTTTAACTGAAAGCAACTTGCTCTGACATATCCTAAAATATGTCAGTGCCATTGTTTTGTCTCAAGATTCACACCAGTAATGTTTTTTTCTAAGGCACATTTATAAAATATACTTAAATGTCCTAATTTAACTAATCCTGGCTTAATCTAAGCCCTGTCTGTGAAACCGGGCCGTGATGTTTTTTTAAACACTATTTTTTTTAACTCTACATTTCTGCAATAAATTTATATTGAAAGAAGATCTACATGTCTCATTTTCATTCATGGAGATCACATGGAAAATGTGCCATGCTTTAGTGGAGGATTTCTGTTACCTGGTAGAAAACAAACACTTTTATCATGAAAATGACATGAAATCACCACTATAACCAATAGATGGCTGCCTTTTATTGTGCTTTTTGCGTGTTTTGCTTTTGGATTTATTATGAAATCAATATTATAACAAATTTTAGCCATTTTATTACACTGAAGTTTGAAGTATAGCAAGAGTAGGAAAAGTCACAAAGTCTCATGCCATTTAGATTTCTTAAAATAAATAAATAAATAAGCCCAGATTTTACAGTGGATGGGAAACCGTCTTGAATTGCTCTCGCATCATATTATGTAAACTGCATTTATGACAAAGAACTACACAGAGGCAGATATCATAACAATCTATCAATAAATGCACACACGGTGTCCTCTGCTTTTGGCGCTGGCACTGCGCTGCTACGGATTGAAGAACACGCTGAATAACGCAGACTATAAAGGCTTCCTAAAATGGGCCTAGTGACGCCCCTGACTCACCTTCATGTCATTCCAGTTCCAAACCTTTCTTTCTTCTGTGGAACAAAAATCAAGATTTTAGAACATTGGGGGACAAAAACTATATTTTTCAAAATATCTTTTTGTGTTCCACAGAAGAAAGAAAATGATGACAGAATTGTCATTTTTCGGTGAATTGTCGCTTTAGTTTAATGTCTGCGTGAGCTTCTAATCTTCCATAGTTTTCTGTACTGTGACTCACTCAGGCAACACCTATTTGAACTATTGAAGTAACAGTCATCCTTCCCGTTCTCAGGGGTCAATAACCTTTTACTTCTCTCTGTTCTGCATTCGACAGTTTGTAGGTTTATAGGCTGTAAGTCTGTAATGATAGGGACCATAAAACTTGAGGAGTCCTTGGTCGCTTGGTACAGCCTGGTGTAATGACATCTGCCAAGATAATATTGCCTCACCTAGAGTATATCCCAGCCTACAGTGGGTTTTGTATTTAAGAGGCCTTATCACCAATTTACCCAATTGCTAAACAGCACAGGGCAGTTGTTTTGTTCACAGCAAATGTCGATTGACAGGTCAAGGTTCAGGAGTTCAACCACATGAATGTTTGTTATAAATAACAGCCGTGTCAGTGACAGATGTGAGTCTCTCACAGCTTCAGTCTACATGAGGTTCAGGTGTTAGACACTGTGCCTTTGAGTTCTAGAATATACCACGCATCTGCGCCATTTGATCAGGGGCAACATGGATTGCGAATGTGATTGTTCAGACTACAGTAATGGACAGGCGAACGCCATCCTCTTTAACATTCTCAGCCGAGGCGAATCCACTCAGAACGAGCTAAACTACAAGCGGGTTCCTCAGACGTGCCACTGCGAGAAACGCAGAAAAGTTTGTCTGAAAACACCCAACGAGACGTGTCAGGTTGCTTCGGATGTGCTGGTCAAGACGATGCACTTCATGAAGAGTTTGCCAGCGTTCCAGCAACTACCGCCCAAAGATCAGCTGTCTTTGTTGCAGAACTGCTGGGCGCCACTTTTCATTCTGGGTCTGGCCCAGGACAGAGTTCGATTCGAGGTTGATGACATTCCGGCACCCAGCATGCTGAAAAGAATTCTTCTCAACAATCAGGAGATGATGAACTGCGATCAAGAGCAGCCCACGATTGCAGGCGTGCAAACTCTTAAAGCGTGCCTCAAGAAGTTCTGGAGTCTGGATTTAAGCCCAAAGGAGTACGCTTATCTGAAAGGCACCGTAATATTCAATCCAGGTATGTTTTCCAAAATCAAAACTTTGTAAAACTAATTTATATCTAAATGATATATAGATAAGCATAAAAAATGTATATATATATATATAAATAAATCACATTTAATACATAATTATATAAATAAATATTAAATAAATAATCATTTTTATATAAAATAATTTCATTTTTTCTTATAAATCATTCAATTATTTAAAATTATTAATTTAGTTGAAAATAATGTGTACAAGTATTTATAATAAAAACAATATATATTTATATACAACTTAATTTTAATAAAATGTATTCCGTTTAAAAAAAAAAAAATACATGTAGTTATTTATATAATTTTTAAAAACCTTTTTTACCCTAAAATATTGCTTTTAGCCACAGATTTTAAAATTCACTCACCCATTATTTTCCATCTGCAGACGTACCAGGCCTGAAGGCATCTCTGTTCATTGAGGGTTTGCAATATGAAGCTCAGCACGCCCTGAAGGAGGTCCTGGTACCTCTTCATCCAGAGGATAGAGGGCGTTTTGCTCGTATCCTCCTCACCGCATCCACGTTAAAGACCATCACTCCGAGTCTCATCACAGAGCTTTTCTTTCGGCCGGTCATTGGTCAGACAGATCTTCTGGACTTGCTGATTGACATGCTTTTCACAAGGTAGTGAACCAAAGATTCACAGACTGCTTGAATTCGGACTTTCAATAGAACATTCTTTTCTCCAGTATTGGTGGGAAAAACTGAGGTGCAAGCATTGGATGAAAATCACACTACGTTACATCTGAAATATTTGAAAAAAGTTACTTTAGCACATCTTTGTTTACACAGTTTAATGAAATTACTGCACCTTTGTAATGGTATTTAGGTTACACGTATGTGATTTATGTCTTAGTATTGATTGTTTTTTTTTTTGCCTTTTGATAGAAGCACAGCTTTTTGTATGGGATGGATTTTAAAACTACAAAGTATTCCTTGATAAAACTGTAGAAAACATCTCTGCGCGGTTCATATATTGTCTCTGTGAGAAAGCTAGATTGAATCTAAGGAAAACATGTATGTTCATAAATATACTGCAATTAAATCTATTTTTACACATTTTTGCATTATCACTCCGAGTCTAGTGTTTGCCATATACTTATAAATCACTTTTATAAATCCTTTTTTTTTTTTTTTTTTTACAAACTGGAACAATTCTCACAATGATATTTTCATGCCTAAGAGAAGCCCTAAAACAATTTAATTACTGCACATCAGCCCCAAAAAAGTATTTAAAGACTTTTTAAAGACCAAAAAATTGGAGAAAACATCAAAGCAAATACAAAAGCAAAATATTTGCTTTAGTATTTGCAAAACATTAGATCTATATCTTTTGTTTTAGAATTTCAAAATGAACACATTTTGCACATTTGTTCATTTTGAAATGCTAAAACAAAAGATCTAATGTTGAAAATGTGTGTTTGTCCAATGTTAGTAGAACATGTTCATAGTTATTGTGATAAACTACACCTGAATTCTCAGTATACGTGTATACTGTGCACAGTATGGAACACCCACATGACTTGCTACAATTGCCAAAATATATACACAGCACAGTGCGCACAGTAATGTGTCCTACAATACAAATACAACTTGACCTTCCATTTCCAGTGAGATGAATGATAACGGAATGCCACTCTCTTAAACATGCAATGTTGTGTGATTATGTAACAATGTGCAATATTTTTGCATAATGCATTGTTTTACATCCTATTCAGTGATTAGTAAACTAGTATTTCATTCAAATTTTAACCTGTCAAAGCTTTGCAAACGATAGTTTCTGCATCCTCATGCTTTGCTAGTGTTATACAGAATTCTGAAAAACTGTCAAATTGCGCAATTGTAATAAATAAAGTTGTGTCTGCTGCTACTTGTGTAACCAGAGGAAGTCTCATGGTGACACTACAGGGTCAGCGGCACAGAGGTAGTGCAGCGTTTGCACAGCACGTAACTGCACATTTGTTTTTATAGCAGATGACTGCTCAAGTGACTTATAAATTCAATAAATGACAATAAATTCCATTAGGTTGCTTTAGTGATGAGAGGATATGCAATATAAAAATTTTTAAAAATCTGACTGTCTACTTCGTTATGTTTGCAATTCTAAAATGTTTCAAACATTGCATGTTAGAAAATGAAAATAAAAATGGTTCATTAGCATTTTATATATAAATTTGTGTTAGAATTCGCATTGCATTGTAAGATAGTGTGATCCTAGCACGCATGGATATATGATAAGATATATATAAAAGTTGTATGTGTTTTTGGACAGTCTAAATGTTTGGACTTCTGTACAATTTCTTTATAAAAACTTCACAATAGTGCTCAATGCACAGATTTCCCAAACAAAACCAATGACAAAGAAAGAACTGAATAATCTTAACTTATGTCATGACCACACATATACTTTTTATATCTTTACGTAGACTTCCATAGACGTAATGGTTTTTATACTGTACAAACTGTATATTCAACCCCCCCTATACTAACCCTACCCCTAAACCTATGAATCACAGAAAACTTTCTGCATTTTTACATTTTCAAAAAACATCACTTTGTATGATTTGTAAGCTCTTTTCCTCATGGGGCCCGACCAAATCGCCCCACTGTCAAAATTTTCACATTTTACTATCTTTGTAGGGGCATTTGGTCCTCTAGATGTAGGTTAAACAAATACACACACATATAGCCTATTATGGCTCTAGGTTCCGGTTCCTCTGTCATGATAGTGTGTACTATGGTGCCCTCTTGTGATGATTAAGGCCAACACAAACAAAAAAGCTGTTTTACTTCATTTCTACACATACAATGTGGAATACTAGCCTATTGCCAACTGTCTATTTAAAATATACTACATGCAACAATGCATTATATAGAATGAAAACCATTTGAAATAGTAGCCCACTACATTGCAGTCACATACGTCTTTCACTATGGCATCCATTTATCTCAGAAATCTGAACTTTTGCCATTCTGACCAAACAATTAGCTAAGAAAGATCATGCTATGTCACTATCTCACAATTTTTTTGGGTCTGAAATGTTTTACAATTGAAAAGCAATACAACAAAATGATAGCACACACATGTAGCTCCAATGTTGAAAAAAGAAAATTAATATGATTAGTAATTTCTTCCCATTAATCCTTAAAAACTGTATTACACAAAAGTAGCTTGACTAGTAAATCAGAGTAGCTGATTTACAGGAGGCGGCATAGTGTTGAAAAGAGGACAGTTGAAAGGGGAATTTTCACTAGAGTTTGCCCCTCCTCCGCAATGTACAACTCCAACAAACACTAGGATTTTATTTCCTTTCTATTGTCAAACCAGCCAAACAAGTTCATAGCACAGTGACCTGAGGGAAACAGAGGGAGGAGGCGGACACCAATGCAATCTTCTGAGAAAAATGCTACGCGGTACAGAGAGAAATTTTCTGTGGTTAACACGTACGAGTGTAAATATTTCATACATACAGGACTAGATTTGTTCTCTTTAATAGACAAAATTGAGCATATAGGTTTAAATGAATACAACGAGTAAACTAAAAATGAGGGGAAATTCCCTTTTATTTCAATATAAAAAAAGTTACCAAAAAAAAAAACTACATCTATACAAGGTATTGCAAAATTCCACCATACAGATGTGGGTGTATCACCTGACCGTGAACAGTCCCAAAACAACATTATATTGCATTAAATCGTTTAAACAAAGAACAATTGTTCATCTGAGGCGACATTTGAAGGACGGGCTACCAGAGCAAAGCAGTCTGAAGAACAGCAACTGATTGAAGTCTCTTTGTTGCTATTAATCAGTGCTCAATACAGGCATATTAATAGATACATCACCACTTAGGACGACAGCAGACTTGTCTCCTAAAGTATAATTAGATCCAATACTTAAATACCCTTTGATGCCGATGGTTTGGTGAGGAAACTTGTCCATTGTGTAACTATCTGCATGGCTTCTGGCAAGGGTAGTAGGGAAACATTAAGTGCAACATTTTTTTTGCAACAGGCTCATTTTGTTTAACATTACACTCTGTAGGAACATGACAGAAGCTGTGCCTAAATCTGAGTGGACCACAGCAGTCTTTGGGCATTCAGACAAACACAAACTGTCCTTAGCATAATAACTGCTTACACTGAAATATAAAAGGAGCACAAGGACAGTAGATGAACACTAGTTAGGCAGTAGTAATTGAGAGCAAACATGCGTGTTAGCGCAATAGCGGAGCCCCTGATGAATCTGTGGCCGAGCTCGAGTAGTAATCTGTGAAGGAAAAGAACATGTTGATGTTTACAAGCGGTTTGAAGTTTGTGTATAAATTGCTGAGTGCAAATAAAGGTACAGTCACATGTAGCGTTGCTAGGCGAATTTTAGCAGGCAAAATCCAGTCATTGCAATGGGAATCGTAAGAATCTTTAATCGGGTTCGAGTTTGGGTGCACTATGACATGCGAATTCATTGTCGACCAATAGACCTTATTCAGAGCAGCGCCATGACAGGTATGAAAGCGATGCTGTGAGGGACAGACTTATCGTGTTTTCATTGGCATCCGCTGTAAAAAGCTGTATAAAGCTCCTAGATCACAATTTTCCACAGCTCATGTTGTCTGGAGTTTTTTGTCTACTGAAATTTCTTGGAAAGATATTTTTTTCAGTGTTTCATCAACCGAACAATCCAAAAACACATTAAATAACAGTACAACCCACTGAAGAGATGTATGCTTATCCCTCACAGCCTCGCTTTCATTTCATTCGCTTTCAATCAAAGATGGCGCTGTTGTAAGAGCCCTGTCCCAAATGGCACACTTCATATGCACTCGAACCTGTACCAAATGGCACCCTAAACCCTTGCGGTCTTCCTACGAGTCTGCACTTTCGTGATGCAACGCCACTTTGACTGTCGGGAAGAAGTCTGCTGCGGAGCCCGCATCAGTGCAGGCTCGGCAAAAGTGTGCGCATCGAGGGCGCATATCGACCGCAAAGGGGGCGCTCGCGAGCACACTTCTGAGACGTAAAATGACAAATGGGACACCCAACGGTCTCGTGGACTTAGCGGACACGCGCACGTGGCTGCCATTGTAAGTCCACAAGACCGAAAGTGCATATAAGTGTGCCATTTGGGACAGGGCCTTAGGGTCTTGTAGGGTAGGGTGTCCCATTTGTGTCCCATTTGGTTTCAGAAGGGAGCTTGTGAGCGCCCCCTTTGCGGTCGATATGCGCACTTTTGCCGAGCCCGCAGTGAAGTGAACCCCGCAGCAGACTTCTTCCCGACAGTCAAAGTGTGTTACATCACGAAAGTGCAGACTCGTAGGAAGACCGTGAGTGTTTAGGGTGCCGTTTGGGACAGGGTCAAGGTCTATAGCAAGCCTTTTGATTTAGCAGTGACCTCTATGTGGGCGGAGTTTCGTAACTTCACAGCAAAGCAAAATGGAACATATTTACTCTAGTTTTGTATAAAGCTCCAGTACAGAAGTTTTGTATAAAACTATACTTAAATATTATAAAATGATTCCCATGTGTTGGTTCGTTTGCTTTGGAAGTTTATTTCGTCGTCAATATTAACATTTCATTCATGGTATTTTCTCACATCTGGTCCGGTTTTCTTTCACTTGCAAAATATTGCAGAGCAACATTAAATGTGACTGCACCTTAATGCCTTTCTGCATAATCAATAAAACTGAACTACAATTTTAAGGAAAAACATTTTTCAATATATAGTTTTGTATTGTTTGTAAAGAGACCCCACATTTGTACACGTCTCTAGCATAAAAAAAAAAAAAATTCCATAGCACAACAATTCCACAGAAAAGTGAGACCTTCAGACAAGTTACATAATGAGAGCACCACCATTATGAGAGGAATGGTAGATGTGATCTGATATGGAGGAATACTGGATAAACTGCTTGGAGGTGAGCTAAGGCCCCTCAAGAACATTTGTAAAGTGAGGTGAGAAGCTTCAGTGTTCACTGTCAGAAGCTTTAGGCCCAGCAACTATAGTTTACGGAGAAGGGATGGGTGGGTGAGGACATCATTCTTTGGGGGGGGTGAAGATTAAAAGCAGGAATGCCAATTTGAAAGTAGAGAATGAGAAACGTTTGGAAATGGAACCATTACAATAGGGCATTGAGAAAAGAATACCCCATCCTCAGGGTGCAATTCCACCATGTTCATATCCCGACACAGGATTGACATGGCACCATGGGCCGGGAGTAAATGATCTGTTCACATCAAGCCATCTAAAGGCTAATTCAACGTCGCTGACCAACGGCGACAGTCACCAGATTACAGTATGTCACTTCTCAGACATTCCAAGATCCGACAAATGCAGATGTTCAATTTGCAAAAAAAACACCAACGAATGGAAACAGACACCGACATGGGTAACACATTGATTCGACAAAACAAGGCAAACGTGTCTGTTGCCTTTGGTTGGTATCAGCCGGTGCAGTGTGAATTGGCCTCAACATGGGGGCTGTACTAGAACAGAAATTATAAGGAGAACCAAGAATGTTGACACTTACTTTTCCCACTGTGGCCTCTCATATTTCGGGCAAGCTCATCTGACGGTGTCAATTCTGACACTAGCACCTCGGGATCCCCTGCAGGGAAAGAGGAATACCATCAAAAGACATTCAAAACATCATCGTTCCCTACTGACACTCATACAAAAAGAACTACCATCACTTACCATCACTAAAGGTAAAGGTCATGGTCTCATTCCCACTGTCGGGCAGCGTTCCATCCCTCCTCCCGTTAGTATGCTGCATTGCATCATGCGATTTATAGTCTTTGCTTTTGTAACCTTTTGAGGACTTGTTGCGGGTGCTGATGCGTATGACACCGTGCACCAGCCGGCACTCTGCTTCCTGCTCCTCTAAGTTGTAGTCCTGAGCAATGCTGTTGATCAGATCGCTGATCTCATTGGTTTTACGAGAGAAGGACACATCAGACGTGCATTTTGCCAGCTGCTCAATCTGGTGCATTTTATAAAGTTCTAGAAGCTTTTTAGTGATTAGCGAGTCGATATCAGTGCCGCCATCATCCAGGTCATCTAGATCCAAATCCTCCCTAGAGTAGATACTGGTATTACTGATAGGCCGCTGGTTGTCACCCTTCCCGGCTGTCCTGGTCCGTCGTGGAGGTGCCTCAGAGTTGACGGGGTACTCCACCTTCTTGCCAGCGAAGTAGACGTCGCCATACCTGAAGCTGCCAGAGCTCGGTAGCTGCCTCGGCTTGCTGGGTTCAAGGCCTACACCACATGTGGGGTTGGACAGTGCCAATCCATTGGGCTTCCTGGGTTCTGGATCAGGTTTTAAAGTGTTGTCAGTGGAGCTCTCATTGGGTGGCAAGCAAGGTTTGCGTGACCCATAAAGCCCACAGGTGAGAATGCAGCACAGCAGAGCTTTGCAACCACTCCAGCCGAGGGAGGCACACGAGCCACAGGCTTGAGTACCCTGAGGAGAGTCTGCAGATCCTGGTATAAAGCCCAGCGTTTCCGAGCCTCGTCCATTGGCGTAGTGAGGATGGGTTTTACGGGGGAACTGCGAGTCTATGCTACGAGGTTGCTCGCTGTAGTTCTCCTTGCAGGTCTCCTGACTCGTGCTGCTGTCCCTGGAGTATGTGCGGTTTTGCCTGTAGCCATCAGCCTTAGAACGGCTTGAGCTAGGAGGACGCGTCTTGTGATGTGTTCCTGTGCTGTGGCCAGGCATAACTCACCACATTCAGGACCTGCAGGAATGTGGACATAAATGCATCAAGATTTATCAGAGCTGAGAAAGTTCACAAAACATTGATTCTTAGGCACATTTCAAGAGCCAATATTATCAGGTTGCAGAAATCACACTGCACACATAAACAGCGCAGCTCAATCGTAGAACGGGCTCATGCATGTAAAAATTAGCTGAGCCTGTTTTTGCTGAACATTGCATGCATGATTAAAATACACCATATTAATCAGAAAATCAATCATAGAAAATCACTTTTAGATTTGGCCATTTAATTACGGCTTTTGTTTCTTTTTTTAGGCCTTTATTAACACCCTGGAGCCGTATGGATTACTTTTATGATGGATGGATGCGCTTTTTTGGGCTTCAAAATCTCAGGTACCTTTAACTCCTATTATAAAGCTTGGAAGAGCCAGCATATTTTTAAATATAACTCTGATTGTGTTTGGCTGAAAGAAGAAATCATATACACCTCGGATGGCTTTAAGGCAAATAAATTATAGGATAATTTTCATTTATGGTTTAAGGTCTTTCTCCTCGCATAAAGTACATTTCATGACCATTAAGTTTGTAGTTCTCAATCAAGTTCTCGATAGCCTAACCATTTTTGTCATTTATGGCTGTTATTAAAGCTGTTATTAAAGTGTGCTGTTGCAGTTACTCTGTAGATGAAAGATATGTGAAACAGGTCTTGTTATGCAGTATTTCAAAGAAATGTTCAAAGCAAAAACAGAACAAAAAAAAAAATCAGTGTAAACAATGACTGCAAAGAAAAATTACCAATGTTATTTAGTGAATATAGATAAACATCAAAGTGTTAAACAGGCCTTGAATTCTTCATTCTATGTTCATTGCATAATGACTTCCTCAACCCTGGAGATATAACTGCAGATACAACACAATTGTGCAATGGTGAAATCAAATAACAAAATAATGTTTATCATCAACATTGCACCAATATACTACTGGCCATATGTTGCCCAACTGTGTCAAACTACTGCGCAGTGGACACCTTCATTCTGTGTCTACAAGCATTGTGCTCCAAAAGGCATTTCAAACATGTGAACAGCACGCTGATCTGTATCTAGATAGCATAGAATGGTTGTTTATTTATACAAGCCTGGAACATGTGAACATGGTTTTGAGCAGTTATATCAGCATAACCATATCAAGATATTAATACACATGAAATAAAAGCTAATCTTGAGCTACATCTTACGTCTTAGCATGTTTAAATTTGGAAAAGAGGGTTTTCTTTGGTGGGCAGGAATTACTCGATCATCAAGTTATTCATTTTTACATGCGTTTTTTAAATACACTCCCTTGTGACTTCACCTTTCATACAGTCAGTGTTTGGCTTGATGTTTGCGTTCTTTGTCAAGAGTGATGTGTTTTCTATGAATATGGTCACCGATTCTCAGCAAGCAACATGCCATCCGAACTGTGAATTCCAGATGTAGATGATAAGTATTGTCATTTGTCATCAACCTTTGACAGATAGTCTATAACATGGATGGGGAATGAAATGTATAGAAATGTATGCTTATTCGTTTCTGTTCATTGTCAGTATACATAGAGTTAAGTCAGACGGAAAGCAGGCATGTAAAGTGCGCTCTGGCCAGTCCCAAACACTTTATTTGGGAGTATTTTAACAGATGGAATATATGTATTGCCTCTATTGATAAATGCAGTTTGTCTGTCAAGTACAATATGCTTCATTATTTAGTCTTAAGTGTCTCTAGCTGTTCTCGTCTGTATGCCATGGCTGTAAAAGAACAATATTTATCGCCTTTACAGACAAATTTATGGCTATCATCATTTGAAATCCCCCTGTAAGGGGCAAACTAGAACGCATCCACTAGGTTCCATTGATTGCGAGCGTTCTAGTGAGTCGCTTCGTGTCACAGAGCAGATGGTTTGTCGAAGTGTCAGACACTTACCGCATAGGCTCGGATGAAATCTTCAATTGTTTTGAACGCAACTTCTAGTCGTTCAAGATCGCGGAAGTAGCCGAGTGTGAAATATTTTCCTTTTGACTCCTTAAAACTTCCACTTCATCGAGCTTTGTTTTGATTCATTGACTGAAAATGGGTCAAACGTTTCGATTTCGTCGCGCAACACGCGCTTTCAGATTCTGCTCATACTAAAGCTTTGATCGGTAAGATTCGTTCCTTCGCCCCGCCGTGCCGTATTTTACCTGCGGCTACAGGTAAATCTAACGCCCACTTACAGGTAAGAAGTGACGTCAGCCCTTCAAACGGATGTTGCTTAAACCTCCCAAATACCTTTAGTTCATTGACTTTTGCTTTCCTTTTAATCAAGTAAAAAAATAATATTTTCAGCGTTTATACCGTATAGTGTGGGGAAAGTAGGCTATGTTCTTGGTTAATTTGTTCTTATACACAAAAAATAATTTAAACAATCACTTTATGATATTACAAATGTCATTCATTCTTGACTATAAGTCTGAGGTAAATCTGAGGTATTTGTCATGCACCAAACTCAGTGTCACATGACACATTAACAGGTTAATTTTTAAGAAGTTCTCTTGATCTAATATTCATTTGCATTTGCATTAGGGACATGCAGTGCTTATCTAGATATGTTATTTTTATAGTATCTTAAATAAATGTGAGTAAAAGTCCATTCATGTCTGTCTATCTATCTATGTATCTATCTATGTATCTATCTATCTATCTATCTATCTATCTATCTATCTATCTATCTATCTATCTATCTATCTGTCTATCTCAGCAATTTTATATAAATCAGCAATTTCAACAATATTAGAAAATAAATGGAAAATGTGTTCCTGAGGGTTGAAACAGGTCCTGAAAATAATCCCAGTCATTGAAATTCTGGAAATGTCAGGGAATTTTAAAATCATGATTCCCAGATCTAAAAAAAAAAAGTCTTGAAACAAATAGAAATCTTAAAAAGAATAGAATTTTTGAGTTTATGGTTATGCTAAGCTGTGAAGTATTTCCTCTTGAGATGATGATTTTTAAAAATCCTTGTCAAATAATCATGAATGACTGAAAATGTCATGGAAATTCTCATTCTATATACATTTATGAAAAGTATAAAGTGTTCTCTGTGGAATGATGCATATAGGCCATAATAAATGTAGACATTCCTAGACTACAGATTCATTGACACTGCTTCACATAGCAACAGTAACATTTCAGTTTCCTTTGAGTGGACAACGTTTTAATGTTATGCTACATAACTGTGTATGCACACACCAGAAGTGTTTTTCCCCAAACATGCTGTAATATACTGCTTTGCCAAAAGTGTATACACAGATTAATATGGGCTGTCTGGTCTTGATCAATTGCAGTCATTAGTTCCAGGCTCTAGCAAGCACACATGCACACGGAGAGATTCACTATGTGCTCGCAGGGAACATTAGACTCCAAATCCTTCATTGTGCCCCATTTTCCCCCAATACACCCCTTCATTTCCCTCCTTTTCTCAGCCGTAGCGAAATATTGAGGACACAATCTCTAGCAGCGAATGCTGTGGGCCGCACCAACTAATGTGATGGAGAGCAGCGTTTCAATCTGCTGAATAGGTTATGAAATATAATGGAGAGTATAATTCAGTCAGATAGGGTTAGATGCACATGAGAAGTCATTCAGTGCGTCTTCAGGTCTCCTTATAAAGTTTGGCAAGACAACAATAGAGCGCATATTGTGTAAAAAAAAGTATATTTTCAGTATATAGATGTACATGTAGGGTTTTGTGGCTTTTAGTCCATGTTGGTTAATGCTAGTGTAATCCTACACATTGACAAATTCAAATTTTAGTAGATAAAGTATATGCTATTACAATTTCTCCTTGTGGAAAAAATTGCGTTGACTCATATTGCACTGGTGGATGTTGTCCAATCTAATGTATATTGTATTAGCCTACATCATGCATATATTGGCATTACATTGCCATCAGCCAGCCATCTCTCTAGTTAATGGTATCTTCTGACCACTAGTCTCAATGACAAATGATTTTCCTTGATTTGGTCTATTTAGAAAAAAGTTCACTTTGCTACAGACTGAAATATCAGAACATAATATCTACAAACATTTCTAATAAAAATGTGTTCATTGTCCGGTTATTTGCAGTTATAGTGTCACATCCGATGGCATCTGTGTGATACGGGCATCAGAAGGGATGTGCCCCAAATGCGGGTCCATTCGAGGCCGACCCTGCTGAATGTTTGGAACACGCCCCAGCCGTGGGTCAGAGTCAATTTCGTAACGGTAATGATACCCCTCCAGCACATCTCGGCATGCTTCATGTATGTCTGTGATCCATTTCTTGATATCCTGCCTGTTGAGGTAGACGACAAATAGAAAGACCATGCCAACGAATCCCAGCACTAATCCAAGAAACACGTAGGAAGTGTTTAGGGACAAGTCTGTAATCTCTTCGTGCGGTTTGCCGTAACACCCCAATGCCTGAGCACTGAGAACCCGCAAAGACACGTCACGCAGCGCTGCGGGGAACTCGCAAGACAGCCTGTCTGCATCGCCCACCCTGACCTTTGAACTGTTTAGCCAGTTCGCAAACTCTTGCGCTTCACACGTGCACACGTAAGGATTCTGACCCAACAGCAGATGGACCCGACCGAGTCGCTCCAACTCGTGAAGACCCTCGTCGCTGAAAGTTCTAAATGCATTTCTGGTCAAGTCCAGCTCCAAAAGTTGGTCAATACCAGAGAAAGTGCTGTTGTAGATGGCCACCAGAGAGTTGTTGTTCAGATGGAGATGCTGCAGGTTTGGCAGAGGAGCGAACATGCCCGGGGGTAAGAGGACAAGGCGGTTGCCCGACAGGTCAAGGCGCAGAAGATTCGTGAGCTCACCCCAGCGCAGGGCCGTGATGAGGTCAGTCAGAGATGTGTAGTTGTAGAGAGACGAGCGGAGGCTGAGCTCCTGCAGGGGGCTTCCAGGCACAGAGAACGCCTCTGGATGGATGAGCACCAGCTGGTTGTTGTTCAGGATTAGAGAACGCAGCATGTGCAGAGAGGAGAATGCATGCGATCCAACCTCCATAATGCTGAAAAAGAATGGAAAAAGTTTTCTTTAATTCATTTTTAGAGGATTCTAAATGGTGGAATATACAAAAAAAAAGAAAGCACATGTCTAAATCTATATTACTGTCAGAATAGATAGAGAGAGAGAGAGGTGGACGGATGGACAGACAGAGACTAGATAGATAGATAGAGAGAGAGAGAGAGAGAGAGAGAGAGAGAGAGAGAGATGAACGGACGGACAGACTAGATAGATAGACAGACAGATAGATCAGACAGACAGACAGACATAGATAGACAGACAGACAGATAGATAGATAGATAGATATTTTTATTTACTGACCATATCTTTTCTTACCCATTATTGCTCAGGTTCAGGTGTGTGACGTTCTGCAGTCCGTTGAACGCGCTGTGGTCGAGTCTGTGAATCGTGTTTCCAGTGATGATCAGGCTGCTCGTGTCGCTCGGGATCGCGACGGGGATACGGAACAGCGCGGCAGACGCGCAACGCACCGTATGTTGACTTCCAGAACACTCGCAGCGCGGCGGACACAACGGAACGCATGTGGAGACGCACAACATCGCGCAGACGAGCGTCAGCGACACAGCCGGCGGCATCATCCAAACTCTCACTCTCACAGTCCGGAGCATCTGATCACCGTCTTCACGGGCGGCGCTCTTCAGTGTAAGTGCACATGCTGTAGTAGGCAGCACGCGTGTAGTACAACACACAGGGCTGACTGTCCTCCTCACTCTAGGAGCTCATTACTAACAGTTTTACCTAGAAACACCTCCTGATCTTGGCTATATAAGCGGAGGTGGGTGGAGCTGCATATACTCCACTACACATCCATCCATTCGGAGGATTTGTAGAGCAGCTTCTTCTTTCTGATTATGTAAATTGCACTGATTTCTTTCGGTTCGTTGTCATGCATTAAATTCCTAAATATATAGCAGATGCACACTTTACAATCAAAACATCTGACAGAAAAAAGTTTGTTGGGTTTGAAATGCTAAAATAATAAGTAATAATAAGCTCATGTTAATAGGTAATGTGATTCTCCACACCTGTGGTTACCCTATTTGAGGAGAAATGACTTCATACATCCACTTCAAACATTATGAAGAAAAATGACCCTATTGAAGAGAAAAGATCCGGCACTAGATCTATTGTTTTGGCATTTTTAGCAAACATGTACTTGCTATCTTTCTTTACAACAATTGACCATTGCCTTTATATTTTGTTAAGCATATCTTAAGTTCCAAAATACCTTTTGAGGTCATTGTATAATAATGAGGAGAAACATTATGGATATACATTTGTATTTGGTCATATAATATAAATGAAGTAGTGCTGTCAAATCGATTAATCGTGATTAATCACATCTAACAGAAAAGTTTGTTTATATAATATGTGTGTGTATATATATTAGGGCTGTCAAATGATTAATCGCATCCAAAATAAAGTTTGTTTGCATAATATATGTGTGTGTACTGTGTATAATTATGTATATATGAATACACACACATGTATATATTTAAGAAATATTTTTCATGTATATACTGTATATACATATAATGTATATATAAATACTTTATATATAAATATAACACATTTTTCTTAAATATATACATGCATGTGTGTGTATTTATACATAATTATACACAGTACACATTTATGTAATCAAACTTGACAAAACGATGATTAATCGTTTGACAGCGTGTGTGTATATATATATATATATATGCATACGTATGTGTACACACACACACATATGTACACACACATATATTATATAAACACAAACTGTTATGTTTGATGCGATTAATCAATTTGACACCCTAAAATAAAGACATAAAAAATTATAAGGAATGAACCAAATATACAAACTCCCATTAGAGTAAAACAATATACAGCTGTAAACATCCTGGATCAATTAAAATAACTGTTGAAAATTGACATTTTTGATTCACAATAAAATTCAAACAGAGGCAGAATGAGGATGAGGCTAAGAATGAGGCAAAACAAAATTATGAGGGGTCATATGTTTAGATCTTAATTCTCATAATCTTCCTGATTATAGGTTATGGAGTCACTTTTCACAACAGTCTTGACATGAAATTGTCATTTAGATCCATCCATGTATGTGATATGATTATATTACAAATATATCAAATGCAGAATCTTATGTAAGCGGTAATGGAAAAGGTCCCTGTAATTCACTTATTTACAATGGTACTAATAGTCTGCGTGTCACTAGATGTAAAGAGGTCTCTGTATTCCCAACCAGCCAGACTGAATCTCCTAACAGAAGCAATGTAGTGTCGTACAGACGCATGATTAAAGTTCAGGTTCAGATTTGCTTCTTGTAGCCGTGGTGCATAATGATCCTGAGGTGCCCTGCACGGCCGTCCAACATCTCTCTCCGTGTTTGATGCTCCTGTCATCCAACCACCGTCATCGCAGGTTGACAGCAAGGGCGATGGTGACTATGACCCCACAAATCATCAGGAAAGGCAGCCAGGTCTTCAGGAACCCCACAAAGCTACAGGACAACAAGGAACAGAGACCTTCAAATGAGCCATTTTAGCATCGTGTCACCTTTGGCTTGATTTAAAAGACACTTAATATTAAAACACACTTAATATTCATGACTACAATGAAACTATTGGATGAGAACAAAATTTGAGCCGAATAATGACACTATTGTCTTCTGTAGAGCTGCTTTATACAGTAGCTGAATTGACAACATCGACAGTTATTGAACTGAACTGAGCTGAATAATGACACCATTGTCTCCTGTAGAGCTGCTTAAGGCTGAATTGAACTTTTCATAATTGATGAACTTTACAGTTATTTAACTGAATTGAGCTGAATACTACTTCTGTAGAGCTGCTTTACAGCAGAATATGAATTTGTCTAATTTTTGATAAAGTTTGCATCATTCATGGTTATTTTCCTGTTTATTACTGTGAAGCTGCTTAAAGAAATTTCAAAAATTGAAAATTCTGTCATTAATTACTCACCCTCATGTAGTTCCAAACCCGTGAGACTTTCATTCATCTTTAGAACACAACTGAAGATATTTTTAATAAAATCAGAGTGATTTCTGTCCCTCTACTGACAGCTACACAACTACCACTTTGACGCTTCAAAAAGTTCATAAAGAGATCATAAAACTAATCCATATGAATTGAGCGGTTTAGTCCAAATTTTCTAAGCAGACACAATCGCTTTATATGATGAACAGATTTAATTTAGGCTTTTATTCACATAAACATTCATCAACTCACACATCAGTTGGGGTAAACGGAAGCTCAAGCATGTTCGCTTGATGTGCGAGAACCAATGAGGTTCATTCTCGTGTTACGCAGCACGTTTGAGCTTCCTCAAGAACCAATGAGATTCATTCTCGTGTTACGCAGCACGTTTGAGCTTCTGTTTATGTTCATTGATCATTGTTTAAATGTGAATAAAAACCTAAATTCGAAAAAATTGACAAAATCTGGACTAAACCGCTCAATTCATATGGATTAGTTTTACGATCTCTTAACTTTTTGAAGCGTCAAAGTGGTAGTTGCGTAGCTGTCAATGGAGGGACAGAAAGCTCTCAGATTTCATCAAAAAGATATTCATTTGTGTTCCGAAGATAAACGAACAACATAAGGGTGATTAAATGATGACAGAATTTTCATTTTTGGGTGAACTATCCCTTTAACAATCGATATTGTACAAAGCGCTATATAAAGGTGACTTGACTCGTGTTATGTCATAATTTACTCTCCCTCATGTCATTCCAAATCCATATCTAAGGCAGAATGTCACAGGTTTGAAACGACACGAGGGTGAGTAAACAATGGCAGAATTTTCATTTTTGAGGATAGTCTTACACAGAAACCTACAATCCACCTCTCTCCCTCCAGAAACCCTTATTTTGTGTGTCCTGGTGTCCTCTACATCACAACACCGAGCGCCCCAGAGGAAGACTGGTGACATATAAGGGGAAACACGGTGGCCGACTGTGATAAATCATTCAGTCAAAGGTAAGGACACACTGACTTCTACATTCTAAGGCAGTATTGCATGGATCCTTCACAGAGAAGGCAATCAGAATGTATTGAGCTCAGCGAAACAATCCAACCAACAAGGCAGATGCAACGAGGGAATTCATTAAATTTACTTATAAATACTTACAATATGTTTGAGTATATTTAACTTAAAAGCATGCTAACATCAAACTATCACAATCAATTGTGAATGTCCCATGCAGTTTGTTTTATAAGCGCTATGTTCTTTTTTTTGTATAGTACCAGAGCCTAAAATTAAAGTTCAAGTTTCATCAAGTTTTTCACCTAAAAATCAAGTTTTTAATGTTGTTTATATGCCTATGTGGTGTTTTTAATAGGCGTTAAGACAAACCATGTGGAAATTCATGTCAACACCATTTAAATATCACAGATGGCATAAAAACTAAACTTTTCAGAAGCGTCAGTCACTCACTTTTGTCAGGAAGAAATAATAATTAGACCTAAAATATTGTTACAATGTATATCTTTTACCATTATATCAATGAAAGTTGGATTGAAAAGGGAGTAGCGACAGATCTTTTCTTCTGTATTGTGATGAAAAAATGTAGGGCGGGACTTTTATGCATCTGTCATTGACTGGATGTTGAAATGTGGGCACTCAAAAGTGGAGGCTGATCTGAATGCGAGCTTGCAGTGGAAGGGGCAGAGTTTAAGTGGACTAAATGATTGGAGAAGACCAGCATATGTCAATAGAGAGAAGTCTGTCATTTCACAGGAGGATCCAGTTATGACATTTTGATGAAACATTTACAGGGTCAAAAAAACCCCCCCAAAACAAACAAATGAATTGTTCACAATAAGTTTAATAACATGCATTTAGATTAGAAAACAGATTTCGATTTCCCGCTGACCCTGCATCTCACCTGACATGTTTGCTGTGGATGAAGGACAGTAAGCAGAGATTGACCATGTTCCACGAGGAGCAGTTGTCGTAGCGCATGAGGTTCAGAGCCATGGCCACATGAGAGTGGCAGTTATCACAACACAGATTGTGCTGCAATGCGGTGAGGACGTCACAAACAAGCAAAACAGAAAAGAATATCAGTTAAAAACAGATATTAGGAAGTCGCTATGTTTGTGTGATATAACTGGGTTGCAAAATTAAGGTTTTTAACAAAACTTTTTTTTGTGTAGACTCTGAAAATATAACACGCAAATAAATATATAGATTTATTAGACAAAGAAAATATGAATACAGTTTTTTATTATAATGATTATAATTTTTCTCTATATTTTAAAATAAAATTTTCTTTGTAAAAAAAAAATAAAAATAGACAAAAGTCATGTTCAAAGGTGATGATACACGGGGCAACTTTTTGAGCAATGTTGCCGTCAACAGGCAACCAGGTGAGACACAGGCCCCACGACCGATCTAAAGTATCCAGATAGAAATGTGGTGCCCATTCTCAATGGGAAAGTACCCAAGCAACATCGCTCGGCAACATTGCTCAAAAAGTTGCCCCGCCGTGTATCATCACCTTAAGCCTTATTATTAAATATATTAAAATTATAACAATTATAACAAAATATACATTGTGCAAATAGGTGAATCTCATGAAAACAACTCCAGCTACCATAAAATCAGATCTCAAATGACATGTCATTCACAATATAACAAGAATATATTACATTAGAAATCTGACCATTCTAGTTTTGTATTCTTCAGACGCCTCGTGCACGGCCACATCCCAGGCGTTTGCTCCACCGCCGTACACTTTATTCTTATCCAGCTTCCAGTATCTGAAACAACAAGCATTACATCAGTAACACACTATTTTAACTTTTTTTTTTTTTTAAATTAATGCAATAAATATTATATAATACACAATTTTTGTGTAAAATAATGTAACAATAAATAATTTTCATAGTGTCCTACAATAATGTCTTTAAAAGTTATGGTTACATCTTGCAGTAAATCGTCATTAATAAATGTGCCAATACTTTTCCAAAGTTATTCAGTATAGTACTAAGCCCCAAAAATTTGAAAGTTTCTGTGTGAATTTGGCCAAATGAACATCTTGTATCAATAATAGTTTATAGTCAGTGCTTGACTAACTTTTTTGCTCACCAGTCACTGTGGCTAGTGGTTTTCCAAAGTTGCTAGCCACTCAACATTTTCATTGGCCACAATTTTGATATCGATACCATTATCTCATAATTTGGCAGCAGGTATATTAGGCTGCTGTCACTATAAGACACGGATCCATTATACTGTTACACATGCGTTTTCTTTCTCAACTGTTTACGTTCACTTAAAACAACTGTGTGTGTTTATATGAATACTCGCCAAGAGCATTTTGACATTATTTTGTGTGTATGAGTGCAATAAGCAACGGAAAAGAACTCAATTTAGCACTGAGAGGCTAAATTATGCGCAATATATGCAATCCCACACCGGAAATCAAGCCCTGTAACACCAACAATATTCATCCGGAGTAAATGAAACGAGTGAGTGAGGGGAGGCGGGTTTGTGTTGCTGTCAGAGAGATGAGAGAGAGAGCACAGCTGGTATCGTGTATCTATTCTGCAGGAAAAAAAATATTGGAAGCGTTTCAGATATTTCGGTATCGATATGTATCGAAAAATCAATATTTCTGACAACACTTCATTGCACTTAGTTTATTATTTCAGATGCCTTTTTAAAAGACTACAATTAAAAATGTATGTATTATATATAAAATTCAAGCCGCCAAAGTGGCTAGTAGGAGTGACTGTGTTACACGCCACTGCTGAAATGCAGGTGTTAATGTCAAGCCCTGTTTATAGTTTATATTTCTTAATGAAATGTTTGACAGGGTAAAATGTATTATTAGTTTGAACAATTTTGCTTTTGCTTTTACTTTGTTAGTGAAAAAATATTTTTGTTGTAAGGATCAAATCTTTCCAATGTTTAGGTCTCATATGTGCAGATGATGATTCTTCTCAATGACATTCACTAGAGTTTTAAACTCACTTTGTTGGTTTCCCAAACGCCATGTTGTCCTCCTGTATAAAATATAAATTAAAAAGTAGTTAGTGCATCAGTGCAGTCATGCTAAAGTCAGCTAAATCATCAGAAATCAACTCACTGATACGAAGTAAGGGCCAGCAAAATCCCTGATCACACCGGTGGATGTGCATATGCCCATGTGCCCAATGAATGGCAGAAACCAGCTGCAGAGACAAAACAAAACCAACCAGTGTATCCTCACATCAAAGACCTGTGTGTATATGTGCAGTTCTCTAGTATGTTTCTTTAAACAGCTCTCTTTAATTAAATACAGATATATATGCAAGCCCATTTCCGGCATATAGGAAAAAAGAAAATCATGCTATGCTAAATCATAATTGACATAAAATGTCATAATTGTGAAACAGAAAGTCGAAATTATGACTTAAAAAGTCAATTATGACATACTAATTCAAAATGATGTGATAAAAATATCTAAATTATGACTTTCTATGTCATAATCATAACATTTAGGTCATATTTCTGACTGTTTATATTATAATTATGACTTTTTACGTCAGACTTTCGACTTCCATGTCATAATTTCGATTTTTTTAATGTCATAAATATGACTTAAGTCATACTTTTGATTTAGTTACGTCATAATAATTTCCACTTTTGATCTTATATTTCGACTTTTAAAACGAAGCATGATTGTGATTCATAGATATGTGAGGATTATAGGAGGTCAATTCAGGCTTTATACTCGCACTGCAATATGACAGAAATATTGACAGGCGCGTTTACTGTCAGAATGTGTTTGTGTTCCGCACGTGACCCGTCAGAACATCTCCGGTCGCTACTCACGTCAGAACCGGAATGGGTGTCCAGACGATGCAGTGCGGATAACGGCTCATTTCTTTGTCTATTTTCTCGAAACCTCCGTGGAAGTGCTTCATCGTGTCGATCTCGGTAACATCCGCCATCACAGTCTGCGCGGTGACGTCATCGTGACGTCGGCGCCGGACTGGTTCTCATTACTGTCGTACTATAATATTATATCATATATATGTGTCACATTAGACATATTATACATACATATATAGTAATATAATTTTTTATACTGGTTTTTCGGTAACTACTTAAAGCCTTTATATGTAATGCATTATAAAAGTATTTTTAAGGCATTAATTATGCCTTGCAATGCACCTTATAATGCATTGTATGGTCTCAAGAATAATTGTAACAACAGTTATAATACATTACAATACTTATGTTACGCCTTTAGAAAGTATAATTCTTTAAAACACATGACAAACAATTTCAGGTGTCACAAAGAATCTGCAAATATAATGCTTTTTAACTTTGGTTACAATTATTTATGAAAAGATATAATGTATTATAATGTACATTATGAATACCTTAATAATGCATTATAAATAAAGGCTTTTAAGTAAAGTGTTTTTATTTTTGTCAGAAAAAAAATAAGAAAAAGCAATACAACAAATACTACCAGGATGTACTTACATTATTTTTCGGTGTTTTGCTTTACAGAGTAAGAATAGGATAAAAAGTCTTACGGTAATGAGAATTTAGGGTGTATGTAACTGTCACAAAAATGGCACAGTGCAAAAAATGATATATAATTTTTTTTAAGTCTTTTATAATTTCTTCCCAAGTACAAATGTTAAATCACATCAGTATAAGAACAGATCTGGCTTGTATTATGGACAAACATCCTCATTGCATTCATCCATATTGTAGTGTGACGTCTGGGTTGCCATACGACTCATGGCACGGTTAACTGTACTATGCTCACAGTGTAAAAAGTGGAGCACAGGTGCATTTTTCTAACAGGATACTGGGTTTTAATTTTGGGTTGGGATGTGTTCTAGATTTTTCCAGTAAAGCAAGGCACATTTCTTGCACTACAGCAATGTGGATTGTGTTACATACTACTACAACTTACACCGATCAGGCATAACATTATGACCACTAATATTGTATTGGTCCCCCTTTTGCTGCCAAAACAGCCCTGACCTGTTGAGGCATGGACTCCACTAGACCCCTGAAGGTATCTTGCACTGAGACACCTCAAACTTGTTGTTGTGCTCCTCAAACCATTCCTGAACCATTTTTGCTTTGTGGCAGGGCGCATTATCCTGCTGAAAGAGACCACAGCCAGTACATGGTCTGCAACAATGCTTAGGTAGGTGGTACGTGTCAAAGTAACATCCACATGGATGGCAGGACCCAAGGTTTCCCAGCAGAACATTTCCCAAAGCATCACACTGCCTCCGCTGGCTTGCCTTCTTCCCATAGTGCATTCTGGTGCCATGTGTTCCGCAGGTAAGTGACGCACACGCACCCGGCCATCCACGTGATGTAAAAGAAAACGTGATTCATCAGACCAGGCCACCTTCTTCCATTGCTCCATGGTCCAGTTCTGATGCTCACGTGCCCACTGTTGCCGCTTTCGGCGGTGGACAGGGGTCAGCATGGGCACCCCGACTGGTCTGCGGCTATGCAGCCCCATACGCAACAAACTGCGATGCACTGTGTATTCTGACACCTTTCTATCAGAGCCAGCATTAACTTCTTGAGCAATTTGAGCTACAGTAGCTCCCCATGTGCTTCAATGAGCCTTGGCCGCCCATGACCCTGTTGCCGGTTCACCACTGTTCCTTCCTTGGACCACTTCTGATAGATACTGACCACTGCAGACCGGGGACACCCCACAAGAGCTGCAGTTTTGGAGATGCTCTGACCCAGTCGTCTAGCCATCACAATTGGGCCCTTGTCAAACTCACTCAAATCCTTACGCTTGCCCATTTTTCCTGCTTCTAACACATCAACTTTGAGGACAAAATGTTCACTTGCTTCCTAATATATCCACCCACTAACAGGTGCCGTGATGAAGAGATAATCAGTGTTATTCACTTCACCTGTCATAATGTTATGCCTGATCGTTGTACTACATAATGAGTACTGCACAGGAAGAACTGTATACAAACCCGATTCCAAAAAAGTTGGGACACTGTACAAATTGTGAATAAAAAAGGAATGCAATAATTTACAAATCTCATAAATTTATATTTTATTCACAATAGAATATAGATAACATATCAAATGTTGAAAGTGAGACATTTTGAAATGTCATGCCAAATATTGGCTCATTTTGGATTTCATGAGAGCTACACATTCCAAAAAAGTTGGGACGGGTAGCAATAAGAGGCCGGAAAAGTTAAATGTACATATAAGGAACAGCTGGAGGACCAATTTGCAACTTATTAGGTCAATTGGCAACATGATTGGGTATAAAAAGAGCCTCTCAGAGTGGCAGTGTCTCTCAGAAGTCAAGATGGGTAGAGGATCACCAATTCCCCCAATGCTGCGGCGAAAAATAGTGGAGCAATATCAGAAAGGAGTTTCTCAGAGAAAAATTGCAAAGAGTTTGAAGTTATCATCATCTACAGTGCATAATATCATCCAAAGATTCAGAGAATCTGGAACAATCTCTGTGCATAAGGGTCAAGGCCGGAAAACCATACTGGATGCCCGTGATCTTCGGGCCCTTAGACGGCACTGCATCACATACAGGAATGCTACTGTAATAGAAAACACAACAGGGGCTCAGGAATACTTCCAGAAAACATTGTCGGTGAACACAATCCACCGTGCCATTCGCCGTTGCCGGCTAAAACTCTATAGGTCAAAAAAGAAGCCATATCTAAACATGATCCAGAAGCGCAGGCGTTTTCTCTGGGCCAAGGCTCATTTAAAATGGACTGTGGCAAAGTGGAAAACTGTTCTGTGGTCAGACGAATCAAAATTTGAAGTTCTTTTTGGAAAACTGGGACGCCATGTCATTCGGACTAAAGAGGACAAGGACAACCCAAGTTGTTATCAGCGCTCAGTTCAGAAGCCTGCATCTCTGATGGTATGGGGTTGCATGAGTGCGTGTGGCATGGGCAGCTTACACATCTGGAAAGGCACCATCAATGCTGAAAGGTATATCCAAGTTCTAGAACAACATATGCTCCCATCCAGACGTCGTCTCTTTCAGGGAAGACCTTGCATTTTCCAACATGACAATGCCAGACCACATACTGCATCAATTACAACATCATGGCTGTGTAGAAGAAGGATCCGGGTACTGAAATGGCCAGCCTGCAGTCCAGATCTTTCACCCATAGAAAACATTTGGCGCATCATAAAGAGGAAGATGCGACAAAGAAGACCTAAGACAGTTGAGCAACTAGAAGCCTGTATTAGACAAGAATGGGACAACATTCCTATTCCTAAACTTGAGCAACTTGTCTCCTCAGTCCCCAGACGTTTGCAGACTGTTATAAAAAGAAGAGGGGATGCTACACAGTGGTAAACATGGCCTTGTCCCAACTTTTTTGAGATGTGTTGATGCCATGAAAGTTAAAATCAACTTATTTTTCCCTTAAAATGATACATTTTCTCAGTTTAAACATTTGATATGTCATCTATGTTGTATTCTAAATAAAATATTGAAATTTGAAACTTCCACATCATTGCATTCTATTTTTATTCACAATTTGTACAGTGTCCCAACTTTTTTGGAATCGGGTTTGTACTAAAAACTGAGTGAAACTTTATGCAATTATAAGACGTTTCAAACATTAGTATTCTACATATGATTGTTGCAACATAACCCTAACCCACACTGAAAAAAATGGTAACATAAAGGGATAGTTCACCCAAAAATGAAAATTCTGTCATCATTTACTCACCCTCAAGTTGTTCCAAACCTGTATGAATTTCTTTCTTCTGCTGAACACAAAGGAAGATATTTGGAAGAATGTTTGTAACCAAGCAGATCTCGGCAGCCATTGACTACCATAATATTTTTTTCCCCACTATGGTAGTCAATGGCTGCAGAGATCTGCTTGGTTAGGGTGAGTAAATAATGACAGAATTTTCATTTTTGGGTGAACTATCCCTTTAAGTCAGGTAAAAACTGCTCTTTAAGGTAACAATTGCAGGTTAACACTTTTTAGTGTTCAGTAATCATCTTGGAAATAAATATAGTTGTGAATAATTTTGTAAAACTGTTTTAATGGTAACATGCAGTAATTAACATTAACTAACAATGAGCAATACATTTAATTTTTTTTTTTAAAATTTTTTGTTTGTGTTAGTTAAAAACACAACTTTTCATTGTTAGTTCATTTCAGCTCAGGTCCATTAAATAATATTAACAGATACAACATTTGACCTTAATAATTGATTAGTAAATGTTGAAATTAACATTTACTAAGATTAATAAATGCTTTAGAATTATTTTTCCTCGTTAGTTCATGTTAACTAATGTAGATAACTAATGGAATTTTAACTTTGGTAAGTCTGATCAAATGAATCAAAATAGAAATGTCAAAATTCCAATGGAAGGTTGCAAATGTAGTAGGTCACAGTTTACATACTACACATATATATAGTAAAGTATATATACTATAGTAGTATGCTATTCTGAACACAGCCATGGCCTTGCAACCCATCTGGCCTAGATGCGCGTTACGCCTTCCTCATTAGTGTATGTAGGTTATGTGGCCTTTAGAGGACACAGGTTTTCTCCACTGTTTGTGGCACAACATGACAGGAAATGAATTACACTTTAGGAAAAAAAAAAAAAACTATTCAGCAAAAAACAGACTTTGACTAATTGTGAGCAGGGAAAGTGAACGTAACAACTTCATCAAAGCAGCACACAGGGATTTGGTGGCGAGCATATTTGCGTCAATTCAGAGCATCCAATCGGTTGCGAGAAGCACGTCTATTCTGGAAGCTGCATCATGTGACTGTTCAATGATCACAAACATTCAGCTTGAGCTTGAAGCTACACTTTATCCGAAGTGAAATGAAAATGTTCAACAGAAATGTTATTTTATGTGTAGGCCTATATATATGATTAAAACAAAAGTAGGACAGAGACATCATGAGCTGGCTTTAATGTAACAGTCAGTTAATAAGTAAATAAATAAACTCACACATATAATATGTGTAAATAAATTAATTTTATTTGACACATGGCTGGAGTAGCTTGTTTGTCTGGCGATTCCAGTGTCGACGGCTCCACTGACTCTAATGAGAGCGATCTAGTTTGTCTCCATCACATTATTACTGACTGTGATTAAAAAGCCATACCGTTGATGATAAAAAGTACATTTAAGTCAAATAATGTTTTCCTTTTTGGAAAAACCCCATCAAGGATCATGACAGCAACAACAGAAATGTTATTTATTTTTTTTAAATGTTGCACTAAACTGTACTGAAATCCCAAAAGAAAATTAACATAGTGAAACAAACACACACATATCCCAAAATAGACCCAATTCTGTTTGTTTTAACTGTATTCTCATAGCAAGTTATAATCTTTGTGAAAAGTCTCTCTCTGCATCTTTATTCTTGTTTTATCATCTCTTTTCAGGTTCATCTATGAAGATGAAAGGGCAACAGTCAGACGTTCTGCTTGTGCCGATGAAGAAAAAGGTAAAAAAAAAAAAATAATAATAATAATAACAAATCCTTCCAAAATATCTGACAATAAACATCATCATCATCATCATCATCATCATCAACAACAACAAACATTTTCAGTCCCAGAAAACCACGACTTGATGAACATTCACAATCCAAGTCTGGGTCGAACATAAACACCATTTATTTTTCCAGAATATATTCCAAAAGAAAGTGCTGCAGACCTATAAACATACTTTTATGAACAATAACACTCATTTTACTGTCCTCTGGCGCTCATAAAGACGATTAAGTTCATCGGGAAAAGAAACAAAATGAGAATTTCATGGCCAACAGCGTCCAATAGCAAGCCCCGCATTAGAAAGACCCAAGCACTTTGCGACTTTGGAAACAAGCTTTAATCAGACGGTGTTCCAACACTCTTCTAGCGCGCGCTTTTTAAAATGATTTTGCAGACATTAATCTGTAAGTGCTTTTGACTTCACTTGGATTGTGCGATTGTGTTCCCCCCTTCTCCAAACTTCTGCATAGTGCGGAGCGGCAACATTCATTCACTCAGCATCATGTTGAAGAACTGAAATTGCAAAGTAAATATCTAAGGTGCTTTGCCCTCTTCTCACATGTGGGACAGGTGCGTTCTAGCTAGAGCGGCACTGAACCTGGCCCTCTGAGCTGTCGTCCTCATCCGAGCCCTCGGCTCCTCTGCTGCTTAGGCCTGTGATGCGGTAGCCCATGTTCAACAGCATCACTTCCAGTGGATCCGCGTTCATGCGCCGTTGGTTGGCTTGGGCCGCGCTCTCCATGTCCTCCACCACCCGGCAGTTCTCATTCTCCGTCTGACGGTCGGCCATGCGGGATAGACATAAGAGAAAAGAAGTTACATTTAGTGCAATCAACAGTCTGACGTAGTTTGTCATTCTTTTTCTTGCCTCAAGATACATTAGATTAGGGCGGCATGATATTGAAACTGACATTGCAATATTTAGCTTTTCTGCAGTATACATTGCGATATGAAAAAAACAGGAAGTTTCACCAGATGACTTGAATAGCTCTAGTTGGAAAGAATGAATCATTCAAGAGTGATTGGGATGATTTTAAATCCTACCATTTTAAACGTATATATATATATATATTAAAAAAAAGAGCCAAAAAATTATCTTTTACTCTGACAACCTCTTAAGTGCCTTTAGGGTTGAACGATTTGGGGAAAATGTTGGTGTTCATACTTGGGTTTAGTCTTTACAAGAACCAACTCAAACTATAAAGTGAAAAAGAAATCTATGTAAAAAAATCATAGGGCACTGTCACACTGTTTTTGATCAATTTAATAGGCACAAAAGGCTTGTCTTGACAGCAAGATTCTCCGTTAAACTCTGTTGAACGAGCGCTAGCTTGCACATACACGTCAAACAGACTAAAATAATATATAACCAATAATGTGATTATTTCCAATAATCAGAGTTAGAACTGAATCACAGTAAGACGTTTATATGACACGAGCAAACCTTTTCATTCCTGTTTACATGAAATTTTCATTATTCTGAATATTCGCTAAAAATTGTGGTTATTTTTACCTCCATTATTCACATACCTCAATGCACAGCACAATTAATGAAGTCTCATACAGTAGGTGTGTTACGGGCCATTGTTTAAATCTACTTACATCAAATGCAAAACATATAGACTATTGTTTTTTTTTTTCAACGATGTGCCTAAAATGTCTCCATTTCAATGTTTTTGACCATCAATATACTGCATTATATTCATGTTGTGCAATGTTTTCAACATGAACTCAGTTTCTTTAGCAACCCAAAAATGTAATGCCTTCTTTACGGCCATGTTCATGAATCTGTGCATGACAACGTCATCCATGTATGTCACAAATACATGCACACTTTGGCCAGAGTGGAATAGCAACCCTCTACAATGCGAGTAAATCACTCGCATATGCGAGTAAATCTTCACTCTGGGCGACTAAATAATATCTATCATTAGCCATTGGCTAATAAATGCTTAGATTTTACTCGCCAGTGTGTGTGTTAGAGGCTAAGAATAAGTTTAGCATAGATATATTTTCACTCGCTGAACACTCAGAGCAACAGTTTCGCTCTCCGTCAAGCGATCTGTCTATTTCAGTTCAGCTCAATGGATGCGCAGCGTGCCTGTATTTGACGTACCGTAAACCCTAGTGTGAAGGCGCACAACTCGCCATCGCTTTGCTTAAGAGTGCTGTGTTTCTCTCTTACTCACATACACACACGCGCAAAGAGAGAGAGTCTTAAATACCACGCAGAATCGATGCGCTACATGTAAACCATATTCTTTGTTGTATTTTCCTGTCAAAACAACGGAGTTCATTTGGAATTATTCAGCTTTTAAGAACAAGCAGAAGATATGCGGTTTCTCCGGTAGTGGGCGGGACTAATGCGCAAACGGCAATCTCATTGGCTGGTGCTCATCTATTACCTTCACTGTTTTGATTTCAGCAAATCAGTTCGAGCGAACGTAGACAACGTGATTAATATTCATGAACCCAGCAGCTCATCAATCCTTAGTGCGTTGTATATTGTTATTAGTAGTAGAATTAGTAGTAGTATTATTATCTTATTAATAATTACTATTCTAATTTTTTACAGAAACACTGAATGACCAACAATATCGTAAGCACCACCACCAGTCCTAAGTTCAGTTAAAATATCAAATATGCATTCATACGTGTGTGTGTGTGTGTGTGTGTGTGTGTATGTGTATGTGTATATATATATATATATTTATTTTAGGGCTGTCAAACGATTAATCTCGATATATAATATAGATGTAGATCTCGATATAGATGTATATTTGAATGCACACACGTATATATTTAAGAAATATTTGCATGTATATACTGTGTGTATATATATATATATATATATATATAGACATATTTGCATGTATATACTGTGTATATATATATATATATATATATATATATAGTATATATATATATATATATATATATATATATATATATATTTATACAGTGGGGAGAACAAGTATTTGATACACTGCCGATTTTGCAGGTTTGCCCACTTACAAAGCATGTAGAGGTCTGTAATTTTTATCATAGGTACACTTCAACTGTGAGAGACGGAATCTAAAACAAAAATCCAGAAAATCACATTGTATGATTTTTAAATAATTAATTTGCATTTTATTGCATGACAAAAGTATTTGATCACCTACCAACCAGTAAGAATTCCGGCTCTCACAGACCTGTTAGTTTTTCTTTAAGAAGCCCTCCTATTCTCCACTCATTACCTGTATTAACTGCACCTGTTTGAACTCGTTACCTGTATAAAAGACACCTGTCCACACACTCAATCAAACAGACTCCAACCTCTCCACAATGGCCAAGACCAGAGAGCTGTGTAAGGACATCAGGGATAAAATTGTAGACCTGCACAAGGCTGGGATGGGCTACAGGACAAAAGGCAAGCAGCTTGGTGAGAAGGCAACAACTGTTGGCGCAATTATTAGAAAATGGAAGAAGTTCAAGATGACGGTCAATCTCCCTCGGTCTGGGGCACCATGCAAGCTCTCACCTTGTGGGGCATCAGTGATCATGAGGAAGGTGAGGGATCAGCCCAGAACTACACGGCAGGACCTGGTCAATGACCTGAAGAGAGCTGGGACCACAGTCTCAAAGAAAACCATTAGTAACACACTACGCCGTCATGGATTAAAATCCTGCAGCGCACGCAAGGTCCCCCTGCTCAAGCCAGCGCATGTCCAGGCCCGTCTGAAGTTTGCCAATGACCATCTGGATGATCCAGAGGAGGAATGGGAGAAGGTTATGTGGTCTGATGAGATAAAAATAGCGCTTTTTGGTCTAAACTCCACTCGCCATGTTTGGAGGAAGAAGAAGGATGAGTACAACCCCAAGAACACCATCCCAACCGTGAAGCATGGAGGTGGAAACATCATTCTTTGGGGATTCTTTTCTGCAAAGGGGACAGGACGACTGCACCGTATTGAGGGGAGGATGGATGGGGCCATGTATCACGAGATCTTGGCCAACAACCTCCTTCCCTCAGTAAGAGCATTGAAGATGGGTCGTGGCTGGGTCTTCCAGCATGACAATGACCCGAAACACACAGCCAGGGCAACTAAGGAGTGGCTCCGTAAGAAGCATCTCAAGGTCCTGGAGTGGCCTAGCCAGTCTCCAGACCTGAACCCAATAGAAAATCTTTGGAGGGAGCTGAAAGTCCGTATTGCCCAGCGACAGCCCCGAAACCTGAAGAATCTGGAGAAGGTCTGTATGGAGGAGTGGGCCAAAATCCCTGCTGCAGTGTGTGCAGACCTGGTGAAGAACTACAGGAAACGTATGATCTCTGTAATTGCAAACAAAGGTTTCTGTACCAAATATTAAGTTCTGCTTTTCTGATGTATCAAATACTTATGTCATGCAATAAAATGCAAATTAATTGTGATTTTCTGGATTTTTGTTTTAGATTCCGTCACTCACAGTTGAAGAGTACCTATGATACAAATTACAGACTTCTACATGCTTTGTAAGTGGGCAAACCTGCAAAATCGGCAGTGTATCAAATACTTGTTCTCCCCACTGTATCATTTATATTATATATATATTTTATATATAAATATAAAAAACATATATACATGCATGTGTACTTATATACACATAATAATTATACACAGTACACACATATATTATGTAAACACAAACTTTTATTTTGGATGCGGTTAATCGTGATTAATCGATTTGACAGCACTAATATAAATAAAATAGTATATCAGTCTGACGAGTAAACAAAAACATTTACTAGCCAATGGCGATTCTATTGCCAAGGTGTGCGTAGAGGGTTGAATAGACACAGTTAAAGTTAAAGTTAATTGTGATTAAAATCAGCATATTACACATACTATACTACGACTATGGTTGCTACGATTATGAGCTTAATCGCATATATTTGATCAAAGTATTGTGTTTAAAGGGGGGGGTCTAATACTATTTCATGCATTCTGACTAATTTACAGTTAAAGAGTTGGATTCTCATGCTAAACATAGCCAAAGTTTAAAAAATTAGTTGGACGTATGACAGAGCATTTCTGTGCCAAATACACTCCTTCAGGATTTTAACAAGTTTTGGAAAAAAAATTTGGAGTATGGCCCTGTATGACGTCATAAAGGGCGGAACTGCTTGTATGGGCACTTCTCCCGGATGACACACATCAACCAGAACGAGAGCAAGAGCACGCCCATCAATGAGCTTTGTTCGGGTTACGGAAGCTGTCGGCAGCGCTGTCATTTTGTTTTTAGACCACGAAATCAACAATGTCACTAAAGAAGTGTGTTTTTGGTTGTGACGGAAAGATAACCTTGTTCAGCTTCCCAAATAACCCAGCGTTATTGTTATCCGGAGCAGCAACGGAGTTCTGCAAGTGTGTTTGTTTGTTCCCGGTCATGAGTCGAAACCGCAGGCGGAGAGTGAAACTGCATCAAATGTCTGTGTTTTGTTGGCAATCGGCGCGTAAATGCATATAATATAAACAACACGAATGTATAGTAAATCGAAAGTTATCCAGGGATAATGCCATGATGTAGTGTGTGTGTGTGTGTGCGCTCGTGACTCTTTAGCTCCGCCCACTGCACGCCTCCACGAGTTCGGCTGTTTTCGTCTTTTATAAATATGATCAAACTAAAGACTCTTCGGAGATATGAAGGATGAAATACTACTCTATAGGTACTCAAGATTAACATGAGACTGGCAGAAACTGTGTGTTATGCCCCTTTAAAGTAAAGTTTAATCGCAATTTTGACTTAATCTAATTATAATCGCATTATGAGGGTGCATGTAAATGCAGTCACTGTTAACGTTCATTTATTCATCATTCATAATGACACACGCCACTGATGTGACAAATATGCCACTGGAGTCAGTTCGTACCTCCGGTCTCGGGTTCCACAGCCGCACCACGGGATCAATACCGCTGGTGGCCAGGAAGCAGTAGCTGGGGTGTGGCTGTAGGCAGTTCACTATAGACTCATCCCCCTGTAAGATCCGCACAAGGTTCGTTGTCTCTTTCTCCCAGATGAAAAACGACCCATCGTCTGAACCACTCACAATGTACTGGCCTTTACTGTAAAGCGACAACCAAACAAGTCATGTGCTGTTGTCTCATATTCAGATCCTCGTTTAGCAGCAGATATGACATGCATTATAGGTTGAGAGACAGGGAGAATTAACAAAATTAACAGAAGCTGTCAAAAATCCATCAGATGACACAAAATGACGCGCGTTGCATCATCCGGCAGACTTTTGCTGACAATTAAACTGGGATATCTGGGTGCAGGTAACAGAGAAAGAGAATACATTGTTTGTTTTAATATACTACACTGTAACAATATAAAGCAGGTTGAAAATCTTACCCTTTAATGCATTTGGCATATGCTTTTATCCAAGTGACTTACAATGCATTCAACATTGCATGTATTGCCTGAGAATCAAACCCATGGCTCTACTGTTTGAGCTACAGGTACCATTTTTGACAAGTAGATTCAAAATATTTAACGTAAGAAGAAAAATACAGTAAAAATCTAGTTCAAATTAAAGCTGCAAGCAGCGATGAAAGGGCCCTCACACCCGGGAGCACCGCCACCCGGTGGCCTCAGGAAAACAGCGAATAGTGGGCGGCATGCATTTAAGTGGGTAAATATAGAAGAAAAATGGCAAAGTCTGTTCAATGTGCCACACTTCCTGCTGCCAGCAGGTGGTGCTTTGACTATATCCGGAATATTGGCATGTTGATGTCTTCAGGCCAGGACTATTATCAAACATGTGAAGTTTGGGGCAGATCGGACATTGTATGCCTGAGTTACAACAACTTCCTGTTTTGTGGCGTAAATCGCATGCATTAGCACTTAGCCACGTGTTGCTTGATTTAATGTGTTTCTAGCATGTTTGGGACTTGATGGCATATTTTAATGTGTTTCTTGGAGTGAATTACAGTGTAAAGCATGCCATTTCCTGTTGCCAGCAGGTGGCGCTATGACTAACTAATATTGGCATGTAGATGTCTTCAGGCCAGGACTCTTATAAAAACATATGAAGTTTGGGGCAGATCGGACATTGTATGCCTGACTTACAACAGCTTCCTGTGTCATGGCTAAACATCACATTTTGTCAAGCCGCCACGGACACGCCCTTCAGCGAAAACTCAAGATCTTCACAATTTAACATCACCAAGGCCTTAAGATTAGACTGACCAAACATGATGTTGTTCTGGTTAAATCTCAATGAGGATACTCATCACAGAGTAAAACATGGCTTTTCCTGTTGCCCACAGGTGGCGCTATGACTGTCACTGAATATTGGCATGTAGATGTCTTCAGGTCAGGACTCTAATAAAACATGTGAAGTTTGGGGCAGATCGGAAATTGTATGTCTGAGTTACAACAACTTCCTGTTTCATGGCGAAACATCGAAATTTGTCAGGCCGCCACGGACACGCCCTTCAGGGAAAACTCAAGATCTTCACAATTTAACATCACAAAGGCGTTTAGATTAGACTGTGCAAATATGATGTTTATCTGATTAATTCTCTAGGAGGAGTTCGTTGAAGTACAACGTCTGGAAATGGCAAAATTTGCAAATATTTTGCAAAGAAAATTCAAAATATCTCACTTCCTGCTGGTTTTTTGTAGGTATTGGGCTGTTACGTGTGTGTACCGAATTTCACACCTGTACGTGAAACGTAGCGGGAGGGGCACTTAGTTGAAATGTTGTAGGTGGCGCTATCGAGCCATTTTGCCACGTCTAATTCTGAAACCCATATCAGACGTAAATTTTCACCACTTTTGACGCGTGTGCAAAGTTTCATGAGTTTTCGAGCATGTTTAGGCCATCAAAAATGCGATTCATTTGGGAGAATAATAATAATAGGCTGAGCAATTCCAATAGGGTCCTCACACCATCAGTGCTCGGGCCCTAATAATCAAGGTGTGAAGTTTAAAGGCCCCCTGAAATTTTAGTATTTTAGCTTTTAGTATGAATATGTTAGCCTTAAGGTTATGAATAATTTGGTGTGTTCCAAAACAATGGCAAAATTCTAATTTAGGAGATATAAGCATTCAAAACTTACAGTCTCTCACTTCGCTAAAATGGATCACAGATTTTTATGACATCACCGCGGACTTCAGCTTCTCATCACATCTTCTGTCCAATCAAATGCTCTCTAGAATCTGAAGGGTTCTAGATAGATGCTGAAGCTGCGGCTGAAATCGGTCACTTGCTCACACATGTACTATTTTCTACATGGTGAATGGCACACAGTGCACTATATAAGGGATAGGGAACAATTCAGACAGTGTAAATATGCTTTCAGTTGAGGCGATTGAAGTCTGGTTTCACGTTAGTGTCACGCGCACCGCCACAGCACACACACACATACACAGTCTGCTCCGGTCTAGAGACGCGAGAGTGGGCAGATCATATGCGCGAGTCGGCGCAGGCCACAAAACATACTGGACCCGTTTGAATTCTGCACAGAATGCTTTATTTCAAAGCGATATGGAGGAGATTATGATGAGAAACGGTTCGAGATTAGGAGGAAACTGCGGCTTTACTGAGCTGGAATGCTGTAGTCCAGGGGTGACGAACTCCAGTAGTCAAACTGTGATATAAACAAACGCTATTGGCTGTTTTAAAAAAGGGGAGGGGCTGTCCGATATGTCCCGCCCTGTCTTCCTGTTTCAGGGGAAATTATGTCAACACACTGAATAATGCTGCACATTTCAAGGCACTTCAGTGGGCCTTTAAATGAGAGACACCATTAAACCATCTCTGCTGAATCATGAATCTAGTGTAATGAAATACTTTTTAGGAAACTTAATGAATAAATAAAAATGCATTAAAATCATCACAATATTATTATTAATATATATTAAATATATCATCCCTAATACATTAGAGGATAATAATACATCAGCAAACTGACCTTCCAAAGAAGTTTGCTTCCTTAATGTCAGTGGTCGTATTACAGTGGCCACAATAGCGATGCTTGTAGTCGAAGCTTCGCTCTCTGAGAACGATCTCATCCTCCGGGATGGACTCTTTCCGGCTGAAATTATGAAAGCGGATGGAGCTGTTCCCCTTTTTGTCGTCAGCTAGATCAGATGCATGAAAATTATCAAGTCCTGATTATTAAAATGCATGCACAAACAAAATCCAAGATCCAAGACAGATAAGACAAGAACCTACAGGAGTCTGTTTTTGAGAAGAGGGCCGCCTTGATGTCTTTGTCGAGAGCGTCACATGCGCTGCTGTGCGCCTGCTCTGGAAACTTGCCCTTGAAGTCATCTAGACACTCCAGGGCCTCAGCGATGTACTTGAGCTCAAAGAGGCAGCGTGCTAAACGGAAGTGCGCCTTCAGATGGCCTGGGTTCAGGCACAAGGCCTTAAGACAGTCTCGCAGTGCGTCATAGTGATCACCATCCCTGCCAGTAACGAAAGCAAAGCCACATGATGCACTTCACATTAAACCACTGATTATTAAGGCAAGACTCGTCAATTTGAGATTTTGGCCTATTTTGCTTCCATAACACATCTTCTTTAGTGGAAAGAAAATTACCAAAATACACTTTTAAAGGTCAGATTTACTAACAGCTTGCGCCAGCGCAAACCCTCTTTTGGCGTTAAAAAACTACTGTCAGGATTTACTAAAGACACACAGTGGAAAATTAGCGCTGAAAAGGTGTGGACAGGGTTATTTTTGCGGACCTTATTATTTGTAGGAGTTTCCCTTTCAGATGCAAAAAAATTATGGTAGGAGAGTATTTAAATGAATCACGCAAGGTGATTTACTAAGGTTTGTGCTCGTCAATTTTTTCTGGTGTTTGCGCCATTATTTACCGGCCAAAAAAAGCACGTCTTAAACTAGACGCTAACTGGTAGATTGCGTTGTTCATTATGGAAATGATCCGGCTGCTTCTGTGTTCTTTAATTTGCGCGTCGTCAGTAGATCACGCGCAGAACTTTACACTCCCGTCGGCACTTTTTTGGGAATTGCGCTCATGCTAATTTGCCCTGTTTAGTAAATCTGGCACTAAGTATTTTTTTTTATTGGACTATTTATTTGCATCTGTAGATTTCAATTACAATACATATCTTTAAAGGCCATGAGTTTTTTCTCCTGCACTGAGTCAGAAATCTCCACTCCAGCAGCTTTACATACACCAAACTTTACAGTTTTATTGACAGTATTTTCGGATTTATGGAAATATCCAAAATCCCCTCTGTAAAAACAAAACCTACTCTGTTAATTATGTCAGCAAAAACAAACAAGAATTTAGAGCCTGGATTTCTGTTCTGGAAATGTATGCAAACAAGTGCATATTTAATTGATAATGTCTCATTTGCATATTTGAACATAACTTTTCAGAAAACTTGAAATATAAAACAATTGTCAATGTACTGTGATTAATCAGCTGGGGAATAGAATGGTAATATCGATTAGTTAAAATATAACCTTATTCACCTGTGGTGTCAAAGGCTGCGGATGTAATTAAATAAATATAAACTTGGATTAAACTTCTTGCATCAAAAGCATTTATCATACCATTTTCGTTTCATGTATGCAGCAGCACGGTTTCCGTACAGCATAGCATTTTGACTGGCTTCATGGAGGCCCAGACTGTAGAGCTGAATGGCTTGAGTCCACTGCTGCCGCGCAAACGCGTCATTAGCCTGTTGCTTGATCCTCTCCAGATGAGGAGGAAGATCATTGGAGCCACTGATGCAGAGACACGAATACAGACAGCAACAGTTACTGCAACTCAAACTAGTCTGTGACAAATGAACGGGAAATAACATCATATCAACAGGACAGCCACGGAATCAATAGCTATGCTTTCATCCACCTATTTAATGTGAATTTTGGAATATTGCATAAAAAAAAACATGGAAATGCCAAAATGTGCATAAAATCTAAAAATGTATCATAAAAAAACGTATGCGCTCAATTGAGGCAGATAATTTTTTTAATCTGATAAGACGTGCATAAACTATGATGGAAATTACCAAATAAATCCCTCAATGCACAACAAAAAAAACTGCCTCAACAGAGGAAGTGTCTGGATAACTGGACTAACCAGTGGACCGATCGCTTTGCACAGCATCTCAAATGTTGGTTTGGTCGTTCTGAAATGCCTGAGCAAATGTCTGTCATCAAAAAGATTTGGTTTCATTTCCTCCCAGAACATTCCCAAACACCAGACATCCGAATGCAAGATAAGTAATTTATGATGTTAGAAAAAAGAGCCACAGTGGCATCTCCGATTGCAGCAACTTCCATTTTTATTACACATATTATGCACCAATTACCTAGGAAGCAACAATTTTGTTCATGGGACACATGGGATGGAAACAATGCTTTATTCGATATTCCAATTTTACGTAGAAGTTGAATTCACAACTTTGGATGGAAACATAATTAAAGATGCAGTCGGCATAACACACATGATTCAATGTTACCTGGTAAATTTAGCCAGTTTAAGGCGGCTTGCAGGTAGATGAATCCCATTGGACACACCGTTGGTGGTTTTCCCATTTTGTACCTCTGCCAGAAGATGCCCATCATGAGCAACAATTAATCAAGAGCAGACCAGTACAACACAAGGTTACTTCTTATTTTTATATATAAAATTATCGATCCAAACAATATGTTTTAAGATTGTGTTGTTAGACTAGTTCTTCCTCAAGAGACAATGTTTTAATAGCTTTTCTCATTCAAACTTCAGTAGTAAAATCAGTTTTAGAGCTGTTAAGTTTGATACATTTCTGTGAAACAAATTTTGTTTCAATGAATCAATTCATTTGCTTTATTACTGCAAAATGTTTATTGCATTAAACCTAAATCTACTTATATACTTGGAACATCTTTTCAGAGTTGAAAAGATGGTTCCTTTGACTGAAAAATGCAAATGCAGAAATACATTTTTTGACAAAGTCCATATGAGGTTTTTTAAGCTATATTATCAAGTCAAGCCACATTTCTGCACTTAATACAATACAACTAGTTTCAAAGCAGCTTCACAGTGATAAACAGAAAATAACAGTGTTAATGTTGCAAAGTATTCTTAAATTATGAAATTAATTTCAGTAAAGTGTCATTATTAAGCTCAATTTAGTTCAATGTTGCAACCCTAGTAATTATTAATTATGGTCCTAAATGCAATATGAGTGACTGATATATTTGTAATTATTAAATAAATATTTAATTCTATGACAGCTTACCCGAAGATGGGTGGCACTTTTTGGGCAGCAGAAAAGTGTACGGTCTCTGTTTGAACGTCAGATCAAATAAATACACCTGCAAACAGGAAGCAGCAATGCGTAACTGCACATAAAACATCTTTAGTGCTGCATACCGGCAACAGAGAGTCAATAACTATCAGCAGCAAGCCTCACTAGTTCATTACCTGTTCTCCACCCATGTTTACCAGCAGTTCAGTACCGTCAGGACTGAATGTAACATAGGTTGCCACCAGAACTCGTAATCTGTTATTATAGTCAGGAAGCTTCACAGGTAAGTGACCTGCAAACGGAGATAAATATCTGTAAAAGCAGGTTTTCCCAACACAGAAGTTCCATCCGTGAGTAACGCAATGATACAGACTACAAACCTGCGACATAGTACTGTCCAGCACCATCCGGTATCGATTTCCGTTTGTCGCAAAACGTATGAACACCAGCTGAGGTACTTTGACTCAGAGACTTCCTAAAAGGGAGACAAGAGTGTAACATTACACCCTAAAGAAAACATCCCTGAAAATAATCATAATAACAACAGGAACATGGATTTGTAACCAAGAATTCTATTTACTGTGTTTTCTGGAATATAAGTTGTTTTTATTATATGAAACGTGCTTTGAATAAATGACTTGCAATTAACATCAAGCACATTTATTTTCAGTTTCACTTTAAATAAGTAGTTTTAGCTTGGTGTTTGTAATAAATGTTGTTTATAATGAATGCCAATGAATGCCGTTTTATACCTATATTTTTAATTCTAATAACATCAAACCTGCTGCAGTGAGTCTAATCTAAAGGCTCCATTTTTAAATTGAACACAGTTATTGAGATTTGAGAGGGGAAGACTTAACAAACGATGTCATTCTGCCTCACATCTCAGTTTGTTTTATAATTATTGCTTTAATAATCCTAATAAAATCACCTGTGATTGTGGATCATTCTAATGTCATAGAGCCGAACAAAAGGCCCGTTAGCTCCCACAGCCATGTAGTTGTTGTCACGAGGGTTGATCGCCAGACATTTGGCTTCCACAAGCTGCCCGCAATACTCCGTCAGATCAATTAAAACCTCTGAGCGTTTACTGCTCTCTCTCAGATCATACTGCCTGGGTAGAAGGGAAATAAAGCAGAAAATGTAAAGCGCGTATTGACTGGATGGTGAAAAGTGTCTATATAATGGCAGATGCTTGATTGGAAAAGGAAAGAAAATGATTACATTTTAATATCAGATAAAACATTTTTTTCCCTTGGTGTACGGGTCCATTCATACAGAATGTGTTTTTGCATTCCACTGCGCTACTTTTCCATTGTTTTTCTATGTAAATATGCTAGACGAACATTTTTGACCGCTGCGCTCGTATGTTTTGCAGCGTCTCGTTTTTGATGCAGTGTTCTAAAAATGTGGCGCTCAAGTTCTTTTTTCAGATATTACCTTTCATGCAGTCTGTAATATAGCTGTTTGTGAATGTAAAAGGTCTGCAAAGTTTTAAAGATTAAAGTGCACAATAAATACTTTGTCTCCCAAAAGAAAGAATCGATTCTGAACTGCCGTAACGAGTCAGTAATTCCAGTCTTACTTCTGTGACTTACATACGTAACAACGTAGCACATTTGCATACTGCCCACCTATGGTCTGCATTGGCTGCCTGCAAAAAAAACCATCTACTTTGACCCGCCCTCAAACACTGTAGCTGGTTCGTGTTGTGTATATGTCGAGAAGACACGGTTTTCTGCTCTGCAAAAGCAAATTCTCTTTGTAAACACTTCCAAAGGATTAGGATGTGAAGAGTCAGTGGTTAAAATTACCGCAGCGATACAACAGCAGTAGAACCTTTTAATGACTGCTTCTCAAATCTCCGTGAGGTCTAAATGGGATTTACAAAATCCTTATCCATTAAAGATGGGTCAGTCCGCACTTTAATTGAACCAACTTGCTTCTCTGAATCACAACCTGTAAGTATTATTAATTATTGATGTATATACTTTCAACCGGGTGTTCAAAATACGTAGTTGTGTGTTTTATATTGTGTAAGTTTCCGGCTAACTCACGCTATTACTGTCTTACTGAAATAGTTCTGCTAAGCAGCTGTGGGCCACTATTACGTAAAATTGTGTCCATTAATGCAGATAGTCTGTTGTTCTTAATACTCTGAGTAACAAAAAAGGATGGAGCAAGACTTTCAGTCAAAAAGCAACCTGTGTAAAGCTCATATTTTCCCCAGCTCATGTGTCCTCTACATGCAAAGCATTACAGACAGTGAGGCAGTCAGCTTTGGCATTACCCAGGGACCTGCTGTGTTGTTTCATGCCCAAACATCATTCAGTGCCAGGGCATATGCGTGCTTCCTGCCAACACAACATCTGGAGAAGCTTGAAACACAGTTTTCAAGGGCATATAAGCCAGTTCCTATGAGCCTAATTAACTTCAAGGAGAACATATATGATTAAACTTCCACTGGAGGCTTGTGTCCATTCCCTCGAGACAGAGATTCAACACAGATATCCAGACGTCAGCACCGTAACTTAAACTAGAACCGCCCACTTAGAATTAATGCAGGAAATCTGACTGGAGCTTGCCATTTTTAAATGTTACACTTTTGTGTGCAGTATGCATCAGGGTTATTATCGTTAACTGAAACTAAAACCATCAAAAACATTTCTGTTATTCGAAATAAAACAAAATGTTGACTGAAAATGTTTTTTTTTTATTTCAGTTAGTTGCTAAGGCAAAAATAACTACATTTAATAAAAAAAATGCATAGACATATTTAAAAACACTAATAAAAACAAATACAAAACAAAATTACTAAAACTTTAACTAAAATGAATATAAAAATAAAAACTAATTCAAAATAATCATAAAAACTATAATAGTATATTAATGATACTAAAATAACACTGGTATGCATTAGACCTGGGATTCTCAAACTTTTTGTCAGCCGACTCCCTTAGATGTACTTGAAATACCCCCAAAGATTAAGTTAATATTCCAATAATTTAACGACACATTTGCATGTTCACGGTTCTCTGATGTCGCTAATAATAATAACATATTATTAGTAGTAATAGTAGTATGGCTTAACTATAAAAATGAAGACAAATATAATACTGTTGTAAATAACAATTTACAAATGTAAAATAAAAAATCCATCAGCCTATACAGTTATTTAATCACATTGAAGACTTTGATTTGATAATTGGACTGAGCTATATCCTGATTATCATGCAGCCCCATTTATTTATTTTTATTCAACACAATTATTAGCTTTTATCAACTCACAAACTCAAGCAATTCTGAGGTAGAGACATCAACTCAACCTACCTAATGATGCCGTCCTCAGCTGCGCTCCAGAAGGTGTTGGGCCACATGGGAGCCGTTGCGATCCGTTTGACGCGGTTAGTGTGGTCTGAGAACATGTGAATGGTCTCCTTTGCCGTCAAGTCGTGCACGTGCACCTTGGTATCGGCGGCTCCTGTGATCAAGATTCGGTCGTCGGAGTGAGGGAGGAACTGCAAACACACACGTTCATTAAGAATACACATTTTGGCATATTTACTAGACGCTGACTGAAAAAGCAGAAACTTGACGTGGACTTCACCTTGACTGAGAAGATGTTAGCTGCATGTCCTGTGTGCATAGTGATGAGCTTCCTGTGCCGGAAGGGATCCCAGATGATGGCATGCTGATCATCTGAACCTGAGGCCAGGAGACTAGAAAGACAAAGCCGAATGAGTTTATGAAGAGACACTGTGAAATGAGGCAAACTGGAATTCAACACAACTTACTCTCCTTTCTCATTCCACTCCAGACAGTTGACACAGCCAGAGTGACCCTGAAAACAGAGACCATAACTCAATGCTTAAAATATATTAGCAGCCCTAATACATAATATTTCTCAAAAAGAGAATTTATTGAAATAAAACTACAAAAACAACATGGCTCATGTGGGAGTGCAGCAAAGCACCATTACTCATTTCACACACGAAGAGGTGTTTACATTGAATCTTAAAGATACAGGGCCCTATTTTAACGATCTGAGCGCATGGTCTGAAGCGCATGGCGCAGGTGCACTTAGGGCGTGTCCGAATCCACTTTTGCTAGTTTAACGACGGGAAAAACTGGCGCGCAGACCGCCGCATGGTCCAAAAGAGTTGTCCCTAGTCTCTTAATGAGTCATGGGTGTGTTTTGGGTGTAACGTGCAATAAACCAACTGATAAAAAATACTGCGCTATTGATTTTAGACCAGGTTTCTGTTGGTCAATGGTGCAGTCGTTTTCAGTTCCTCAAAATAGCAACGCGCCAACAATGCGCCTGAACACACCTCGTTTTCAGACCAGCACGCCCATGGGTGAACAGATGGGTGCGAGTGCATTTTCTAATTAAACAATGTGGCGCTGGACGTGAAAATGATAACTACGTTGGGCTGAAACTAGCAAAAAACACTTGCGTTGCATTGCGCCGGGTGTATGATAGGGCCCACAGCAGCAAAAACAGACTGTTGAGTTGTAAGGGTGTGTGTATATATATATATATATATATATATATATAACAAATTATCAAAATAAATTGGACTATTTTAGTGCAAAATTTTTTACAGTTTTATTAAAGTCACCATGAAATCAAATTGCATCAAAATCGACAATTCAAATTTTTAAAAATGACTTATCTGTGCGTTTTTTAAAAATTGCTTAATCTTTAATCAAAATAACTCCTTCTTGCAGCGACATCTCTTCCCTTCTCTGATGACGTGTTTACTAACATGAGGCCAGGACAACCTGTCACTCACATGAGATCAACCAATAGCAAACCATGGACAAAATCAAGTCCCGCCCTACATTCTTGTTCCAGAAGCTATTTCACTCGGATATACGACAGGGAAGAAAAGACTGTCACATCATCTGTTTCATGACTTTAATAATGTGGCTGTGTACTGAATTTGGTCCTCCAACATGCATTAAAGGGGTTCACCCCAAAATGAAAATCAAGTCATCATTTACTCACCCTAGTGTTGTTCTAATGCCGTATGCTCTTCTTTCTTTTATGGACCACAAAAGGAGAACTTTTTAAAAATGTCCCGCTCGCACTCATCCATACAATGGCAGTGAATAGCGACCAGCAATAAACATGACACGAAATACAATGCCTAGAAATCCCATAAAAGAATCAGTGTGTACTTTCTTCACTGAGTTAAATATCTCCGGACCAGAACTGACACATTTTGTCTGATGACAGTCAGAATGACAGCTGACAGATGTGAACGCGATAACTTCTTGTTGCGATGAACACAATGGACATATTCACCTCAGACAAGAAGGTACACAGGTTCTATTTCATGTCGTGTGTTTTTAAATCCTGATTTCTCACAACTTGTGTGCTTTCTCTGGGCGAGACGGAGTGAACTGCTGCGCTAATAGAGTTTTACGAACACACACGACACGTCGTGCAGCCGTGCCCAGAAGAACAATGGCCAAGGTCAGGATTTTCATTACATAATACATTAAATTTGGGTTTGTTTTTCACCAAATCCTCTCGTATACCCCCAGAACACTTAGAATATACGGCACATGTCGCATGGGATCATTCTGTGATATTTTTGCGTCTTTTATAAAACGCTTGATGCTGGTCTCTAATCACTTGTCATTATATAGACAAATGCAAACGGGACTTCTTTTTTTTTTTATTCTCCTTTTGTGGTCCATAAAAGAAAGAAGGGCAAATTATGACTTAATTGTCATTTAGGATGACCTATCCCTTTTAGCATTTTCTTTATAATGGTTTTCTAGGAGAAACATTCTATTTAGTTTAGATGCATTCATACTCTTTCTTGCCTGCATATGGTTTGCATTATTATTAAGGTGTATACTGAGTTTGGCCTTTGAATATCAGTCTCAGTAGATTAGTACAAGTACTACAAACCTGGTAAAAATAACTGGCCTTGTGATTTTTAAAAGTTCTTTTCACTTTTGTGTGCAGTTAGCATCAGGCTTATTATCGTTAACTAAAAATAGAACCATCAAAAGACATTTTCGATACTTTAAATAAAAATATAAAAAAAACTGAAACTTATTTTTTTTTAAGAGGAAAGCCTTGCCCTTGTTTTGCCCTTCAGGTGGGCGCTGTGTGTGACGTCACATGAAAAATAACACAATCATTCATAAATCACCTGTAGTTCTGCCTCCAGCCCCAGGCGCTTTATGAACGGGTCGGTCACATGATAGTGTCTCTGGAAGTCCAGTGCTCTCTTCTCCTGCACACATGGATCGACACACATTACAGGCACTCTAAGACATTTGTACTGCATATCTTTATACAGGTTTCAAACTGCCTCCTTTGGTGCTCCACATTAAAAAAAATAACAGCATACAGGTTTGGAATGACACAAGGGTGAGTAAATAATGATGGGATTTTTCTTTTTGGATAAAGACTTTGCTTTAAATATTTATAATTTTTACAAGACATTCTGTGTCTAAACTCCTCTACTTTTAAAAAATAAAGACGTTTCCTCACCCTGATCTGCCTGTGCAGAAGATCACTGGTGACATTCCGCAGCGCCATGGTCTCACAGCACGTCATGGAGCGTCGACTCAGAGTATTGCATCCAGGTGCCAAAGATCTCCAATCATCTGTGCAATTCAAGCCTCTCGGAGAGGCAGAGCTTCTATAACGGTAAACAAGACCAGAACAGCAGCTGGTAATGTCATTTTTCACTTTTTGAAGTCTTGGACCTGCCTACTCAAGTTAGTTAGCAAATTGTCAGTACATACACTACCAGTCAAAAGTCAAAGAAGTCTCTTAAATGCTCACCAAGGGTGCATTTATTTCTAAATACAGTAAAAACAGTAATATTGTGAAATATTATTACAATTTAAAATAACTGTATTCGATTTGGAAATTTAATTTATTCCTGTGATGAAAAACTACATTTTCAGCATCATTACTCCAGTCTTCAGTGTCACATGATCCTTCAGAAATCATTCTAATATGCCGATTTGCCGCTCAATTATTATCGGTGCTCAGTTATTGATAATGGTTCTTTATTATAATGTCTTTACTGTCACTTTTGATATGTGTGTATGTACACTGAACAAAATTATAAATGCAACACTTTTGTTTTTGCCCCCATTTTTCAAAGATCTAAGACTTTTTCTATGTACACCATTTTTTTTGGGGGGGGGGTGTCAATATCTGGTGCAAATGGTGCGACCACCATTTGCCTCACGCAGTGCAACACATCTCCTTCGCATAGAGTTGATCAGGTTGTTGATTGTGGCCTGTGGAATGTTGGTCCACTCCTCTTCAATGGCTGTGCGAAGTTGCTTGATATTGGCAGGAACTGGAACACGCCGATCCAGAGCATCCCAAACATGCTAAATGGGTGACATGTCCGGTGAGTATGCTGGCCATGCAAGAACTCGGATGTTTTCAGCTTCCAGGAATTGTGTACAGATCCTTGCAACATGGGGCCGTGCATTATCATGCTGCAACATGAGGTGATGGTCGTGCATGAATGGCACAACAATGGGCCTCAGGATCTCGTCACGGTATCTCTGTGCATTCAAAATGCCATCAATAAAATGCACCTGTGTTCGCTGTCCATAACATACGCCTGCCCATTTTTATATATACATTGAAATATTTCTTAAATATATACATAAAGGAATGTGTATCTATATATACATAATAATTATACACAGAACACACACATATATTATGTAAACACAAACTTTTAATTTGGATGCGATTAATCGATTGCCCAGCACTAATATACACACACACATATATATATCTTAGCCCAAACTTTTGAGTGTTAGTGTTTTCCAGTTTCTACATAAAATATGAAGCAGCACACCTGTACACAGTTTTCAACATTGATAATAAAAGGAAATGTTTCTTGAGCAGCAGATCATCATATTAGAATGATTTCTGAAGGATCATGTGACACTGAAGACTGGAGTAATGATTGTTTCACAGGAATATTTTACATTTTAAAATATATTCAAATAGACAACAGTTCTTTCAAATTGTAATCAAATTTCACAATGTAATAAAACTGAATTATTCCAAACGTTTGATCCTGTATGTATAAGATCTGACCACTGCCTTTATTATTTAAACGTCACCTTTAAATAGAGCAATCCAAAACTGGATGAATTATTAAAGCATTTCACATCATCTGTTTGTAGTGACATACATGATATGCTCTTTTACTGTGTGGTTTATCAAGCAGGCCTTATACCATTAACATCAGCCATAATAAATTAGTTTACAGCTAAGACATGTATTTGACTGTCAGCTGATATGACGCTTTCACCAAAACATAAACAACAGTCAGTAGCATTAGCCGACTAGCGACACATTTAAACTAAACATTTAAATAAAACCAAACACTTCTGGCAGCAGGGGAAATACTTAGCGGTTATTCAATTACTGTTTGTTTGCAGCAAAATGTATTTAAGGATTAAAAAAGAGCATTTAAACCCTACATGAGTAATATCGTCTTACCTGAGAGTCTGTCTGGCCTTATTCTGCGCAGCTCGATAAATAGATATTTACGCTGAGACTTCAACAGTGCTTCCAGTAATTTATTTCAATACTTTAATTAGCCGCTGAATAACACCATCATCTAATAAATGACTAGTTGCGATTAAGCATTGGTGAGATTTTGAAGTCACATTACTAACGAGTTCCTCGACTGAGCGCTGACAGCCCGGGTTGCCAGATCCACTGAAATACAGCAAACCGCTCGTTTTATTTAGCGCAACGACACAATAATACAGTTGGTTTTTGACATTATTATTATTTTTTTTTCAGTATTATTTAATTTACATTTATGTAATTGTACTTGTGTTATATTCACCTGGATTGTTTTTTTTTTTTAAATGTTTAAATACATTATTCTGAAAACTTTAAAAACGTGTGAAACGATGACTTACGCTTCAGATGATTTAATTCACAGCGATTTAATTAAAATGTATTTTTTTAAGGAGAATAATGCGCAAATGTGTTTGGGACGTTTATGGACATGAAAGCATAATAAACTAACAAACATCTGGCAATTCTAAAATGTTCTCAACGCATTTCCTGTTTTAACCGAACGTAAAATTACAAAATAAGAGTCACCAGAAGTCACTAGGCATACACCAGACTTGTCCATTGTGGGTTGAATGCATATCTTCATATTATAGTACAAAATCTGGATGGATTATGTGAACTATGTAGGAGAATGTTTTAAATATGTTAATGCAAAGAAAGAATTATATGGAAAATTTGAGAAAATATCTGAAACATCAAAATATGTTCTGGGATTTTTAAAGACTTTGGGACTGTGTGCCAGGATGTGATGATTTTAGTTTTGTTTTTTGTTTTAATAATATAAATCTACATATGTAGATTTAAAAGTCCTGTTGGTGGTGGTAATGGAGGTATTATAAAATTTAATAAGTAGCATATATGCCTCATAATTTCATTTTAGATACCTTATGCAAATAAAACCACTACACATACATTGCAGAACACTTTTATTTGTTTAATTTACCAGCAATACATTTTTGTCAACAGAATATGCATCAATTAAGAGGAATATATTTGTTAGTAGGTGATTCAACTAACACGTAATGGTAATATTTGTATGTTACAGAGAACAGCAGTAGATGAAGCACAGTCGTATCAAGCAATCTTCCCAGAAAGAGCTTCACAAAATCTGATCAGTACTTCTTGATCTGGGACACTTCATTCAGGTAGGCGATAAACAGCTTGGTTCCCTCGATGTAGTTGTATCTGAAAAATAAAAGTAAAACAATGAATAAATGAACATGCATAAAGAAAAGCACTCCAGCACACTAAAGAAGATCTAGTTACCTGCTTATCTTCTCGTTCTGTGAATGAAGGCCGTCGTCAAAGCCTCCGATGGGAAGCATAATGATGCTCTTGCCTGTTACATCCTGAAACGTTCTGGCAATGGGAATCGTGCCTCCCTCACGGATCAAGTCAGGCTCTGTGTCAAAAACTGCAGAAGAGAGATACGTTGTGACGTCATTACTCCATTGATCATTTTATATTATTAAATGCACAGCTATCATTGTGAATCTTGGTTCTAGACGTATTTTTCCCCATGCATTTTCTCCATTAAAAAATTGCGGTAACACTTTACAATACGGGTGCACTAATATGCAGTAATTCATGCTTAGCTAATGCACAGATAATCATGAGTTAATGTATGACTCATGAAGAACTAAACCATTCATTAATGATTACTGCATCAGCAACTAATGAACATTCTATATGATTAATAGATTAAGTAATGTATGAATTGATATTAATTAAATATGATATAATGTATTAATTCCCTAATAACATATTATATTAACTAATAATGTAAATTAATGTGTTAATTACCACAATGGGTCAGAGCCATGCATTTCAACTTCCAGTTGTCTGCTTTAATTAATTAATTTTGAATTAGTTAATAGTCATGTGCCTCAACAAGTGAAGTCATAACATAATGATACCTTTGCAAATTGTTAGCTAATGATTAATTAAAGCAGACAACTGGAAGTTGAAATGCATGGCTCTGACCCATTGTGGTAATTAACATATGAATTTACACTATTAGTTAATATAATATGTTATTAGGGAATTAATACAATATGACACATTTAACTAATAACAATTTAATGATTACTTAATCTATTAATCATGTAGAAATCTTCATTAGTTGCTGATGTAGTAATCATTAATAAATGGTTTAGTTCTTCATGAGTCACACATTAACTCTGACTATCTGTGCATTAGTTAAGCATGAATTAATGCATATTAGTGCACCCGTATTGTAAAATTGCTTATAACAGCAACACAGTATATTGAAAATCCAAAAGACAAAATTTAAAGACTCAATTACATCAATTGCCATGCTATTTGGGAGCAGCTTCACAATTTCTTTGTGGAGAAAACGAATGAGGTTTTTACACCCAGAATATCCTCTCATTCCCATCAGAATAGAAGTGAAATGTAGGGATTGTACAGCACAGGACCTCTCTTGACCGCTGCTTTTCCGGCTTCAAATAATGGATGTTTGGGATCAGCCAGCCAAGGTTTGGCTCCAATAACCATGGTGACGTTGAGTTTATTGGGACTCTTGCGTTTAGCAAACACTGAGTATAGATAATCTTTCACCTAGGGTTGAAAAGATCCCGTTTAGCTCTTTAAACAATGGTGTGAACAATTGTTTCTACATCTTAAAATGAGATTCATCTGCATTAACCTGTTTTTCAACCGTGGCTGGATCCATATTAGGTACTTGGCGAATAGAGAACTTAGCTATGACCTTGGCCGGTATGACAGTCTTGGTGCCAGATGAAGAGAAAGCGCCCTCTATGCCGTGGATAGACACGGTCGGGTGACGCCATCGATGGGCGAGTAAGTCAACCTGATGGGATTGAAGAAGAGTAACATGAATTTCTATCAATTTCTAAATCAAAGGTGCAGTGTGTAAATTTTAGCGGCATCTAGCGGTGAGGTTGCGAATTGCAACCGCCCACCGCTCACCCCTCCCTTATGAAGCACATAGAGAAGCTACGGTGGCCGACACAGGACAAAGATGTTGTTGTCTGAGACAGCAGAGAGTAGCTAGCGCTCTGTAGAGCAGTTTGTCCGTTTAGGGCTACTGTAGAAACATGACGGCGCAAAATGTTGACTTCACTGTAAGGGGACCCGAGGTGTATGTAGATAGAAATGGCTCAATCTAAGGTAACAAAACCATAATGGTTCATTATGTAAGGTCTTTATACATCACTGAAAACATAATTATGTATATTATATTACATTTCTATCAATAGATCCTCATAAATATTACACAATGCACCTTTAAAACACAAAGAGTTATACAAGCTTTCCTTGCACAGAGCTCATGTATGACTCAAGAAGACTTGGAATATAGAGTAAATTATGATATATTTTTTATTTTTGCCTTTATTTTACTATGCCTTAAAGTCACCATGAAATCAAAATTTACAATTCTTATTTTTTTATGGAATATTGCAGTGTTTATTATAAATAAATCATTAAATGATATCAGTGCACATTATTATTATTTTTTTTTAAATTAATGCGCCTCGTAATCTTGAATCAGAATAACTCCCTCCCTCTTGCAGTGACATCTCTTCTATTCTCTGATGATGTGTTTACTGGCATGAGGGCGGTGCAACCTGTCACTCACATGAGATCCACCAATAGCAAACCACAACCATCCAATCAATTCCCCTTGGACTAAATCAAGTCCCGCCCTACATTTGTTCTTGTTTGAGAAGCTCAGAAGTTTCACTCAGATTTACATCACAATAAGGAAGAAAAGTCTATCGTTACTTCCGTTTCATGCCAACTTTAAAAACTGGCATCTTTTTCCTTGCCTTGTTAGAATACATCAGCTTGTCCATGCCGATCTCTTGCTTGTAGCTCTCCAAGTCAAACTCAATGTCTTGATACATCTTCCATTCCTCATCAGAAAGATGTGCGACTGCTTCCCTAATGCCGGGAATGAGGATCTTCCCACTTGGGTCTATGAGTTTGTCTGTGTAAAAAGTTGATAATTGATTGATTAATAATGAGCTGGTGGTGAAATACTAAAGAGCCGAATGTTTTAATAAGCACCTAAGATGCCGATCAGGTCTGTCATTGGTTCTATTACTGTTCCTCCATAAACTCCAGAGTGCAAATCCTTCTTGGGTCCCTCCACCTATACCATCATTAAAAAACAAACACGTTTAATTAAAAATTAATCAAAAATACTTCAGATCATAAATCAAACAAAGCAACTTACAGGATGCAGACAAACTTAATATATTATGTTGCAAACAGTGTAGTGTAAGTTACTCTAAAAAAGTAATTAATTGCTAGCTAATAATTACATCTTCACCAGTGTAATTAGCAGAGGTGGGGGATTCGAGTCACATGACTTGACTCGAGTCAGACTTAAGTTTAGGACTTGAGAATTGCTTGACAGATATTAATAAAAGACTTGACTTGACTTTATATTCATGACTTGAGACTTGACTCGGACTTGAGTTAAATGACTCGAAATAACTTTCTTTTGTTTAATAAATATCTGTTTTTGAACGCGCCACAACCTAACCACGTGACGCAGCAGACAAGCAGAGAGTTAACGTAAGAGCATTGACAGACGTGACTGAACATGGAAGGCGCTACGCCAAGAATAGTTAAATTCGGGTACCAGGATTATGTGAATTTCAAGTTTCCATGGTAATCAGTCACTCATGGGTCACGGCACGCCCATGCTCGCACCCGCGCTGTATCCATCATTTTCATACAAAGAGGTCGCGATGAGTTCAAAATGGCAAAAAAACAACTCTTCACTACGAAAACGTCAAGCACTGTAAGTTGACATGTGGTATCCAAATTGTGTTGCACAATGATTTCTCTTGTTGAATAATTAGCCAGTTTTGCTGAAGACGCCTAGCTGTGATCGTTTCGGCAGCGTAGCGTTTTATGTGTGTGTGTGTGTGTGATATACGGAATATCCGCGGAAGTGTTACTAGTATCTCAGTTCACAGATTGTTTGTTTCTGTATTGTTTCTATATAAAAATGTCGATACAATGTAAAGTATTTGCTCTGGCTCTTGTTTTCAATCATTTTGCTCCGTTGTTATGCTTGTTGTTGTCATCTGTTGACAATGACATTGTACAAGCAAAATGTGGCTGTTGGTTAGTGTTGTATTTGTCCCGCCCCTCCTCTACTGTGATTGGACGGCTGGGTTAAAAGTCACTCCATCATTTCGGTGTGTGTTCTGCATTGGAGCTGATTTTTGACAAATTATGTAACAAAAAGTATTTTTTATAGTCTCCCATTGATTGAATTTATATAAATTAAAAAAAAAAAAAAAAGCTTAAATCTCCCCAATACTGCACAAATGTAAAACATTTTAGTAAAACATTATTAAAGTGAGTAATATTGCATTTGTTAAAAAAATTACATTACTATGTTACAGACTTTTTCTCATTCTAACATACAACCAGTATCATTCCAATTAATTTTTTTGTTTGTAGAGCTAGCAAATGTAAACCACCACATCAAGTCTCGTGCCATTTTAGATGATTATTATTATTTTTTATTTCAGCAAGCGTCATTTGGGGTCAAAAAGACCCAGATAGCTTACATAAATAGCATATTAAGCCAATTAAGCAAAAAGATATAAGATTAAAAATAAAACAGTCAATTAGACAAACGTCAGAAAAAAACTGGTATAACACTTGACATTTTGTCCCCCTCACTTTTGAAATTATGGGTACACCCCTGTTTAGACATGTTAAGAGTTGATAAAAATCAATAATCCAAGGCACTTGAATATTATTGAAAAAATATAAAAAGCCTTTATTTCATCATGGCTTTAATATTTTAAAAACAGGGGACAAGTACTGCACACCTAAGCGTTGCGGCTAATGAGCCTTCATCAGGGTGTAAGCAACAAACACAATCTGAGTTCTCTTAAGTTAATTAGTCTTATAACAATCACCTGGTCACGCTGTACAGGACAAGCAGGAGAGAGAAAATTCAAATAATACAAAGAGAACGTATCTCACCCAATATACTGGACTAATTTCATTTACATTTTCATTTTAGGCTATGTAGTTTTAATTTTTAATTTTTAATTTTTAGATTTTTATTGTATTAACAACTCAGATGTATGTGGACACCTTTTGAGTAGAAATGCATATTGCAATTTGTTTGTTGCAAATAAAACTCCCATAGTCCATAACTACTGTAGTTTTAACTTATTTTAATATATAAATTCAGTTAAATCATCACACATTTGTATGACTTGCTTGACCCAAGCTACGACTTGACTTGAATTGCTTGACATAAAGCAGTGACTTGACTTGACTTGACTTGCTTGATTCTCACAAAAATTGACTTGGACTTGCTTGAGACTTGAAGGTTAAGACTTGAGACTTACTTGTGACTTGCACACGTGTGACTTACTCCCACCTCTGGTAATTAGAGTAATGTACTAATTACTCTCTCTAAAGTATTGCATTACTTATTACTAATTAATTACTTTCTAAATCCCATATCAACCTCGACCAGCTGAACAATACAAGGATAGACATGAAACTGCTCTTTTAATTCTTTCAAATAAATAATATAAAATCGCATAAATTATTCTTGAACTGACTAAAGTATTTAAAGGGAGAAAGTTACATTAAAAACATGCATTTTAACATGTTAAAATGTTAAAAGTTAAATCCACTATTGTTTATATAGAATTGTTCTTGTCTATTCAGTGTTTAATGCAATTACATCAGAAGTAACTGTAATTAAAATACAGGAAAATTAAGAGTAATCCCTTACTTAAGTAATTAAATTACTTTGTAATGAGTTACACCCAACACTGGTTGCATGTCAATACTGGTTAACCTATGATTTGTTTTTTTTGATATTTTGTGACTTTCTCATGCAAAGTTTCATCAGAATGTGTGTATCCATTCGACCCACATATTTCATAGTTGTTAAATCCAGTTTTGAAAATCCTATGCTCTCATGTATGTTTCTTTGTAATGTGTGAGAACTATTAATGTTAAATGTTTTTTTTCATAGTGTGATTTTTTGTGAATTGTATTGAGTCCAATTAGGGTAAATTTGGTCCGCACCATAACGGTCGTACCCAGATCTTTAACATTATACAAGGCTTAAGCCACATACACATGTATAAAATATATGATATTTTAAAAAAATATATATGATATTTTAGATAAAAGCTAAAAATATCTGGTAATGGCACATGAAGAGCATTTGAATGGTTTGATATCTCAGTACCTCGGCAAAGAAGTAGCAGTTGCCTCTTGTTCCGTAAGTCAGCGCGGGTCGTTTGCTGAGCCAAACACAGTCAGAGATGATGATATAATCTACATCTGAGAAGAACGTCTCTTTCTGGGCCACAATCATGTCATCTAGGCCGTTAGAGCCAGTCTCTTCCATTCCCTCAATGATAAATTTAACATTCACCGGCAGCTCCTGTAGGACACAGTTTGAACTTCAAACTCTAGACAAAAAGCCAATAGCAACATGTTGCATTTGAAGAATTATAACATTTCTTTTCATTTCAACCTGTCTTACAATGTTAAGGGCTTTGTAGACCTCCACCGTGTGGATCCAGGCCAACACTGGTGCTTTGTTATCAGACGCTCCTCTTCCATATAGATTTCCTAGGAGTAAACTAAACATATTATCATCTGATTTTCTTGCAGGCTAAAAAAAAAAAACTGTTGAAAATCACCATGAAATAAAAATTGACATCTTTTTTTAAATTTATGAAATATTGCAGTATTTAATATAAACAATTTATCCATGGACATTTAAAAATATTTTTTTGTAATATTTCATCAAAATAACTCCTCCCTCTTGCAGTGTCATCTCTTCTAGGGTGGGGCAACCTGTCACACACATGAGATCCACCAATAGCAAACCACAGCCATCCAATCAATTCTCCATTGAAAAAAAATCAAGCTTGCCCTACATTTGTTCTTGTTCGAGAAGCGGTTTCACTGAGAGGTGAAGTGAATAACACTGATTATCTCTTCATTACGGCACCTGTTAGTGGGTGGGATATATTAGGCAGCAAGTGAACATTTTGTCCTCAAAGTTGATGTGTTAGAAGCAGGAAAAATGGGCAAGCGTAAGGATTTGAGCGAGTTTGACAAGGGCCAAATTGTGATGGTTAGACGACTGGGCCAGAGCATCTCCAAAACTGCAGCTCTTGTGGGGTGTTCCCGGTCTGCAGTGGTCAGTGTCTATCAAAAGTGGTCCAAGGAAGGAACAGTGGTGAACCGGCGACAGGGTCATGGGCGTCCAAGGCTCATTGATGCACGTGGGGAGCAAAGGCTGGCCTGTGTGGTCCGATCAAACAGACGAGCTACTGTAGCTCAAATTGCTCAAAAAGTTAATGCTGGTTCTGATAGAAAGGTGTCAGAATACACAGTGCATCGCAGTTTGTTGCGTATGGGGCTACATAGCTGCAGACCAGTCAGGGTGCCCATGCTGACCCCTGTCCACCGCCGAAAGCGGCACCAGTGGGCATGTGAGCATCAGAACTGGACTACGGAGCAATGAAAGAAGGTGGCCTCGTCTGATGAATCACGTTTTCTTTTACATCACGTGGATGGCCGGGTGCGTGTGCATCGCTTACCTGGGGAACACATGGCACCAGGATGCACAATGGGAAGAAGGCAAGCCGGCGGAGGCAGTGTGATGTTTTGGGCAATGTTCTGCTGGGAAATCTTGGGTCCTGCCATCCATGTGGATGTTGCTTTGACACGTACCACCTACCTAAGGATTGTTGCAGACCATGTACACCCTTGCATGGAAACTGTATTCCGTGGTGGCTGTGGCCTCTTTCAGCAGGATAATGCACCCTGCCACAAAGCAAAAATGCTTCAGGAATGGTTTGAGGAGCACGAGTTTGAGGTGTTGACTTGGCCTCCAAATTCCCCAGATCTCAATCCAATCGAGCATCTGTGGGATGTGCTGAACAAACAAGTCCGATCCATGGAGGCCCCACCTCGCAACTTACAGGACTTAAAGGATCTGCTGCTAACATCTTGGTGCCAGATATAATGTTATGTTATGCCTGATCGGTGTACGTCTCAATAGTGAAGAAAAGATGATCGCAACTTCCACTTCATGACGACATTAAAAGTAAAGGTTTGCTAAATAACGACAGACAAATAGGCAAATATCTGTTTCTAAACGTTTGGCAAAATTTATTACAGGTATGAAGCATGGCTAAAGTGATTATTTCAGTTTTGAGAAAAACGTCGGACCTTAACTTTCGATTGAAGTAACAGGTGACAGGGTTACCATTGATATCGGTCAGCTCATACGGTTCTGTTGCCCATCCGTCTTCTTTTTTGGCTGGCTGGACGTCCACGTGACCGTATACGCAAACGGTGCGTTTACTGGGATCATTACCAAACTGAGCAGTGACCACTTTTGGCAGGGCAATTGTGCTTCCGTTGGGCAACTGCACAAGAGGTGAAGTGAAGGTTTAACTTTGATGGTTTTTAATAATGCTGTGTGTTCTAAATGAAGACACTAAAGTTACAGCGCATGAGTGTGGATGCATGATCTCACCGCCTGCGTTCCGACGTCGATCATTTCCACAGTTCCGCCAATGAGGCGGAGTTTCTCTGCTGTCATGTCCATCATTCTGTGTAGGTCAGATCGCTTTGTAACATCACTGGAGTCGCTCTCCACAGCGATCCACTTTCTCAGTGTCTAAAACAGACATAGAAGCCAAACATGCTCAATGCTGGGCAAAACTGTATGAGAATTAAAGAATTCTGTTTCAATTCATAAGTGTCAATCTAAATCGAATTGGGCACACAGGATGTTGAACAATTTGAATTGCAATGACAGGAAGAATTTACTGAATTCATGTGATTTGGCTCTATTTTGGGATCTTATTCAACTTAATTTAATAAATAAATTGATATATTCAACTTTTATTTCCAGACTCAAGGTCCATTAGAGAGGAAACACAACAACTAACACAAAATTACATACAATACAAAACATTTAAAAGAGACAATTATACCAGTACTTTCTCATAGGTGATTGGTATCGCACCACACTTTGCTTAGGATTAGACAACAGCATAATAATAGCATTCTGTGAATTATCCAGCCGACAAATAAATGTATACATCAAATTCCTTATTAAAGCCATAAAAGTTTTTACTCTTGACATACAAAATAAATTACTTGCACTACTCCACCTCGGTTTTTTCAATATAATCCTCATACAGTCATTGTAGGCAACCTGAAGCTTACATAAGCTCACTTTTTTCCCCTTTCTTAACCCACAAGGGAGCAGTATAAAAGGAAGTACAGTATACTCTAAAAAGGTTCATCCATATATATGTGGTTTGGCTCTATTTTGCGATTTTATTCAACATAATTTAAAAATTTATCAAATTGTACATATAATTATACATAGGCCTATACACACACACACACTCACACACATATATATATATATATATATATATATATATATATATAGGACTGTTAAAATGTAATAATTAAATTAAATTAAAAATATTTAACGCAGCTTCCGTTTTTTCCGTCATAATTTGGCTAGCGTTACATTATGATCAGGTAGGAAGGCCACAGGTAAATATGACATTTATTATTGGGTTTATGTGAAGATTGTTTTAAGTTCACTTAAGTTAAGTTTTAACGCCTAATTAATGTTGAAAATGATAGCTTTCAATTATACTTTAATGTTGAATGTCTATAATTAATGTTTAAAAAAAAAACCTATTTCATAGAGACATCAGTAGCAGTATTAGTATCAGTGTACCGGCCTTCATTTATAAAAAAATATTAATATTTAAAATATACTGTCTTTGAGTTGTTTCTACATTAATTTGGAGAGTAACTGTGAAATGATTACAATATAAAAATATTGAAAACTCCAATGGTTTTAATCGCGAAAACGTGTGATTAATTAGTTTTTTTTTTTTTTTTTAATCGATTGACAGCACTAATGGCGCTTTTCCACTGCATGGTACGGCTCGGTGCGGCTCGCTTTGGCGCTTTTCCACTGCATGGTACGGCTCGGTACGGCTCGCTTTGGCGCTTTTCCACTGCATGGTACGGCTCGGTACGGCTCGTTTAAACAGTACCACCTCGGTTGGGGTTCCAAGCGTGCCGTACCGATACAAGCCTGTCGTCGTCTGCGCTTTGTTGTAGGAGTTCCCATACTCTCTTGGTTTTTTTTGCAGTATTTTGTTTTGCTGCCATCAGCCTCCTTTGAAACAAACTTTTTCGTTGTGCAGTGAAAAACATCCACATGCCAAGAATCAAGAACACCATTCTTTCGATAGGCTCCATTGCTCCTGTTTCGCGCGTTTGTTTTTGTGTCGCGTTTACGATGATGTCGCGGCAGTAGAGGCGGCGCAACTACAACGTAATCCCACCCACTTGAAGCGGTACTACTGCAGTGGAAAAGCAAACTGAGCCGTGCCGAGTCGAGCCGAGCCGTACCGTGCAGTGGAAAAGCAAACCGAGTCGAGTCGAGCCGAGCCGTACCAAGCCGTACCACGCAGTGGAAAAGCGCCATAATATATACATTCAGCAAAAATCTATTTCCTTCATCAATATCCTGTGCTGACCACACTAAATCTTCAAAGAAAAAAGAGTCCTGTCAATTCTATGTCTTCTTATCTTTAAAAGTTTAAATAAACAATGCTACCTTCTGCAACTGACTGTGTTGCATTCCTGCAGAGATAAGATGCATCAATAAAGAGTCACAAAGAGGTCATTGGAGCATCTGCAGTAGATGGATGCTGTCATTCTGAGCTTCCTCAGCTCACAGTTTGGACACAAGATCACCGGTTATCATATGCAGTGCAATCTTTAAATGAATAAACAACCATAACATCCCAACCAAGAAATACCTCGATAAATTCCTCTTCATGAGTGCTGACATATTGCATCAACTCCTCAAATTGGAAGGAAGAGACTCCTGTCCACAGAAGGAAACAGACTAAACTAATGCTGTTCATCTGTTGAGAGCAAACAGAGTCATCAGCAGAAGACTCACACACTCGCAGAATATATTCTCAGAATAAGAAAGATAATGTTTTAAGAGAAATGAATTGACCTACCATCTCAAGAAGATTTGCTTTTGTACAAGGAGGTCCAAACAGCTCAGAGCAGTCCAGTGCTCTCTCCAGATGAGGCGGTGTTAAATAGTTTTCATCATAAGGAACCGCCCGTCGAGATAAGGCCACTGAAGTCTCCTTTGCATGGAAAAAAACAGCTTATAGCTGCCAAAATGAATTTTCTTGCATGCAAACACAATCCCTAAAGCAAGGCTGAGTAAACCCCTCCCGCTGAGTTTCAGTATGGAAGCAGATCAACTACATTCCAAAGATCAAACACTTATAGACAAGTGACTGTTGAAAGGACAAACATCACTACTTCACTAGATAACCTGATATCTCTTTTGATGCAGGCTTGACAAAGTCGAGTTGAAGTTAGGCCTTGTAATTTCAATATGATGCAGAGATTTGAATAACACAGGCTTATGCAGTAGAAGCCTTGTGGTTAAAGTGAGGGAACATTCTCAGAACGTTCTGACAAGGTTCTCTGAAATTTATGAACAAACGTTCTTCCAGTAATGTGAATGTTCATTCAAAGTGATCTGGTCTTTATTAAAGTTCTCAAAACGTTAGCACAAGAACATTTATACATCGTTCATCGTACAATTTTTTTCCTGAAACATTTTAGTTGAACAATAGTCTACTACTTGTTTCAGAATGTTAAGAGAACGTTCAAAAGTGATGTTCCAATAATTTGCTGGGTAAAGTTCTGTCCCTATGGTTCTGTCCTATATTTACCCAGTCCTTGGGTTAAAAATTGGGTTGTTTTTAACCCAGTGTTTTTTTTTCAGTGTAACATTTAAAAAACCGGCCGTTTAGAACAGTTAGAAATAACTTTTTAAAAACTTAATAGGAACGTTAACAAAATGTTCTTCAAGTGTTCTAGGGCGCTGCTAAATAAAATTGCTAATGCACTTTTTTTATGTGGTTGCTGAAAAGTTGCTAAGGCATTCAAAGTGATTTCTAGAGTTGAGACAGGCAAACAGATTTTCTTGATAATCCTGGAAAAACCTTAAGCCTAATCAGTCAAGTAAATCATAGAAAACCTTTGTCAAACTAACATAATGAGCATGTTGACCATTGACATCTGGGGTCCGTTCTTCGTACGTCGCTAACTCAGTTAGCTGGATTTGATTGTTGACGATTTGGCATGATCTTGGATTGTTTGGTTCTTCAAAGCTCATCCTGGACTTGCTGTCATAGCAACAGGTCCGGAAGCTTAAACCTGCTCGGGAGCAGGCTTATTTCATGTAAACAGGATTAGATTGCATCTTGAGGTAATACTTAAAATCTGTCCCAGCCACTGCTACTTTATTACAAGAGTTCATTACTGAACCTGGGGCAATAATAATTTTAAATAATAATAATAATAATAATAATATAAAAATGTATTTGAAAACAATATTATAATGTTGTGTATAATACTATAGACACAGTCACTTCATTGAGAGATTTATTTGTGATGGAATAATAATAATTTCATTGGAGGTTTACACACATTGTACAGTTATTCTGAGCCCTGCATTAATTTGAGTGATGACGGATATTATGGGAGTGGCTTGATGCAGCGCAAGAGATGCAGATAACTTGATCTTGACCCTTAAAAAACTTTAATACTGTCACGTAACAAATCTGCTTCAAATTGAATAACATTGAAATAAAAATGTAAAGGGTGTACAAATACTATAAAATCGTGAATATAAATAATTGGGAATCATGTTTAAAAAAAAAACAGTGCACAGTTAATTTATCTGTTATAACTTTTATGTTGGTTTGGTCGTTTGGCTGTTTCCTTATAAAGGTCCAGAAATTCGTGTTTTTTTTATTTATTTTTTTTATTTAGCAAGTTTTTTGCCAGGTGGCTTTTTTAATTACTACATGTCATCACGTTGCTGTCTTGCTGCCAGCCAATCGCTGCATTACTGATCGTGGTTTCGAGTATCGATGCATCTGCCCTCTTCAGGGAGCACAGGAACGCGCAGTAATCTCAGATTACTTAATCCAGATATTTTAATCCAATCTGCAAATTCGTTTGAAGAACCAAATTAGCCAGAGATCAGTTATCACGATTAAAAGATCTGGGATCTGTCAAATCATCTCAGATGTATTAAGCGAGGTACGAAGAACGGACCCCTGGTTTTAATAGATTCCTCATGCCGAGAACATAGATACCAATTTTGCCATAGTCGGCAGAACTTCCTTTCCGCCATTTTGATTTTCTTAAAAAAACCATCATGGTGACAAGTGGAGCATGAGCTTAGTTTGAGAACAGATATACAGTATGTTAAATGTTTTATATTGCTGTACTCATTCAACCAATGCTATGCTATTGCTATCAAAGCATTGTGTTACCAATTAGCAAGGTAGCATTTATTGAATTAGCTAGTTAAAGCTAGCCAAGTTTCCACTATTAAAAATATTTAAGTTGATCATTTTAATTTAAGTGTATGAATTATCTTACTCAAATATTTGAAGCTAAGAGCAATAAAATGTATGAGTACAAAATAAAAATCTGCAAGTTCCGCTTACTGTCACACGTCTCTGTTTGTTTGGTCTTTCAGTCGTGTTTTGACTTGTCACGTTCCTTTGTCACAGTTTCCCGCCACTTGTCTGTTTCCTTACTAACCCTCAGTATAGTTTGGTTCAGCTGTGTTTAGTTAATCATCTTGTTTCTGTTCTCTACTTAAAGGATTAGTTCACTTCAAAATGAAAATTTACTGATAATTTACTCACCCCCATGCCATCCAAGATGTTCATGTCTTTCTTTTTCCAGTGGAAAAGAAATTATGTTTTTTGAGGAAAACATTTCAGGATTTTTCTCCATATAATGGACTTCAATGGCAACCAAAATGTTGAAGGTCCAAATCAATGCACGGATTGCGCAATCACGTCAGAAATGTCACGCTAGACGTAGGCAGAAGTACCGCCCCCGTGTTTACAAAGCGCTCGTGCGAAAACTAATACAAACGTCCTTTAGCAAAAAAAGGTTAAACAACGATGTCGGACGATTTTGAAGTTGGAGATGGAGTTTTTTTTGTAAAGGGCGTTTGTATTAGTCTTCGCACGTTCGCTTGGGGCGGTACTTCTGCCTACGTCTAGCGTGACCTTTCCGACTTGATTGCGCAATCCGTGGCATGTAGCAGAGCAGCGCAAGATGAGCAATTTAGGTTAAAAAGTATATAAATGTTTATTTTTTCTTGAAAATGACCGATGGTTTTGCTAGATAAGACCTTTTTCCTCAGCTGGGATCGTGCAGAGCCTCTGAAGACCTCTGAAGCCCTTAGAAACTGCATTGATTGGGACCTTCAACCTGTTGGTTGCAATTGAAGTCCATTATGTGAAGAAAAATCCTGGAATGTTTTCCTCAAAAAACTAATTTCTTTTCGACTGAGACACGAACATCTTGGATGAGATGGGGGTGAGTAAATTATCAGGAAATTTTCATTTTATAATGAACTAAACCTTTAAGTTGCACCCTCACCTTCAGTCCTTGTCTAGTCACTGTTATGTTGGAGTGTGTTTCCCTGCCTTTCTGTTTGTTCCTGAGCGTCATTATTAAAGTTTAAGTTTGTATTTTGATCTTCTTCAACCTGTTCCTGGTTCACCAACCGTTACACTTAACTTAAAAAAATTGATGTAACTGATTGCCTCAATTTTTGGGGGGTTTCCAACTTATTCGGGTTTACAGTGTAGTAAACTAATGTACAGTATAGATGACTTCAAAATGCAAATAAACGTTGATGTGAAACTGATTTACTGTATCAGACGAAGAATTATTTAAAGAGATAGTTCACCTAAAAATGAAAATTCTGTCATCATTTACTCAAATACTCACCCCTCAAGTTGTTCCAAACCTGTATTAATTTCATTGTTCTGCTGAACACAAAAGAAGATATTTTTAAAAAAAAGTTTGAAACCAGGCAGCTTTGGGGCACCATTGACTTCCATATAGGAAAAAACAAAAATACTATGGAAGTCAGTGGTGCCCCAGAACTGTTCAGTTTCCCACATTCTTCAAAATATCCTTTGTGTTTAACAGAACAAAGACATCCATACAGGTTTGGAACAACCTGAGGGTGAGTAAATGATGACAGAGTTTTCATTTTTGGGTGAACTATCCCTTTAAGCCATTTGCACTTTAAACACAGGGGGCCTAATTAGGCGATCAAGAATTATTTTTTCTTTAATTATGTTGACAGGTTCAACATGCAGTTAATTCACAGCATATGCAGGCTGTGGTCATACCAGCAAACAGTAAATCCTCCACGCGTTCAGAGTCGGGGTTTCAGAGCAATAGGTTAGTTCAGAATTTCTGGAATTCTGACCTTTGGAAGTTGGATTAGTCAAGAAAGAGATTAACTTTATGAAGCAAATCTTTTAACATCAAGGTCCTTTAAAAACTTAAGCAAAAGAAAGTTTCAAAGGAATACCACAAGATGGGGCCCTTGAAAATGTAATTTTAGGCTTGTAGTTGTCTGATAATAATCTGCAATCCTGCTTTTATTATGTTATGGTGTATCAGCAAAATATATTTCTTTTATTTCTCATTATATTCTTTTTTTTTTTATTACAGTACTGGTCAAAGGTTTTGGAATATGTTTTTGACAGAAGTCTCTTCTGCTCGCCAAGGCTGCATTTATTTGATTACTTATTGTAATTTGAAATAACTGTTTTCTATTGTAATATGTTTTAAAATGTAATTTATTAATGTGATGAAAGCTGAATTTTCAGCATCATTACTCCAGTCTTCAGTGTCACGAGCCTTCAGAAATCATTCGTACAGTTGCACTCTTCAGCACTAGGTGGCGATGTCGACACATTACCAATTCATCCTCATTCTTTATGGTTGAAACATAACTTGAATGGAAAACTTGAATGGAAAAGTTTACTAATACATTACTCATACATCATGCACAGTCATTCTTAAGTACTGTATACAGTATATAATAAAACAAATGCAGTGCCTCAACTAATTATTACCTTCTTTTATTTTTAATTGTTTTTGTTTTTTTTGAGGATGTTTTAGCCTGACGATTTGGGCCAAAAGTGGTTGCATGTTAAAAGCTTCATCAAAGTCACAGCGTTTGCCTTTTTCCTTGGAAGGATCCTAGAAGAAAATATATGTCAGAATTTATATTGAAAGGTTATGCAAAAGAAAAAAAGAAAAAACAGCCTCACCTGGTTCATCCACATTCCGTTTTCCCATTAGACCCACAAAAGTTTGGAATTTCTGCCCTGGAAGTCATTTGTGAGATGATCAGAAAACACATGATCATACACGATTCAGCATGAGCAGTCACTTTTTCTTTTGAAAACACTTTAAAGGGTTAGTTCACCCAAAAATGAAAATTCTGTCATTAATTACTCACCCTCATGTCGTTCCAAACCTGTAAGACCTTCGTTCATCTTCGGAACACATATGAAGATATTTTTGATGAAATCCGAGAGCTTTCTGTCCCTCCATTGACAGCAATTTGATTACCACTTTCAAGGTCCAGAAAGGTAGTAAAAACATCGTTAAAATAGTCCATGTGACTCCAGTGGTTCAGCCTTAATGTTGTGAAGCGACGAGAATACTTTTTGTGCGCAAAAACAAACAAAAATAACGACTTTATTCAACAATTTCGTTCTAGCCCGTGTCAGTCTCCTACGCAGTTTACATTGTAAACAGCGCAGCTCTCGGATTTCATCAACAATATCTCCATTTGTGTTCTGAAGATGAACGAAGGTCTCACGGGTTTGGAACGACATGAGGGTGAGTAATTAATGACAGAATTTTCATTTTTGGGTGAACTAACCCTTTAATAGTCACATTCACTTAAAATGCAAATATTATAGGGCACACAGTCATAAGTGCAAAAAAAACCAAACTAAGCAGTTCTGAGGAATTTGATTAGGAAAACTCGCCAAAATCCAGCCTACTTACGTCTCCGTGTTATCTGTGATTTTGCTGTGAAGAGAAAGCAACATTTATATTACACCTGATGTCACCATAATTATTTAATAATATTTATAGTACAGTATTATATATTATATACACACATACAGTACCAGTCAAAATTTTGGAAACATTACTATTTTTAACTTTTTTGAACGAGGTCTCTTATGATCATCAAGCCTGCATTTATTTGATCAAAAATACAGAAAAAAAAAACTGTAATATTGTGAAATATTATTACAATTTAAAATAATGGTTTTCTATTTTAATATACTGAAATTTTAATATTTAAAATATTCTTTCTTTAAAAAAAAAAAGAAATTAATACTTTTATTCATCAAGGATGTGTTAAATTGATTAAAAAGTGATAGTAAAGATGTATATTGTTAGAAAAGATTTCTATTTTGAATAAATGCTGTTCTTTTTTTAACTTTTTATTCATCAATGAATCCTGAGAAAAGTATCATAGGTTCCAAAAAATATTAAGCAGCACAACTGTTTCCAACATTGATAATAAATCATCATATTAGAATGATTTCTGAAGGATCATGTGATGATGTGTAATGATGCTGAAAATTCAGCCTTGATCACAGGAATAAATTACATTTGAAAGTATATTATAACAGAAAACAGTTATTTTAAATTGTAATAATATTTCACAATATTACTGTTTTTTTTTTTTCTGTATTTTTGATCAAATAAATGCAGGCTTGATGAGCATAAGAGACTTCTTTCAAAGACATTAAAAATTGTAATGTTTCCAAATTTACTTTTGACCAGTACTAATATATATATATATATATATATATATATATATAATTTTATTTTATTTTTTTTTTTTTTACCAGATGATCTTTTTCTCATTAGTCTGAAAACCTGCTGTAGTCCAGGAGTTCGGCTGACTCTTTCCAACAGTGTCTGTAGCTCCGACTCCAGCAAATTTACCTTCAGATGATATAATTACAATAATCTTTTTTTAGATACTGTTGTTAAATAATCTTATATTAAATATTAATATAATATTTATATTACAGTTCTGTGCAAATGATATCACTTCTGTATTCCAAAACTAGAACAACAATGCAAGACTGAAATCACTAACCTCATCTGACCTGTCATTCATCCAGTTATCCTCATCAGGATTGAAGTTCTGGCACAAAATATCTGTCAAAGCAGACAAGAGCAGAAGAATCAGCAGGAAAATCTTCATGATGCGCTAATGTCTTTGCAGTTCAGTTGATGGATAACCAGTGACCAGACCAAATCACTTTAGTCTGATGCCAAACTCTAACCCAATAAATTCAGACTGGAACTAAATAACCTGAGCATTGCCTGTGATGATCCCTTTACTCAGATGTGGTGCGAACAGGAGCTCTGTTTAAATAGGGCTGGTGAAATAGACACATAATGAATCAGGTGGCAATTATGAATTATTAAAAGAAAATTGCTGCTTCACTGGATTATCCCTGTGAGATTCATCCACCATCAATTTCAGCTATTATTCTAATGATTCTGCATTTGACCTCTGATCAACTCCTTGTTTAGATCATTTGAGATGCTTGATTCATTTGAAGGAGTCTCAGAATTACAGTAACTTCATGACACTTCATGATTTTGTTCACTCATTCATTTGACTGATGCGGCTGTGATTGATTTCTGTAAATCAATATTGTCAAGCATATGGAGCATATGGTGCTTGTCTGCATGTGTCAGTGTTTGAACCATAAAATTGAGTCACATTCTATTCTATTCTATTCTATTCTATTTTTTACTTAACAAATATTTTATATTTATATATTTACTTATATTTTGTTCTGGTTGATCATTTTAAAGGATTCTTCAGCAACTTGAAAACATTTGTTGATTTAAATACATTTTAATATATTATTTACTAATATTAATTAGCAATATTTAATTTATTTTAATTTAATTTCTTAACATAATTAGATGATTATTCAGTATTAATGATAAATTAATTAATGAAATGTGGTTATTTATTTATTAACTACATTAATAGTTACATTTGAAAGTGCATGATGCACAATAAGCAAGAAAAAAGAAAAGTATGTCAAAAAATGACCATATGTGATATGATGAAGAACAAAATCTATATGATGAAATGTGAAAAGTGTTGTTGTTAACTAAAATTATAAATATAGCCTAAATATTAGATGAAAAACTTAAATTGAAAAATGTTGCCTTTGGAACTAACTGAAATAAGTTTAAGTTGAATTACTAACATTATTAAAACTAAAACTTAAATAAAAAATAAATTAATGCTAAATAGAAAATCATAAAAATGACAAAAGCACAAAATTACAAAAACTTAAATTAAATAAAAAACTTAAAATTTAAAAAATGTAAAACTAATTCAAAATATTAATAAATACTTTAATAGTTGGCTATATAAATAATACAAAAATAACGTAATTAATTCAAAGAAACAAAATATTAAAGATGCCCCCAAGGACATAATAACATAAAAGTCTCTGAAATGGATATCCCGAGTAAATAAATGAAATAGATTTTCACGTCGTTGCTGTTCTTTCACCTACAGTATTTGAATGTATTGTTCTATTTATTATGTATCATTCTATGTATTATTTTGCATAGTAACCTGCTACTTCTCGTCTCTTATTGGCCATTTGAACGTGTCACTCAAACCTGACAGGCCTCCGTAGGTCACGCCCCCGCATTTATCCATATGAGGAAGAACTTGAATAAAAGTGAAACAATGTAGAGATAAACAGTTTCAGGACCGGAGACTTTTACGAACAGCGTAATAGTTCACAGACGTGTTTATGAACAAATAAATGCCAGTTTTGAATTGAGAATCATGTATTATTGTCGATTACTGCTGATTTATTTGTATTTGTTATATTTATGCGTTGCGTTTCGCGTAAATGCATCGACTCGAAATGTGAAGTCCTTTGATAATCTGGAGCACATAGACTCTGTAGGTAACACCAGATCCAACGGAAGGTCCAGTGAAGGTCTCGGGGGGTTTGATCCTGGTGATCCTGCTCCTGCCTTTCAGGTCCAAACTCTGGATGGAGTGTTTGTTTACAATCCTCAAAATAACTCGAGGCGCGCGCTCATCGTGCACGCGTTCACTAATAAATCCGCCTTTCTGGAGGTTCTGTGGACCTGGAGCGAGTCTCTGTCAGACCTGCTGGAGTATCTGCCGTCCAACACTGAAGTCCTGCTCCTGTCCCTGGATGAAACTGCCGTACAGGACGCCCTCTGGATGAGGGAGCAGGTGTACAGAGCCGCTGCCCACAGGTACTGACAGGGATGGATCAACATAAATACAGACAGACCTGAGTACCGTTATATTTTACCATCTGATACTATCACTGTAAATGTATGTATGTGAAGTATTTATTTATTTTTTAAAAAGTACCAGATTTTATGATTTTGGACATTAAGGTAATACTGTAGAACTCTTTACATTACTTTGGAGAGCCAATTAAATAATAATTACCATTATGTAAACATTAAAAAGACATACACAGACAGACTGGTTTTTATTTTTATTCTTACATTTATTCATTTAATCATTCATTTATATCCATCCATCCTTCCATAAATTCGTCCATCCGTCCTTCTTTCCTTACTTCCATCCATAAATCCATTCCTCCTTCCTCCCTTCCATTCAAATTTCCCTTCATCCTTCCACCCATCCATTCAAAGTTCCTTCCTTCCTTCCTTCCTTCCTCCCTTCCATTCAAATTTCCCTTCATCCTTCCACCCATCCATTCAAATTTCCTTCCTTCCTTCCTTCCTTCCTCCCTTCCATTCAAATTTCCCTTCATCCTTCCACCCATCCATTCAAATTTCCTTCCTTCCTTCCTTCCTTCCTTCCTTCCTTCCTTCCTTCCATCTACCCATCCATCCATTCATTCAAATGTCCTTCCTTCCTTCCTTCCTTTCATCCATCCATCCATCCTTCCTTCATTCCTTCCTTCCATCCATTCAAATTTTCCATCTACCATCCATCCATTCATTCAAATGTCCTTCCATCCTTCCTTCCATCCGTCCATCCATCCTTCCTTCCTTCCTTTCTTCCTTTTTTCCTTCCAACCAAATTTCCATCCACCCATCCTTTCTTCCTTCCATCCATTCAAATGTTCCATCCATTCATTCAAATTTCCATCCATCCATCCATCCATCCATCCATCCATCCTTCCTTCCTTTCTTCCTTCCAACCAAATTTCCATCCACCCATCCTTTCTTCCTTCCATCCATTCAAATGTTCCATCCATTCATTCAAATTTCCATCCTTCCTTCCTTCCTTCCAACCAAATTTTCCATCCATCCATCCATCCATCCACCCATCCAAATTTCCTTCCATCCAACCAGATTTATTTCCTTCCTTCCTTCCTTCCTTCCTTCCTTCCATCCAACCAAATTTTCATTCATCCATCCATCCATCCATCCATCCATCCAAATTTCCTTCCATCCAACCAGATTTCCTTCCATCCATCCATCTATCCTTCCTTCCTTCCTTCCATCCAACCAAATTTTCATTCATTCATCCATCCATCCATCCATCCATCCACCCATCCAAATTTCCTTCCATCCATTTAAATTTCCATCCATCCATCCTTCCTTCCTTCCATTTAAATTTCCACCCATCCATCCAAAAATATTAGTTTTTCATGGTAATACCATAGTGTTAATTAAATTACTTTGGAGAACATTTTAAATAATTGCCATAGTATATGAATAATATGTAAACATTTGTAGACATATAGAGACACAGACAGACAGGTTTTTTTAAATTCCTATATTTAATTATTTATTGTTTATTTTTGGACATCATGGTAATATTGTATTATTCGTAATTACTTTGGAAAAGGATATATTAAGGATATATCAAAATACCATGGTATTACCATCTGAGACCATGACTATAGCACTGTATCACTACAGTACGCAAAAATTATGTCATTAAGGCATAATCAACCTTAAAGGTGCAGTGTGTAATATTTATGATGACAGATTTCTATTGACAGAAACGCAATATAATATACATAACTATGTTTTCAGTGGTGTATAAAGACTTAACATAATGAACTGTCATGTTTTTATTACCTTAGATTGAGCCATTTCTATCTACACACACCGCGGGTCCCCTTACAGTGAAGTCTCCATTTTGCGGCACCATGTTTCTACAGTAGCCCTAAACGGACAAACTGCTCTACAGAGCGCTAGCTACTCTCTGCTGTCTCAGACGACATTTTTGTCCTGTGTCGGCCACCGTAGCTTCTCTATGTGCTTCGAAAGGGAGGGGTGAGCGGTGGGCAGTTGCAATTCGCAACCTCACCGCTAGATGCCGCTAAAATTTATACAGTGCACCTTTAAGACACCATTTTTTCTTTTTAGGGGAAAAGAGATCTTGTCCAGACTGCATTTCTCTCCTACGCCCGTGTTTGCGCTGGGAAACTGGATACCCAGAGTTTTGTACTCATGGGGTTGCGGTGGTCAGAACTGCGGCCTCGCTCAGGTGCTTTTCTCCTCTCCAGGTGAGTATGTATGTTTTGATGGGATCACATGACTTTGTTGTATTATTTTGTCATACTTGGGGCGTCATTAGATTACTGATGCATTCTGGAATTGCAGACTGGAGCATACCGGTTATTGCCAAGCGTCTGAATGCCCGATATGACTGGCTGAATGGTCGCTGGGGTGCAGATCTGTACAGATTGCTGGATGCAGGTGATGGTTGTGAACCTGTGACATCTGTCAAAGGTGCTGTCGCATGGGTGTCTGAGGGTGGCTGCTCTTTCTTCAAAAAGGTGAGCTACTGTACATGAGCAAGGCAACATTGATATTTGTTCAAGACACAAGATATGGCCCGATTAACAGTGTTTTTAATGTTTAAGATAAAAAACATGGCTGAATCCAATGCTACTGGGGTGCTGGTGTATGCCTTGCCTGGGAATCCCATTCAGGACATGAACTGCTCAGGAGACGAATGTTCCACCTCGCTCAACATACCTGCGTCTATGGTTCATATTGAACTCTCTGTCATGCAAGCCCTACGGTGAGCAAATAATTATAGACCATGACTGGGCGCATAGTGAGAGAGAGAGAGGATTTTTCACACTTGAAATTGTTTGTTCTTACCCTTGGTTTAACATAATCATGAATTTTTAAATTCCATATTTTAATCACTTTATTCTGGGTTTATTCTCAGATTTTGAGATTTCACTCTGTACATTTGTAATCTCAGGGTTATTATGTTATCAGTGATGTAAAAAAAAATATTTTTTGATAATTTAAATTAAGCTGAAATAAAATAAAATAACACTGGTTCTTATTTGCATATTGGAAATGCTGTAATGTACTTCCACCAATAAATAATAGTTTCTTCTTTACCGCAATTAATTCATTTGCCATAGTTACAGTATTTTAAGTAGTTTTTTTAGATACTGAAACCAAACAGTGTGTTAAAGTTTCTGTGACTTTAACCCAGGGTTAAAAAAAACAGTATGAAGCATAGTTTGAAAAATCTTATACATCTGAAAATATCTGTGTGAATTTACAGCCTCTGCTATGCCTTAATTGTGTCATTTTAAAGTTTAATCAGTGTTTTTGTTAACAACATATGGATTGTTTTCGATAGAAAGGGGCGTCCTGTGAATGTAACATTCCAGATCACACCTTCACCAAACTTCTTCTTTGGGATCGACCAGAAGGGGGCACTGTCTGAGATGGGCTGGTTTCTCTACCCAACCTTTAGATTCATGGCCTGGCAGGCTCAGTGGTAAGAACACTGGTATCTGTTTGGCAAAATATTTCTTATCCATTGTCAAGGCTATTAATATATTTTGGAGGCATTGGGCGATGCTGATAATCTTAACTTTGCTTTAGGCCTGGCCTAAAATCCAGTTCACATTTATGTTATCCTGTAGGTTCACATTCATTGAGGCTTTGCAGGAGCAGCTGAGTCAGCCTGCCATTATAGTACCTGTGTTTGACCGTCATCTGATGCATGGAGAGACGGGCGCTCAGGCAGTGGTGGATCTCCCTGGAGGTTTGAGCTTCACATGAGTAACATCTACCAATTCAGGCCTGTCATTCACAGCTAGACATCAGGATTTTTTATCTGTTTTCCTATATAGACATTTTAAATTATGATGTTTTGGAGTTGGACGCCTCCCTGTCCTGTCCCGGCCGCAGGGACGAGACATGTGCTCACTGGGATCACACTGTACAGCTGTACATATGCTGCGATCATACCAGCCCGTACTGCAACTTGGAGCTCGGGCGCTGGATAACGGCCTTCCGCAGGTACTTGATCGTCTGGATTATGCCGAACTGAATTGTTGCTATTATATCAAAACCATCATTTTGGACCATTTTGTAATTAGTCTTAAAAGGTTAGTTCATCCAAAAATGAAAATGCTGTCATGAATTACTCCCCCTCGTGTCGTTCCAAATCCGTAAGACCTTCGTTCATCTTCAGAACACAAATTAAAGATCTCTGACTCCTCCATAGACAGCAATTTGATTACCACTTTCAAGGCCCAGAAAGGTAAAGACATTGTTAAAATAGTCCATGTGACTCCAGTGGTTCAACCTTAATGTTATGAAGCGACGAGAATACTTTTTGTGCGCAAAAAACAAACAAAAATAACGACTTTATGTGACGCATGCATCGTGGTGCTCACGTGAACAGAGTCGGCCAATGGTAACCCGGAATTCTGCCGTAGAACTTGGAAGTGCTGCACTGTTTACCCTACATCTACAGCGTAAGAGTCTGACACAGACAAGAAGAAATGGTTGAATAAAGAAATCATTTTTGTTTGTTTTTTGTGCACAAAAAGTATTCTCGTCGCTTCATAACATTAAGGTTGAACCACTGAAGTCACATGGACTATTTTAACGATGTTTTTAATACTTTTCTGGACCTTGAAAGTGGTAATTAAATTGCTGTCTATGGAGGGTCAGAGAGCTCTCGGATTTCATCAACAATATCTTCATTTGTGTTCCGAAGATGAACGAAGGCCTTACGGGTTTGGAACGACATGAGGGTGAGTAATTAATGACAGAATTTTCATGTTTGGGTGAACTATCCCTTTAATTGGTGTGCTACTACTTGAAACTGTTTGTGACCATCTTTACAGAGGCACAGGTCATTGGCTGACGGATGTGTCCCCTTTGATTCCCCTGCTAAATAACAATAAGTGTTCCTTCAGCATGAAGACTGCACCATGGGCGATGCCATGGATGACGTCTCTAAATCTACGCTTTAGTCACAGCAACAAGACAGGTCAGAACATTGAACTACAGGTCATAAAAGCATTCAGTATAGCACCTTTGTGCAAGGTCTTTTAATCAACTGGTGTTTTGGTGATTTTTGGTGGATGTATAAAGTCAGTTAATCACATTAACTATGAACATGTTCCACTAACGCTTCACAAACACAGAGTGATGCAATATTTTTTTTTGTCCTCACTGTGAACAGTATATACTACTGTTCAAATTTTGGGGTCAGTAATGATTTTTTTTAAAGGAAATTAATAATTTTATTCAGCATGAGTTTATTGAATTAAATCAAAGTGACAGTAAAGACATTTATAATGGATTTGTATTTCAAATAAATGCTGTTCTTTTGAACATTCTATTCATCAAAGAATCCTGACAAAAATGTAGCATGGTTTCCACAAAAATATGAACTGTTTTCAACATTGATAATAATAATAAATGTTTCCTGAGCAGCAAATCATCATATTTGAATGATTTCTGAAGGCTCATGTGACACTGAAGACTGGAGTAATGATGCTGAAAATTCAGCTTTGATCACAGGAATAAATTGCATTGTAAAATTCAAATAGAGAACAGTTCTTTTAAATTGTAATAATGTTTCAAAATATTACTCTTTTTCCTGTATTTTTAATAAAATAAATGCAGCCTTGGTGAGCATAAAGGCCCAATATACTTCAAGCAAAATTGAAGAACGAACTGGTGTGACGTCATTTTTAACAAAATCAGGCCAAAACGAAGTTTGTTTTGTGTAGGGGTGGGCGGATTGATCCTGAAATATCGATATTTTCCATACTGACTTTGTATTGAAAGGATCGATCCTCGCCTTAAAAATATTGATCCTAAGGTGTGTTTTTTTAAACCAGTAATTTTGTTTATTTAGCACAAAATTTAGTGCGAAAAATAAGCTTCTAAGTGGACTATTTCTCCTACTCATCTGAACATACAAGACACAACCAATCAATCACAGAAAGCGTTCGCTGCTGACGCTTCGCTCACAGTGCTTGTTCAAATAGGACTGCGTTTCCTAAAAGCATAAGCATACGATCATAAGCCAGGCTGAAGATGCGTTTGGAACCCTGAACAATGCTTATAATGGCAGAGAAACAATAAACAAAAAAGTATACACAACGTTCAAAATGTTGACGCAAGTAAGATTTTTTTAAGGAAAAATATGAAGCATCACAACTGTTTTCAACATTGATACAGTAATAATGAGAAATGTCGGATCGATACCAAATTTTGCAGTATTGCCCACCCCTAGTTTTGTGAGTTTGAAACAGTTTGTCAAACTCCGCCTTCTTTGACTTGGAAATCTTCTCCACTTTATTTCCTCTATTGAGTCCGTTGAGGTCAGCCATCTGCTAGTGAAAACATAAACACTGGAGAGCTGCTTTATAGTAGAAATTGAAGTGTAATTCTCATTTAAAAGCAACACTGACATTGTTTTTCATGTTTAAAGTGTCATGACCACCCCTCTCGTTTTAGTCTGGTCGTTCACACCTCAGATTTGAAAAAAGTCTCAAGAAATGGGCGATTGAAAGCCGTGTAAAAGTTGGAGTGTAGAGGGAGGGGAGACAATATTTGATTGTTTCAAAAAGCTTGTAAATATTGTGCAAAAGGTTTTCCATGTCAAGTACTTATTAGCTGTGGTTTTAAAGTGTCCAAATAGGTTTCGGGGTACCTGAGCACTACAGTATTTGTATGGCACACAGAGTTGTTGTCTATATAATGTGTTCCAAATTGATCACATATGAGGTTCCATGAGGTTACACACGCCCAATATTTCCCTGGAAAGAACATGTCGAAGACTAATTTACTGTATGCAGCTGTAAAATCTGTTGCTCACCCACACATGTTCTATTGAGTCATCCTCAAAGGAACAATGTAACTTACAGAGAACTTCAAGTCCTGTAAAGCGCAGTCTGTTACTCCAGCTTCCTGGACACTTGTAGTTTATACAGTCAGCTTAAATAAGCTTATACGCATTTAAATGTTTGCAATAATTCATTATCATTTGCTCTATTTTTAGTGCACTTGCAGGAAATCATAAATACACTATTCTTGGAAGAATTCAGTTACTGTAGTAATAAACCTAGGTACATAGTTTGCAGAGGGATGAGGATGTCTGTTATGAATATTAACATCATCTGATATTGTCTTTGCAGGTAATTACTCAGAGAGATTGTACCCTTTCAAGGTAACATCACTCTTCTCTGGGGGGACGTTTGACAAGGACTATAACAGCAGATACCAAGAGATCAAGTTCAGTCTTCCAGCTTCAACAAAGAAGGTGATAAATCCCCCCCGAAATTATTAATTATTAACACATTTTAACATTATATTATTTTTTTATCTTTCCATGAATTATTGTTATATTAATAGTAATAATAATAGTCATATGGTCAATTAATATTTAATATTTTTAATATTTTTACAATTAATATTTTTATTTATATATATATATATATATATATAATATTATGAAAAGTTTTTACTTTACAAAATAGCAAAAAAATTGTATATAAACAGTAATTTTTTTTATCATTATTTATATATATATATATATATATATATATATATATATATATATATATATATATATGAATATAAATATAAATATGTATATAGTAAAATGTTATCAAAGTTTATAAAGTAAAAACTTTCCATGGATTGAATGTGTATTTTGTGTGTGTGCTGGAATGGCAGGTGGAGTTATACGCCGTTATCACGGCTCACGGGTCTGACGAGAACTTCTGCGGTGAATTTTGTGTGACATCACATCACTTCCTGATCAACAGAGCCATCAATAACTCCCTCATATTTGAGTCAGCTGGTTAGTAGGACCAGGGTGGGCGATTGGTTGGAGTGTGACCATTGATAACATTTTATTATTAAAATTAAAGTGTATTATTAAATTGTATTATTTTATTTAAAGTGTATTATTTTATTATTAAAATTAAAATTAATATTATTATTTATTAATTAAAGTGATGTGCTCACACTGAGCCAGTGAGTAAAACAGATGTGCATTTCTGGGTAGGATCACCCCTGGGTTGTGCCATGCGGGTACCTGATGGGGCAGTGCCCAATGAACATGGTACCTGGTTGTACGGCCGCGGAGGCTGGTGCGACGGGCTCCAGGTGGATCCGTGGAGAACCGACATCACTTCCCAGGTACAACAAATTGTAACAGAACAGAATGCAGAAACATGAAATATGATGAGGTCTTGTAACAACAATGACTATGTTTACATGTGCACCAATAATTTGATTATTTCCAATATCACATCATGACATGAGCAAACCTCTTCACTCCTGTTTACATGCAATTTTCATTATTCTGAATATTCGCTAAGAATTGTGGTTATTTTTACCTCCATTTTTCACATTAGAGGTCTGCACAGGCTTTAAATTGATGCCCGAACCCAGCCCGTACCCGAGATCATTTAACCCGACCCGACCCGACCATTACATTTACATGTTAAGCCCGAACCCGACCCGAACCCGAGGTCCGTTTCTCACAGCAAATACCATTTTTGCAATATGTTGTTTTTAAAGATTGCTTACAACGGTAAACAAATACATGTACGAGCACAGGCACAGCGGCCCCATCAGCAAAGCAGTAGGCTAAGAGAAAAAGCACGGACTTACCAATTACGTGACTTTGCTGTGGTCAAACAGGTGTAACAGTCACAAATGTCTCTGGAACTCAAACTTTAAACTTCAAAAAGTTCACGCAGTGTTGCTAAACTATTTACACAAATATATCCTTCTCAGGACGAGTTATGAAGGAAGAGAACGGCATCGACAGTTGATCATAATTCTTCCAGAGTGCAGCTTTTCCTGCATCATTTGGAACTGTGATAAGGTTTCCCTCAGTAATTTTTTGCTTTATCGCACTAATGTTTGCTTGCTGTCGTCTGCTGTGTTGTGACCGAAATAGCGCGCGAGAGCAGTATGTGCGAAACAGTTTTGTGATATAAATGATATAGCCTATTATAATGATAAAATAAAATAAAATAAATAGCCTATATGTGAGTGTGTGTGCGTGCGTGTATTAATCTGCGCATGTGCTTTTTCTCTCTCTCTTTCGCGTGCTCTTTCGGTCACAACACAGCAAGCAGGCAAAGCACACGGCACGCAAACTGTATGTACATATAGCCTATTTAGTTTTTCTTAGTTACAAAACCGAACCCGACCCGAACCCGAGGCTGTTCATTAAACATTAACCCGAACCCGCCCCGAAACCCGCAAGTTTTTCAGGACCCGTCGGGCTCGGGTCAGGTAGCAGACCTCTAATTCACATACCCCAATGCACAGCACAAATGATGAAGTCTCATACAGTAGATGTGTTACTGGCCATTGTTTAAATCTCGTCAAATGCAAAACATAATGGATTTTTTCGCTGATGTGCCTAAAATGTCTCCATTTCAATGTTTACGACCATCAATATACTGTATTATATTCATGTTGCACAGCGTTGTCAACATGAACTCAGTTTCTCAGTTTCTTAACCGCCATGTTTACGAATCTGTGCATGACAACGTCATCCATGTATGTCACATGCACATGCACACTTTGGCCAGAGTGGAATAAACACGATTAAAGTGTTTCCATGCCTGTTTATTGTGATTTCAAATCAGCATATGACACATATTTTACTACAATTGTGGTTGCTGTGATTTATGAGCTTAATCGCATCAATTTGATCCAAGTATTGTGTTTACATGAGGTAAATTATATTGCCTAAATGTCACTGTGGTCACATTATTAGGGTGCATGTAAACATAGACAGTGTAACGTGTTACTGTTTATTCATTTCTTAGTGCACCAATAAAATAGGTCAGGCTGAGCTAATGATTTATGTGATGCATGATGTTTTAATGGTTTAAAAACATTTTGTTCCTCTTACAGCTGGACATGAGTGGAACCAATTCTGTTCTTTACTTTGGACTCTATGAGGGACGCAACCCAAATCCAAAGACTGACCCGGGGTACATTATTATGTACTCCTATCTAGTGTTTTATAAATGATTTTACAGATCTGCAAAAAAAAAAAAAATATATATATATATATATATATATATATATATTTTTTTTTTTTTTTTTTTTATTCTCTCTTGAATCTTTTACATTTTTGACAGCATAAATCATTCATTTTACTACATTCAGAATCATTCATTTTTGTTTTATTGATTTATGTTAATTTTAGTATTTCCTCATGCTGCTTTTTTTTTTTTTAAACCAAAAAGTTATTTTTGGTTATACTGTAAGTGCAATCTGACATTATTAAAAATATCAAACGGTTGACAACTGAGATTAGACACTTCGGATATGATTTTAAAAACCACATAAATTGACAGATATTTTTCAAATAAATTGTATGTCTTGAGAGACACACATCAGTCTCACTGAGATAATTTATTTGTATTACTAGCCTGACTTGTGCAAAACCTAGTGAGCTGCCTATGTAGGCAGCATTTTAAGGCACCATCAGTGCTCCCAATGCAAAGTCTGTTCCAAAAGGTAGGAAGTATTATTATGCTGTTTTCTAAAATACTGAACCTTCTTTTGGCCCTCCTTTGTGAAGAAAAACTCCTATAATGCATTCTCAGAGACAAATACTGAGAAGTATTCTTAATTTTAAAAGTTAAATCTAAAAGTATCAAGCTTTTCAAGCAAGCTGCTTCCTATCTAAAGTGTTCCAAACGTATAATGTTCCATTTCAGTTAGAATGTTTCCTTATAAGGTAGTTGTAGACATCAGGGCAGCTTGCTAGGTTTTGAAACAGTGTTTCACATAATGTTAAGTAAAATAACTGTATTTGTCGTCTGTCATGCTTCTAAAGTCTTGGTAATCTCTGTATAAGTATGATTTTGGGGTGCCCCATATGAAAGATGATCAACATGAAACAATCGTGACGATTTCTTTGCTCGTGGCTCCTAAACAGTGGTCATATGTCATACTGGGTACTGCCTTAAAATGGTTCAGTTCATATCTTAGTGACAGGTCCTTTTCTGTATTGTTGGGAAAGTTTTCTTCCTCTTCAGCTCCTATTATTAGTGGTGTACCTCATGGCTCCATTTTGGGCCCGCTCCTCTTTAACTTATATATGCGTCCGCTGGGGAATATTATTAGAGGGCACAATGTCTCATTTCATTTATACAAACCCGATTCCAAAAAAGTTGGGACACTGTACAAATTGTGAATAAAAAAGGAATAATGCAATAATTTACAAATCTCATAAACTTATATTTTATTCACAATAGAATATAGATAACATATCAAATGTTGAAAGTGAGACATTTTGAAATGTCATGCCAAATATTGGCTCATTTCGGATTTCATGAGAGCTACACATTCCAAAAAAGTTGGGACAGGTAGCAATAAGAGGCCGGAAAAGTTAAATGTACATATAAGGAACAGCTGGAGGACCAATTTGCAACTTATTAGGTCAATTGGCAACATGATTGGGTATAAAAAGAGCCTCTCAGAGTGGCAGTGTCTCTCAGAAGTCAAGATGGGCAGAGGATCACCAATTCCCCCAATGCTGCGGCGAAAAATAGTGGAGCAATATCAGAAAGGAGTTTCTGAAAGGAGAATACTTCCAGAAAACATTGGTGGTGAACACAATCCACCGTGCCATTCGCCGTTGCCGGCTAAAACTCTATAGGTCAAAAAAGAAGCCATATCTAAACATGATCCAGAAGCGCAGGCGTTTTCTCTGGGCCAAGGCTCATTTAAAATGGACTGTGGAAAACTGTTCTGTGGTCAGACGAATCAAAATTTGAAGTTCTTTTTGGAAAACTGGGACGCCATGTCATCCGGACTAAAGAGGACAAGGACAACCCAAGTTGTTATCAGCGCTCAGTTCAGAAGCCTGCATCTCTGATGGTATGGGGTTGCATGAGTGCGTGTGGCATGGGCAGCTTACACATCTGGAAAGGCACCATCAATGCTGAAAGGTATATCCAAGTTCTAGAACAACATATGCTCCCATCCAGACGTCGTCTCTTTCAGGGAAGACCTTGCATTTTCCAGCATGACAATGCCAGACCACATACTGCATCAATTACAACATCATGGCTGCGTAGAAGAAGGATCCGGGTACTGAAATGGCCAGCCTGCAGTCCAGATCTTTCACCCATAGAAAACATTTGGCGCATCATAAAGAGGAAGATGCGACAAAGAAGACCTAAGACAGTTGAGCAACTAGAAGCCTGTATTAGACAAGAATGGGACAACATTCCTATTCCTAAACTTGAGCAACTTGTCTCCTCAGTCCCCAGACGTTTGCAGACTGTTATAAAAAGAAGAGGGGATGCCACACAGTGGTAAACATGGCCTTGTCCCAACTTTTTTGAGATGTGTTGATGCCATGAAATTTAAAATCAACTTATTTTTCCCTTAAAATGATACATTTTCTCAGTTTAAACTTTTGATATGTCATCTATGTTGTATTATGAATAAAATATTGAAATTTGAAACTTCCACATCATTGCATTCTGTTTTTATTCACAATTTGTACAGTGTCCCAACTTTTTTGGAATCGGGTTTGTATGCTGATGATACCCAGTTGTACATACCAATGGAAGCTGGTGATTCTATTCAACCGTTGTTGGACTGTCTTGATGATGTCAAGAAATGGTTAACAAATAACTTTCTCCGACTAAATGAGGACAAAACAGAAATTATTGTATTTGGTCCCCAGAGATTGAGAGATGGGCTCATTAATGAACTTTGCAATCATTTTCCCTCAATTTCTTGCCAGGTTAGGAACGTTGGCGTCATCCTGGACTCAGAATTATGCTTAACCAAGCAAATGAATTCGGTCATTAAGAATATTTTTTTTATCAATTACGGATTATTTCTAAACTTAAAACATTTTTGTGTTTTCAAAATTTGGAGAAGGTTGTTCATGTTTTTATCACATCGCATTTAGATTATTGTAACTCGTTGTACTTGGTTCTTCCTCAGTCATCTCTTGCTCGCCTTCAGATGGTTCAAAATGCAGCTGCAAGGATGTTGACCAGGGCAAAGAAATTTGACCATGTCACCCCAATTTTAGCATCGCTCCATTGGCTCCTGGTCCATTTTAGGATCCAGTTTAAAATTCTGCTGTTTGTTTTTAAAGCCCTTAATGATCAAGCCCCTTCTTATCTTAAAGATCTTCTTATCCCACATTCATCCAGCAGATTTTTAATATCTTCTGATAGGTATCTTTTGTATGTCCCTCGATCACGTTTAAAAACCAAGGGTGATAGAGCTTTTTCAGTCACTGCCCCTCGTTTATGGAATCAGTTGCCACTGGATATCCGTCTTGCACCTTCTATTATCATTTTTAAGAAGAAGCTGAAAAGATATCTTTTCTCCCAGGCGTTTTAATCTAATTTTAGTATTGTTTTATTGTTGGTCTTCTATGTTCAAATCAAATCACCTTTATTTATATAGCGCTTTTTACAATGCCAATTGTTTCAAAGCAGCTTCACAGTGGTAACAGGAAAATAATGCAACGGAATTTGATTCGGCTGTACAGCCGCTCTGGTGAAAACGGTGATGTCATCCAGCTCATTTCAATTGTCATATAGTGTCAATGCGGGCAGATCAGTAATATAGTTGAAATTTAAGTGTCCCCAACTGAGCAAGCCAAAAGCCAAAGGCGACGGTGGCAAGGAACCAAAACTCCTTCAGGGCCAGAATGGAGAAGAAAAACCTTGGGAGAAACCAGGCTCAGTCGGGGTGTAGGATTATGATTCTGGCAACATTACAGGTCAGAAGTCATCTATTGATCTAATATATTCGTAGGATTATTTGAAAGATTGGAGTCGTCACGCCGGGGACGGGTTTAATGTTGTTTTATTCTGTTTTCTATTTAATATTTTATTTGCTCTGTTTAGCACTTTTTAAATGTGCTATATAAGTAAAATAAAATGTACTTACTGTGAGAGAGGTTCAAAGATGGCCGTTGTCATGGTCTTGCGACCAAAGATAGCCTGCAAAAAATTTCTGACAGTGTCAGAAATTTAGGATGACCGTTTCACAGTGTTTGCTGCGACCTGTCTACTGACTAGCCAATAAAAATGCAACATGAAATGACATATTGATCAACGTGAAATCTCGCTAAAACTTATATGCCATGGAGGCGAAAAGTGCTAAAAGGAATAGTGGCACATAAAAACCACAGTTGCCAAAGCGTGATTCATCTTGCTCTATTTGTTTACCACTAGCACATGCTGATGATGTTTTATTCTTCTACTAACTAAAGATTCAATAGGTGTCATCATCATACAGTCCACATACATGTCATACCCAAGTTTATTAGATCCATATCGCACAGTGTAATTTGTAATGATCTTATAAGATTGTTGAAAACGCACATTCTGTAGAAGGCATAAAGAGATTCAGAAGAAACCATAAAAACGGTTTCTTCTGAAGTTTGACAATTATGTGCAATTAGACAAGTCTCCAGTAGCTTCTAAACTTAAAGCGGAAGGAAGACTAGGAAAGCTTGATCTTCATTCTTGAGAAAATTGCTTTTTACTTTCAAGGAGCTTTTAAGTACCTGATTCTGAGGACTGACCCATTGTGGCCCAGTATCTGAGTCACAGAGGTTGTCCTTGCTCAACTAGTTTCCACACTTCTTGTGTGTTCTATAATGGAAATGTTGTACTTGTAATGCTGGTTGCATATAAATTAGAACAGAACAGAACAGAAAATAAAGCAATAAGCCCCAAGAAGCTGTGATTTACAGTGAATTTATAACAGCTAAGGGGCGTTGTTATGCATGACGTGGAGCGGAGTGCCTAAAACCCCCTTAGCTGTTATAAATTCACTGTAAACCACAGCTTCACTGGGCTTATTATTGCTTTCATAAAACGGTTACCACATAATACAAATATTAAAGCCAAAATATATGTATCAATGCAACTTTCATGAAGTAAAATCACTAAAAGCCTTCCTTCCACCGAAAAAAATAGTCCCTGACTATCTATATAAATGATCCGTGACAGCAACAGAAGTTACATTATTACGCTATTACATGGTGGCAAAGACTGTCTTAGTGAGTCACTCAATAGCGAAGACTTTTATATTGAAAGGACAAACTTGTGTGAACACAGGAACAAGACGCAACTGAGAAATGAGCGCTGTCGCTGTCAGGACATGGGAAAACCCCTTTACTGTTAAAAGGACAAGATATCACAGCTGACATTTTTTTATTATGAACATAGTGACCTTAAGGAATATGCTAAATCTGAATGCAGGTAATACACTCGGTCACTCAATCTCTCTCTCACAATAATACAAGCTTCAATGAGAACAAACATATGTTTACGTTGCTAAGAGTGGTTGCTAAGGGTGTTGTGCAGTGATACAGAGAACCGTTGGGTGAAGCGGTCATAGCCGTGTTTTTATCGTGAATAAAACACAGCTGTTGACCAATCGGAATCAAGGACTGGAACTAACCGTTTTATAATGCACTTTTGGTTACACTTTATTTTAAGGTGTCCGTGTTACAGTGTAATTATACATTTATTAAGTACTAAGTAATAATAATTAACTACATGTATACTGTAGGGTTAGGATTAGGGTGTGGTTTAGGTTAGTTGCATTAAAATTAAGCACAATTTATAGTAATTACTATAGTAACTACAGTGTAACAAAATAAAATAAAGTGTTACCATATGTCATTGACATATTTATATACTGTGCTTACCTGCATATAGTGTGCACTACCGTAGCCAGATTTTTAAAAGTTATATGTAATATTTGAGAGAAAAACGATTGGGAATGATTATATTCTTGTTTTGAGGTAAATAGAGCTTATTTAATGACTGATTTAATAACCCAAGGCATGTGCAACCATTACCAATACAGAATAAGAGACCTGTGACGTCAACAATAGCTAAGCAAAGTTTTATGTGATGAGTTACAATTAAAAAAAAGTGTGACGGATGGTATTCACAATGTTTTCAAACAGCTGAACCTCAGCAGAGGACAGTCGCCCTCCTTGCTTTAAATTTTAAGACGTAATTTTAAATATGCAGAAAACAATAAAAATGTGACCTAAACTGCACCGATATGGTAAGTCATATTTTTCTGTAGCAGAATATATACTTGGTTAATGGTTATATTGCTTTTTTTCACGTTTCTCTTATTTTTTTCTCAGATGTCTCGGCACGTATTGCTATTCTGTGGGATATTCATTGGTTTTCTCTTTGTTCAGCAACTCATAAGTGTTAGATTTGACCTTCTAGCCAGAGCCCTTGCATCCTCTTTCCTCTCAAGCCAAAAGTCATGCATGGAAAAAGAATGGTATGTTCATTATCACTTATAACTCATATTTTGAGTCATAATGGCATTGTATTTACAGTACCAGTCAAACATTTGGATACAATTTTTTTTACTTGTATACTGCAACTTTAAGACAAAAATAGTTAAAATTATCATTTTGTAAAGAAATTAAGTTGTATGCATAATTTATATTTGTTACGTTTGTCTACAAAGCTCATTTCAAGCATTTAAGCAGAAGCCTTTAGATCAAAATATTTATAATATCATGAGAAATATACAGTACTGTTCAAAAGTCTGGGTTCGGTATGATTTTATGTTATTGAAAGAAATCGCTTATGCTCACCAAGGCTGCATTTATTTAATCAAAAATACAGTAAAAACAGTAACAATGTGAAATCGTTTTATGACAATTTAAATGAACTGTTTTCTATGTGAATATATTTTAAAATGTAATTTATTCCTGTGACGCAAAGCTGGATTTTCAGCATCATTACTCCAGTCTTCAGTGTCACATAATCCTTCAGAAATCATTCTATGATGATTTGCTGTGCAAGAAACATTTATTATTATCAATGTTGAAAACAGCTGTGCTTTTATAGAAAATTAGATTTTTTTGTAACATTGTAAAAGTCTTTACTGTTACTTTTGATTAAATTAATTCAACCCCAATGAACACAGATGAGCTGGAACACAGTTCCATGTGCGTGTTGTGTTGGATCATGACAAGGCATGAAAATCTGCTCCAGCATGTTCGTGCCACCTGTGCTAAACGCTGTAACCAGGTGCTGTACATGAGCTTGAAAACCTGAGATACCTACTTTCCCAGCATGACACAGAAAAGCCTGTTTATTTCGGCCACAGGTTCCGGCAGTTCATACGCACGTCAGGGTTACATGAGCAGAGGAGCCGGATACGTTCTGAGCCGAGAGGCTCTCAGGAGATTTGTGCAAGGTTTCAGCACGGGGCGCTGCAAGCATTTCATCTCCGTGGAGGACATGGCCTTGGGAAGGTGCATGGAGACCATGGGAGTGAAGGCCGGGGATTCAAGAGATCCAAACAAACGGGAAACATTTAATCCTTTTAGACTGGAAAACCACCTAATTACCCCAATGAATGGAAAACAGGCCTGGGGCTACAGTTACTTCAAAACCAGACAGGTGAGTGCAGCTGGCAGATTTTCATTGAAAATATTTGTGGGTCATTCTACAGTTAAACCTAAGCTCCGCCCTCCATGGTTACTATTGCTAACACAGTGTAACACCAGGTGTGACGCAACAAAGGACGTGCAACAGTTCCCACCCACTTTTTCTGGAAGTAATTTTTCCATTAATTTCTCCCATAGGGATTTCAAAAAGTCTTCGTTAAAGCGTTATGAGCCATGAACCAAGCCAATCAGCTACGAGGTGAATAAAAACATTACAAACTTTGATTTGAAGCAAAACCATTTATAAAATCGGACAAAAATGCAAACTGTACTTAACGGTTTTAGTGATAGAAAAAGAACTACAATCCCATGAAGCATTGCGAACGGCATAATTGAAACGATGGAAAAATATAAAACTATGCATTTAAAAATGTTGATTAATTTATTAATTGTTGATTGATATATATGAAAAATAGAGTGGTGCAGGTATGATGTCACCACTATTTGTAGGCCAACTGGCAGTTAGCATCACACTGGTTCCCTCGAGAAAACCCAATAGGATTTTCCTATAGGCTTTTGGATTATCAACGACATCACAACTCTTCCAGTTTTTATCTAAAAACATTTTCCCAGAAATTTTGAGTTAGAATAGTTTATACGAGCACAATTATGAGCATAATGAGGCTGTAAAAGCGGACTGAGTTTAGTTCCTCGTTTTGGCCTACAAAGTGATGTCATACCTGCACTACTCTATAGAGCTTAGTGAGATTCATGGGAGTGGGTGGGGCTAAAGAGCTCTTTTGGCACATTTTGCTTGTTTCGACTCTCTGATTGGTGTAATTTTCTGTACAGCATCATGGGTAATGTAGTTTTTCACCACGAATTCCGCTGTTAATTATTTTAAAACTAAGTTGAAATTATGCAGCCTGACTGTCAACAGAAGCAAATACTATCAATTAACAACCTTGTAGATCACAGTAAGGCTTCAAAGATCTTTAAAGATCACAGTTTAAATGTTATCATTAAAAATAGATTTCCTTGTGGAGAAAATGAATGGAGTTTTTACTTCTGGAACTCGACTGTTGCATTCTATAGAACCCATTGCGTGACGATGTTTGTGTCCGGTGTAAGACCATTTAATAGGAATGAACTAGAAATATATATGTGAACAGTGTCGTTTTCAGTCAGATTTGTTGATAATGTGCTGTCACATTCAGACATTAAGTGAGACAAAGCAAAACTTGTATTCTTTAAAGAAATTAAATTACTCAGGATTGTGAATAAAAACTGCAGATACTGTGAATCAGAATCGAGGCAAATAGGTTTTACCATAATTTTTAATATTCATGTAAAATTCAGTTTAAACCTACCCAAACACAGAGACAGACTCGCATTATAAAACTGAAAAATCTGAATTTTTTTTCTTGTTGAATATCCTGTTTCACTCAGATATACATCAGATTGCAGAAAATAAAATTCCTTTTAGTTTTTTAATATAGCATAAACACTTACTGACATTAAAATCTAAGTTTTTAAGGATTTTTAAAAAAAAATATTTTATTATCTTTATAACTTCAGTTTGTCACTACATTTTACAGTTACAATTACTGTACAAATGTTTTTTTTTTACTTTACTATTGTTAAACTGTAAATGTCTCTTTACTCAGCATCATACATAGCATCATAATAGAGCAGTATTTTCATGCTCTAAGAAAATGTTACTTAAAATAATTTTAAATATTAATAAGATTCCCACTATAGTTAAAATGTTTTAAAACAAATATGGATTTTATATAAGACATGTATATTGAAGTATAACTTTTGCATAATGACTCTTTTGCATGGTCCAAGATTAGTCAAAAATTATCTATTTTGTGCGTATTTTGTGATATTGTTTCATTATGTGAAACCTGCAGACATGCTGGAGTATTTTGCACATCACCTGCGACCATTTGGATACAAGTACAGATTTAACACTAATCATGAAGAAAACAGCACCAGTGAGCTCAAACCACAACACAAACACAATAGATCAAATAAAACCACAGAGATATTTAATGTGACCAAAAAACACTGTTGAAATCGAAAAACAGATTAGAGATTGTTTTTCTTTATGAATATTTGTTCATTGCCCATGAAGAAATAGTGATTTGTTGGTTTGCTCAAAATAATGTCTAATTGTCTGCATTAGACTACAACATATCAAATTAGAGTCATGTCTTCTATATTTTTTGATATTTTGCTTTATAATGCAGTCACATTCTGCAGAAAGGTAGTAAAGTCCTCATTAAAATAGTCCATGTGGCTCCAGTGGTTCAACCTTAATGTTGTGCAAAAAACAAACAAAAATAACGACTTTATTCAACAATTTTGTCTAGTCTGTGTCAGTCTCCTACGCCGTTTACGTTGTAAATACAGTGCAGCTCCTGCATCATCATCACATGCATGCGTCGTGGTGCTCACGTAAACAGCATCGGCTGCCGTAGAACTCGAGAGCTGCACTGCTTACAACGTAAACTGCGTAGGAGACTGGCACAGGCTAGAACGAAATTGTTGAATAAAGTCGTTATTTTTGTTTGTTTTTTGCGCACAAAAAGTATTCTCGTCGCTTTATAAAATTAAGGTTGAACCACTGGACTGTATTAACAATGTCTTTACCTTTCTGGCACTTGAAAGTGTTAATTAAATTGCTATCTATAGAGAGGTCAGAGAGCTCTCAGATTTCATCAAAAATATCTTCATTTGTGTTCCGGCTTATGGGTTTGGAACGACATGAGGGGGAGTAATTCAGTTTTCATTTTTGGGTGAACTAACCCTTTAATTGTTCAAGTTCTTCTGAGCAGTTTAGTTAATTAAAATGTTCACAGTTAAATATTAAAAGGCCCATAGCTTTATTTCTTTTTTTAGTATCCCGTCCTTTTGCATGAGTTTCAGTGCTCTAATGATAAGACTTACATTTTCACACAAGATTTTCTGCAGGTCTGTTCACTATCAAATCGGTTTTTGTTGCCATTGCAGCCTCCAAACCAGAACTGAGCACATGAATTGGCCTTTGGATCAAAATACCATTTAACAACATACTCTCGACACAGACCAGGATCCAGAGGCTCCAGGCACCCTTCGTCTGTGAGAGAGAGAAAATGGGATTTGCAATTTGTTTACAGAACTGCAATTATTTATATTGCATCAATTTTGAAGAGTTTTATGGGCATTTACCTGGAGTAAAATCATTCTGTATGATCAGCGGCGGGTCAGTTGGTCTGCGTGTCGGATCAGTCCGGTATGTGCCCTGATTCGGCCGGTCCAAATACGTGAGAGAGAAATCTGGGAGGAGGTTCAGGTCATCTCTTTCCAAATACGGTGTTATGGTGCTGATAATGTCCGTGCCGTCTGATTTAGGATCATAGAAGGGGAACACGCCAGACTCTCCAAGTGCATCTGGCTGATTAGATATAATCAGATATAGTGTAATATTAATAAATCTTCATAACTAGAATATGTACTTAGATAATAATTTTGTTTTGATTTTAGCCTTAAAATTTTTAATCTCCTTTTTTGTTTACTAATACAGCCCTGAACAACAGTTTAACAAAATATTTTTTAAAATACAAATGTTTCAAATATTGATATGAAGTCATACAAATTGCATGCATAACAATAATTAGAAAAATATTATACTTACATTTATAATAAATAAATGTCAAACTGATAGAATTGTATGTAATTTCATTTAAAAATTCTGATATTTAAAATTATAATAATGTAACATAATGAAAATACGTAATAAATGCATTTATAATAAGAAAGTCAAACTCCAGGACATTTATTATGTAATTTCAAGAGCAGAGCAGTTGAAATAAAATAATAAATGTCCTGCAGTGTGACATTTTTGTTAACATTTTATTTCTCATCAAACATGGTGTAGCTTTCAGACCAAATATGCCGGCTTTAGTGGCATGATGTTTTTTTAATATGGTTTTATTAACTGAAGCATGTGTTAGTCTCTCAATTAATGTGAATTCATGACTGCATGTGTAATAATAATTAGAACATTTTCAAATAAAATAATACATTTTTAATATAATAAATAAATCTCACTGCTGGAATTTTATGTACTTTTAAAAAATATACATTTTCAGTTTTATTCAGAAATTTTGCACTGCAGTTCCGCAATGAAAATGCCTCCAACAGCAGCTCTCAAATCAAATATGGCGGCATTAGATGCATCATGAGTTTTTAATTAAAGGTCTTGTTGACTGAAGTGTGTGTCAATTTACCTTAAAGCTGGAAGTAGTGCTGAATATTGATCCATCAATGTTCTCACAAAGCTTATGGAGCAATTTACTTTCCAATTCTAGACCACAGAGATAGAAAACATGAAGTGAATTAACGTAGGTCATCCTGTAGCTCAGATGAGTCAAAATCAAGGGTTTGATTACCAGGGAACTCAAAGTTGCTTTGGACAAACACATCAGCCAAATGTGTAATTTAAGGCATTCTTTTTATATTTATATAGAATGTTTGATGGTTTTTAAAGGTAAAGTGTATTATTTTTGTTGATGCTAAAATACTTTCTTCTGTCCCAGTTCAGTGTCCAAATATAAAGCCCTATAATGAGATTCCTGTCCAAAAATGTAATCCTATCCCTACTCATAACCTATCCCTAAAATCAGAGGGAAATGATAGGTGAATAACACTGATGTAGAGGCACCTAACTCTGGTTGTAAGCTTAAACTTGACATAAAATGTAAACTTGTCCCTAAAATCTCATTGGGCCCTATTTTAACAATCTGAGCGCATGGTCTAAAGTGCACGGCGTAAGTGCACTTAGGGCGTGTCCGAATCCACTTTTGCTAAAATGGTCGGCACGCCCGGCGCATGGTCTAAAAGGGTTGTACCTAGTCTCTTAATGAGTCATATAAAAACACAATCCAACACATTCTTACCTGTGAAAGGTTATCCCATTTCTTTGGGAACTGAAATCTCAGCGGTTTCACAATCAGAATCTGCACAATGTTGTGGCATCATTGATTCTTACAGTGAATGAAGACACGCTGACCCTTCCAAGATGGCGGACATGCCGACGTGTCTGGAGCTGTCGAATGTGCAATCTACATATACATATCTATGGTGCAAGGTCACTGTATATAAGCTGCTGACCCCCACCTGCACGGCGGTCACCAAAGATGTTTAGTCAACATTGTGAAACGTAGTATTTGTGCACACAAAGCAGATTTACATGTCTAAGATAACTATTTGAGTTGTTAATTTTAACCTTTAATAATAATACCAGCTGACAGGGCTCCCTGTATGTTCACAGCATTAGTCGAGAGATTTTCTTTCCTTGAGAAAAATGAACATGTAGCTACTGTACCTGATATTTATCCAAATGAATCGATATTGAATCAAGATAGGAATTGTATTGCTATTGCAATCGTGAAATTTATGTCAAGCACCAATAAAAACAGTTGGCTAGGTATTTGTAACATGTAAACATTGTAACATGTTGTCACTAAACTTCACAATACACTTATTGTGTTGCAAGGTTGTTTTTTTACACCCCTGGCAACCCTGCATATACACCTATCCCTAACCCTACCCTATAAACACTTTATTCCTACTATTAAATACCCTTTAGGCACTTTATTTTCACTTTTCTAATATTTTCTTCATTTTTATTTAAAATAAAGGTTACTCTGAGCTGATATGTGATAGGGAAAAGGGAGAAGAATGAGTTCGGAAAAAGGAAGATTCAAACTTTTGTCTCAGAAGTTACCTCCATTCTTTTGTAACAAGTTGCCGTTTTTTTTGTCTGACCCAACCAGACATTGGTGGGCGGAGTTAGTGTAAATAGCCTTTGTCAACAAGGACATAGGCACTCCGTTTTATTTTTGGGTAAACTATCCATTTAATTGTGTGAATTGAATGCATTGCGACATACCAGGAAGCATTCTGAAGTCTTCTATGGAAAACACATGCTCCTCAATGGGCGGGGACGCTATTGACTTCAACTCCTCCTTAAAATCATCATAGATCGGGTCACTTTGATTCACCACCCCTATAGCGAACATGGTGATATTGGCTGAATGAGCCTCTCTGACCGCATCCTCCAACTTCACCGTGTCACGATGATCTGTCTGGCCATCTGTAATAACCAACGCCACTTTCTTCACACCAGGGCGAGCAAAACGGAAAATCTCATTGGCCTTTCTGATGCCACTTCCTGTGTAAGTGCCCTCTCCAATATAAGGCATCCTGCGCACAGCTGCTTTCACTTCATCACGAGTTAACCTCTCTTGTATTCTTGTGACCACCAGGTTAATGTGGCTGTAGAGAACGACCCCCACACGCGTCACCTGTGGACTGACTGACACGCGGTCGATCAAAGTATTCACAAAGTCTTTAATGACTTCAAAGTTTTCCGGGCCCACACTCTCAGAGCTGTCAATCACAAACACCAGCTCAAGAGGTTTTACTCTGCATATCCGGCCACAGCCTGAGAATCCAGAATAAATCATTCAATTCAGTTTTGGTGTAATTCATCACAAAGTATTCAAATTTAGAAAAAGATCTGCCATTTGGTTACTTACCACAAATAGATCTGATTAGAGTGATTATTTCCTCTCTCTGCAAAATACATAAATCATTTTTACTAAGGTGCTCAATTTCTGTTTCAGGTTTATTAATCAGCATTATTTTAGTATTTTTATACTATGATATTTATTAATATTTTGAATTATGAATTTATATATTGTCAGTTTTTATTTTAATTTAAGTTTTAGTCATTTTGTTAATTGCTTTTGTCATTTTTATTATATTTTGTTTTTTAATATCTTTATTTAATCTTCATGTTTCATTTTAATACTTGTATGTACAAACCCGATTCCAAAAAAGTTGGGACACTGTACAAATTGTGAATAAAAACAGAATGCAATGATGTGGAAGTTTCAAATTTCAATATTTTATTCATAATACAACATAGATGACATATCAAAAGTTTAAACTGAGAAAATGTATCATTTTAAGGGAAAAATAAGTTGATTTTAAATTTCATGGCATCAACACATCTCAAAAAAGTTGGGACAAGGCCATGTTTACCACTGTGTGGCATCCCCTCTTCTTTTTATAACAGTCTGCAAACGTCTGGGGACTGAGGAGACAAGTTGCTCAAGTTTAGGAATAGGAATGTTGTCCCATTCTTGTCTAATACAGGCTTCTAGTTGCTCAACTGTCTTAGGTCTTCTTTGTCGCATCTTCCTCTTTATGATGCGCCAAATGTTTTCTATGGGTGAAAGATCTGGACTGCAGGCTGGCCATTTCAGTACCCGGATCCTTCTTCTACGCAGCCATGATGTTGTAATTGATGCAGTATGTGGTCTGGCATTGTCATGTTGGAAAATGCAAGGTCTTCCCTGAAAGAGACGACGTCTGGATGGGAGCAGATGTTGTTCTAGAACTTGGATATACCTTTCAGCATTGATGGTGCCTTTCCAGATGTGTAAGCTGCCCATGCCACACGCACTCATGCAACCCCATACCATCAGAGATGCAGGCTTCTGAACTGAGCGCTGATAACAACTTGGGTTGTCCTTGTCCTCTTTAGTCCGGATGACATGGCGTCCCAGTTTTCCAAAAAGAACTTCAAATTTTGATTCGTCTGACCACAGAACAGTTTTCCACAGTCCATTTTAAATGAGCCTTGGCCCAGAGAAAACGCCTGCGCTTCTGGATCATGTTTAGATATGGCTTCTTTTTTGACCTATAGAGTTTTAGCCGGCAACGGCGAATGGCACGGTGGATTGTGTTCACCGACAATGTTTTCTGGAAGTATTCCTGAGCCCATGTTGTGATTTCCATTACAGTAGCATTCCTGTATGTGATGCAGTGCCGTCTAAGGGCCCGAAGATCCGGCCTTGACCCTTACGCACAGAGATTGTTCCAGATTCTCTGAATCTTTGGATGATATTATGCACTGTAGATGATGATAACTTCAAACTCTTTGCAATTTTTCTCTGAGAAACTCCTTTCTGATATTGCTCCACTATTTTTCGCCGCAGCATTGGGGGAATTGGTGATCCTCTGCCCATCTTGACTTCTGAGAGACACTGCCACTCTGAGAGGCTCTTTTTATACCCAATCATGTTGCCAATTGACCTAATAAGTTGCAAATTGGTCCTCCAGCTGTTCCTTATATGTACATTTAACTTTTCCGGCCTCTTATTGCTACCTGTCCCAACTTTTTTGGAATGTGTAGCTCTCATGAAATCCAAAATGAGCCAATATTTGGCATGACATTTCAAAATGTCTCACTTTCAACATTTGATATGTTATCTATATTCTATTGTGAATAAAATATAAGTTTATGAGATTTGTAAATTATTGCATTCCTTTTTTATTCACAATTTGTACAGTGTCCCAACTTTTTTGGAATCGGTTTGTATTTTGGTTATTTGACATTTCATTTGTTTTTTTCATTTTAAGTTTTATCTAATAGTTTTATTATATTTCAGCTTTGTTTTATTATATATAGAATATAGCATGAGTACCATGCACAATATTACAATGTTCTGTATACATTAAATACACACTGTAAATAAATCTGATTATTATTAGAGTATGTTTTACAAGAAAATACTATTTCAGTCTTTTTACTTAAAAATTTCACATTTCATTAAATGTGTTACTTGTCATTTCTTTGTAATTATTTGTGAAATTTACTAGCAATTTGAGTGAAAATTGTTTCAGAGTAAATCCTATACCAATTTTCTTTCTTTTTTTTTAGTGCAATGACCAAAATGAGCAGTATACAGTTTGTGAAATACTGTATCCCACAATGCAATGCACAAGACTTGACCAAGTCATTTTTACATAAAATTGGGTTACAAATGCAAAATTGTTTTTTATTTTCCAACAGTGATAGTGAGGTCATGCAACAACAGCTTAACATATTACAGTTTAAAACTGTAATTTCTTTAGATGAAAAAACTTTTTACAGTGGAATAATTTATTCAAAAAAAAAATGTAGAAAATTAATTCTTTCATCTGTGCACGTACCGTGAGACCAGGTTCTCCTTTTGTCCCTGAATTACCCTGTGATTGTAAGAAGAGGCAATGTTCAGTGTGTTTAAAAATGCAGTAAATTATACAGATGTTGATTCTAGTGTTGTCAGTTATCATAATGCTCAACGATTAAAAAGCAATGAAGAGTTTTTCAACTAATCAAAATTTCCTTCTCAGTTCTTCTCACCGGTGGTCCTGTAAATCCTGGTTCTCCCGAGCTTCCTCTGTCCCCTTTGCGTCCTTGTGCTCCTGGTAACCCACGATCCCCCTACAAACAGAGCAGTTACATCACATTTGTGGTCACGTTTTTCAAACATGACGTGATGCACCATTTTTTAATTGCATATAAGTGTCTTTTTTGTGTTTGACAGAAAAGTAATGTAGGTTTGGAACAACCTGAGGGTGAGTAAATGATGACATGTTTATTTTTGGTTGAAGGATTCCTTTAATGCTAACTTTACAAAATATGAATTTTGTAAAAAATTGTAAATTTTTTACAATTTTGAATTTTCTTTTACAATTTTGAATTTTGTAAAAAATTCAAAATATTAATTTTTCAGATGACAATGGCTATAAGACTCTCCTCACCTTCTGTCCCGGCAGACCCTCTCCAGGGGACCCTCTTGGCCCTTGTATACCCCGATGTCCAGGATCACCCTGGATAAAACAGAATAAAGTGCATGTGAATTAAACAGTTTCAGTATTTCACAACTGTACAGCACACTTTAATGTGTTCAGGAATACTGCTGATATGCCTCAGATTCCTGTTACCTTTGGTCCTTGTATGCCCTCTCCTGGTAAACCTGGAGGACCAGCTGGACCAGTCTGACCAATGGAGCCCTGCGGACCACAAAAATACTTCTGAGCAAACCTGAACAGAATCATATTCTGCTACAAAAAATAAGCCTATTTTTAGGAACATTTAGGACCAAGATTCATGAATTTCATCTGAACATATCTACAAACACAAATCTAATTAAAGCTGCAAGCAGCGTTGAAAGGGCCCTTGCACCCGGGGCCACCGCCACCCGGTGGCCTTGGGAAAACAGTGAATAGTGGTAATTTTAGGAGAAATATGGCAAAGTCACTTCGATGTGCCACACTTCCTGCTGCCAGCAGGTGGGGCTTTGACTATAACTGAATAGTCTAACTATTGGTGTATAGATGTCTTCGGGCCAGCTCTTTTATCAATTGTGGGCAGATTGGACATTGTATGCCTGAGTTACAACAACTTCCTGTTTTGTGGTGTTAATCGCATACATTAGCACTTAGCCAAGTGTTGCATGATTTAATGTGTTTCTAGCATGTTTGGTACTTCATGGCATATTTAAATGTGTTTCTGGGAGTGAATTACAGTGTAAAGCATGCCATTTCCTGTTGCCAGCAGGTGGTGCTATGACTAACTGAATATTGGCATGTAGATGTCTTCAGGCCAGGACTCTTATCAAACATATGAAGTTTGGGGCAGATCGGACATTGTATGCCTGACTTACAACAGCTTCCTGTTTCATGGTGAAACATCGAACTTTGTCCGGCCGCTATGGACACGCCCTTAAGCGAAAACTCAAGATCTTCACAATTTAACATCACCAAGGTATGATGTTGATCTGATAAAATCTCTAGGAGGAGTTTGTTAAAGTACAACCTCTGGAAATGGCAAAAACTGCAAAAATTTTGCAGAGAAAATTCAAAATATCTCACTTCCTGTTGGGTTTTCAGATTTTGCTTCAAGGGACTTTTTTGTAGGTATTGGGCTGTTACATGTGTCTACCAAATTTCATACTTGTATGTGAAACGTAGTGCGAATGACGTTTAATTGAAATTTTGTAGGTGGCGCTATCGAGCCATTTTGCCACATCTAATTCTGAAACCCATATCAGACGTAGATTTCCACCACTTCTGATGCGTGTGCAAAGTTTCATGAGTTTTCGAGCATGTTTAGGCCCTCAAAAATGCGATTCATTTCGGAGAAGAATAATAATAGACCGAGCAATTCCAATAGGGTCCTCACACCATCGGTGCTCGGGCCCTAATGACTCATCGAACAATGTGTTGTAACATCACTAAGTGTTGATTTCGATGAATATGTGTATATGTATTCAGGGCTTGACATTAATTTTTTTGCTCACCAGCCACTATGGCTAGTGGTTTTCCAAAGTTACTAGCCACTCAGCAGGTATATTAGGCTGCTGTCACTTTAAGACCTGAAGCACGGATCCATTATACTGTTACACACGTTTTCTTTCTCAACTGTTTACTTTCACTTAAAACATAACTGACTGTGTTTACATGAACACTCGCCAAGACCAGCATTTTGACATTATTTTGTGTGTATTTGACTGTTTAAGTGCAATAAACAGTGAAAAAGAACTCAATTTAGTACTGAGAGGTGGCTTTATGTGCTCAAACATTGGGTGTGAGCATAAAAAAAAAAATTATGTGCAATACCCGCAATCCCATGGCGAAATTCAAGCCCTGTAACAGCAACAATATTCATCTGGAGCAAATGAAACAAGTGAGTGAGGGCAGGCGGGTTTGTGTGTAACAATTTTCTAGATGTTTTAATGTTTACTGCCTGACCATGTGATTTTGCCAAGTAAGGCATGTTCCTGGATCAACATTCCTGTCCAAAAACATAGCCCGACTCCTAACCCTATCCCTACCTCTACCCATAACTTATCCCTAAAATCAGAGGGTAATAAGAATGATGTAGAAGCCCCTAACCCTTGTTGAGAGAGAGAGAGAAAGAGCAGCTGGTATCGTGTATCTATTCTGCAGAAAATTAATATTGGAAGCGTTTCAGATATTTCAGTATTGATATGTATCGAAAAATCTATTATTTTTGACAACACTACATTGCACTTAGTTTTATTATTTCAGATGCCTTTTTAAAAGACTACAATTGAAAAATGTATATTATATATAACATTCAGTGTTAATGTCAAGCCCTGTAGGTATTTAGTCTCAGCCTCAGACCATTGGCTGAATTTCTGATGCATATGGCACACAAAATGGGAAACACTTTGGGAGTTTGTAGTCGTCATCTGATCGGTTGAATTCTCCAGTATTTCCAGGAAACGCGTGTGTCGCGTCTTTTTTATGGTCCACCTGGAAGCAAAGCCCTCATAATGCCAAACCCCCTTATGAAAGAAGAAAGCTGTCGTGTTTACAACTGTGACAATGAGCGCTTATCAGGATCAGCTAAACGCTGGATGTGTGCAGTTCACAGCACCATCACGTTTACTTGCTCTATTGTTGCAGTAAACTTGCACAACATTCTTGAAGGAATTGCATGCTGGTCTATATAACTACACTTTCATGCATCTAAACATAAAGCAAAGTGTGATTGGTTGGACTGCTATGGAGTCTGGACCTTCTGCTGTCAGTCTGAAGGTCTGGCTATACAAGACTAATATGTATTCTACATACAATATACACAGATCAGGCATAATATTATGACCACCTAACTAATATTGTGTTGGTCCCCCTTTTGCTGCCAAAACAGCCCTGACACGTCGAGACATGGACTCCACTAGACCCCTAAAGGTGTGCTGTGGTACCTGGCACCAAGATGTTAGCAGCAGATCCTTTAAGTTCCGTAAGTTGCGAGGTGGGGCCTCCATGGATCGGACTTGTTTGTTCAGCACATCCCAGATGCTTGATTGGATTGAGATCTGGGGAATTTGGAGGCCAAGTCAACACCTCAAACTCGTTGTTGTGCTCCTCAAACCATTCCTGAACCATTTTTGCTTTGTGGCAGGGCACACTGTCGCTGGTTCACCACTGTTCCTTCCTTGGACCACTTTTGATAGATACTGACCACTGCAGACCGGGAACACCCCACAAGAGCTGCAGTTTTGGAGATGCTCTGACCCAGTCGTTTAGCACAAATCACAATTTGGCCCTTGTCAAACTAACTCAAATCCTTACGCTTGCCCATTTTTCCTGCTTCTAACAACTTTGAGGACTAAAATGTTCACTTGCTGCCTAATATATCCCACCCACGAACAGGTTCCGTGATGAAGAGATAATCAGTGTTATTCACTTCACCTGTCAGTGGTCATAATGTTATGCCTGATTGGTGTATGTAGTTTGAAATATATTTCCTACCTTTGGGCCCACCTGCCCAAGACCTGGTGCTCCAGCAGGCCCTGGGCGACCTGGAAGGCCTCGATCCCCCTGTGACAGAAAATAGCAGTTAATCAAACGCTCTAATAGAATAATATATTTTTAATGATAACATTTTTTACATTTTCTGAAGAAAATGGGGATGCAATCACCTTACCTTTGGTCCAGGTAAACCTGTACCCTCTGGCCCAATCTCTCCTCTAAGACCTGGAAGACCTTGTAGCCCCTATAGATCACATGAGCAACACATATATAGTCTGTTATAATTCCATTTGGAATGTCAGATTAAATACAGACTGTACAAATGTAACTATGAGTTGCATGAATAATGCCCTTTGTAATGTTAATATTTACAGGTGTGCCAGGATAGCCTTCTCCCTTCAGCCCTGGTGGTCCAATGGGTCCTTGTAACCCCATTTCACCCTAAAGACAGACAAAATGGATTATCTGAATCACAAAAGCACAGTGTAGGTTTCTAGGGAAGTCACTCTTACCTTCGGCCCTGCAATTCCTATCCCTGGTTCTCCAGCAGGTCCTGGTGGACCAACTGGCCCTGAATCTCCCTACAAGAAGATGAAAATGGTATGAGATCTCCTGATGTGGGCACACAAAATTTAAGCCACATTAAAAATGTATCAATATTTTTTTTTAAAGCAAGAACTTAAACTGACCTTTGTTCCAGTGGGTTTAAAAGCAGAAATGTGAAACTAACATTTTTGCAATTGACCTATCGGTAAGCCCCTCCACTCGAACGCAGATGAGCCAATGGCAGTTGAGTATCATTAGCACGGGGACCGGAACTCGGACATCTTAGGTTTCAGCGCCATAGAGAAACATTGGAAGATCCGAAGCTCTCATCGGTTTGATGGTGTTTATGCTACAAAAATGGTAAAACGATGTGCCTGTGGTACTGTAACACTGATTCCAGGTATCCTGAGAGGATTTTCTGGTTGTCATACTCTCATTAAGTTACAATTAAAGTTAGTGAGTCCATGCTAATGTACAAACCTAAATAAGCTAAATGTTCTCACGTCATGTAACAGTGTAGGTCAATAACACATAAACAAAGGTCTACATTTCAGTGCCTCTCCATATTAAACTGGTTAAATGTAAATTAATTTAATCTTACCCTGTTGATTCTGGATGTTGTCATCTGCGATCGTGACGACCATAACATGAGGCTTCTCCCACTTGCATTGTGATCTGTAAATCCTCGCTTCCAATTAATCTTGTTACCCACCACATTTATTTTAAAATTTTTATATATCCCCTCATGGCATATTTAAGTCCCACTTGAATGCTCCTCGATGAGAGGTGGTTCTTCTGTGTCCAAAATTGATCATCTTGGAACAAGGTTTTCACGCTGACAGCTGTCATTGTAAAACAGTTAGCAACTCCGTTTGTTAGCAACAGGGACCAAGGAGGGCGGGGCTTACCGATAGGTCAATTGTTTATTATTAAGACAATCTTTTCTAGATGTTTTAATGTTTACTGCCTGACCATGTGTACCTCCCAGGTCACCGTGATTTTGCCAAGTAAGGCATGTTCCTGGATCAACATTCCTGTCCAAAAACATAGCCCGACTCCTAACCCTATCCCTACCCCTACCCATAACTTATCCCTAAAATCAGAGGGTAATAAGAATGATGTAGAAGCCCCTAACCCTTGTTGTAAGCATACTTGACATTAACTGTAAACCTATCAGTCAAATCTAATTGGTTGATTAGAATGTTGTTCCAGGATCAACAAGAACATGGAACATGTTCTCAAATTCACCGTTGTGAATCTTTGTGTCTTACTGTGACCTTTTATTTTATTGATAAAGCTTGTGTTGAACCCAGAACATTTCTTTAACGTACCTTGGCTCCTGGTACGCCTCTTCCTGAAGGCCCAGGAACACCTGGAAGTCCAACATTCCCTGGTTTTCCCTATTTTAAATGAAAGACACTGTTAGCGGCAGTGGCAGTGACACATGGCTTTTCTTGACATAGTGTTGAATGAGTTTTCACCTTTCCCCCTATTGGCCCAACTGGTCCCATTGGTCCTGGTTGGCCTCTGGAGCCCCTCTCCCCCCGATCCCCCTATTGAAGGAAGATACAACCTATTTAATACATAAAATTATATATTTTTTAATATAACCATTTTAGCAGGTGTGACACCTTCTCTCCTGGTAGGCCTCTTCCAGGAGGTCCGTCTTGTCCTTTGGGCCCTGGTAGGCCTAAATCACCCTAAAATCAAGAGATTTCAATAAGATATGCCTACTGAATGTTTTTTTGTAAAGCTATCCATCACTAACATGCTATTAAGAGCACCTTTGATCCCATGGCTCCATCTTCTCCTGGCACACCTGGTTCACCTGGTAAACCTTGTAATCCAGGTTCACCCTACGGCATCAACATAAACACAACTCTGATTTCATTATTTGATACTTTTTCTGTTCTTTCACGTCATTTCATAACAGTTTCGTTGAAAGGACAACCTACTTTGGGTCCTTGTTCACCAATTCCTCTTTCTCCAGTGGCTCCAGGATCTCCAGGGAAGCCTTGTTCTCCCTGAGAGCAAACAAAACAAAATGATATATCGTTCAAAAGTTTGGAATAATTTTTTTTTCTTCCTGAAAGAAGCCTCTTGTTCACCAAGATTGAATTTATTTAATCGAAAATACAGTAAAAACAGTAATATTGTGAAATATTATTACAATTTCAAATAGCTGTTTTCTATTTGAATACATTTTAAAATATAAATTATTCCCGTGATTCAATGCTGAATTTCCAGCATCATTACTCCAGTCTACAGTGTCACGTGATCCTTCAGAAATCATTCTAATATGCTGATATGCTGCTTAAGAAACATTTCTTATTATCAATGTTGAAAACAGTTGTGCTGCTTCATATTTTTATAAGACAATGCAGTTACCTTTGTACCCATGAGTCCTATCCCAGGATTCCCTCTTTGACCAGGAGGACCAGCTGGTCCCTGATTCCCCTTTCGATATTAAGATGGAGGAGACAATTGAATGTTTCCAATTGTTTAGAAAAGTAATAGCACACTTCTCAACATGCTACATGATTTAAGGAATCATATTGTATATGAATATAACACAAACAGTGTTTATTACTTAGGGTTAGGGATTTGTTTAAATCACTAACACTATAAGAATGTATTACGAACATGAAGCTTGCCTTAACTACCACCACTAGTACAGAAGTATTGGTATAAATAAAAAAGCTAACCCAGAAAAATAACAAAACAAAATACTTTCTCTCCTTGAATTCCCCTGCCAGGCATTCCTAATGATCCAGGTGATCCAGGAGGTCCCACGTTGCCCTAAGAGGATGGATACAGGGGCTAAATTTAATGCAAAATGGCCAATTATATGGTCAACTAAAATCTCACACAACTGCAACGTACCTTTTCACCTTTGACTCCATAACCTGGGGGTCCACGTCCACCAGTAGGGCCGACATAGCCACGGTCGCCCTAAGACACAAACACAAAACAGATTAAAAAGTGATATTTCAATGTCTTTATTCACACGGCCATTGAAGGGAAAGAATAACGGAGGTATGCATTCATTTTAGATGATTTTAAATGTGCCCTCTTAAAAATAAAGGTTCTTTATTGGATTCTTTATTAAAGGTTCCATGAAGAACATTTAACATCCATTGAATTTTTCCTTTTACCCAAAGGTAAAAAAAAGGTTCTTTAAAATGTTCTTCACGCTAAGAAAAAATGGTTCTTTTAGGAACTGTTCACTGAAAGGTTCTTTGAGGAACCCAAAATGGTTCTTCTATGGCATCTTGTGAAAACCTCCCTTTGGAACCTTTACTTTTAAGAGTGTCTATTCTATTGACATAATTATTTTTATTCACTTTCACTGTATCAAAAAGAGTAGGACAAGACATCCTGCTAAACATCTCCATTTGTTTTCACAGAAAAAAAAATGACTTACGGGTTTGGAACAATGTGAGGGTGAGTACATTTCTTTCAGTTTTCTTTCAGAAAATGTCAGAGAGCCTAAATCAAAAAGGGAATGACATAAAAAAGAAGCAGGAACAACAACTGTATCTGCTCACCTTTGGGCCAGGAAGTCCCTCGCCTGAAGCTCCTGGGTTCCCCTGTGATCCTGGTAAACCTGGAGGACCCTTTATTGATGCATGTATCATTATCTCATTATAATCTATAGATGTTTTATGTCATACAAAGAGACTGTTTATACTTACAGGTAGACCTGGCTGACCTACGCCAACCTGACCTAGAGGACCTGGTCTTCCTGGGTTTCCTTTGTCACCCTAAAACAATCACACCTCAAATAACTTTGTGATTAAATAAAATACACTGCATGTAGGCACTTATATAGTGATGGACATGAACATACTAAAACCTCTGGAACAAGAAAGTACCTCATTGTAATTGGCTATTGATTAAAGCCTCCAAGCATCCAATAGCAATAGAAAAGAAAAACCACAAATGAGATCTCTTTTATATATCTCAATCATTTCTCTTTAGGAAGCAATGAGATTAATTTGAAAGCAAATGGAGACTTTCATTTTTCTCTGGAGACAATGACACCATCTCACATGTGTCTCCTCTACAGTTACAAATCTGTGCCAAGATACTGAAGTCTTCAGTCGATCGAAGATCTTAAATTGAACTCAAACATTTCTCATTAAAGGGCCAGATTTACTACACAGGGCAAATTAGTGTGAGAGCATGATCACATAAAAGCGCAGATGGGAGTGGAAAGTTATTGAAATTAAAGAACACAGACGCAGCCAGATCATTTCCATAATGACCAATGCAATCTATAAGAGCAGCGCAAATTAGCGTCTGGTTTAAGACGTGCTTTTTTTGGGTGGTAAATAATGGTGCAAACACCAGTAAATTGATGGGCGCAAACCTTAGTAAATCACCTCGCATGATTCATTTAAATACTCTCCTCCCATAAATTTTGCGTCTGAAGGGAAACTCCTACAAATGCATATGCAATAAGGTCAGTCGCAAAAATAACCTTTTCAGTGCTAATTTCTCACTGCGTGTCTTTAGTAAATCCTGACTAAAAATCCCGACTAGTTTTTTTAACGCCAAAAGAGGGTTTGTGCTGGCACAAGCTGTTAGTAAATCTGGCCCTAAATCTTACTATATTTCAATAATTTTCTCATTTGTTTCCATTTTTCTTTCTCCTCAAATTTTTAGAAGAAACGTAGGGCCCTATTTTAAAGATCAGAGCGCATGGTCTAAAGTGCACTTAGGGCGTGTCTGAATCCACTTTTGCTAGTTTAACAATGGGAAAAATGGTTGGCGTGCCCGGCGCATGGTCTAAAAGGGTTGTACCTAGTCTCTTAATGAGTAATGGGTGTGTTTTGGGCGTAACGTGCAATAAACCAATCAGAGTCTCATCTCCCATTCCCTTTAAAAGCCAGTTGCGCTTGCACCACAGCGGATTTGCTATTTACATGGCGGAATTCGCGAGCTGAAAGACTGAACGCTTCTCCAGAGAGGAATCCTTTTATTTTTAATATTTAAAAATGTTTGTGTGCTGCTGCGCGTCCCTGTGTGTGTAATAAGCAGAGTGTACACACGTTGTGCACCTGCCAATAGGAGCACATTACTAACGTGTCCTTTAAATAACACAAAAAATACTGTGCATATTTCGATTAAATATGGCGCAGTCGATTTCAGTTTCATTCGATTTTCATAGCAACACGCCAACAATGCGCCTGAACACACCTCGTTTCCAGACCAGCACGCCCATGGGCGCACAAATGGGAGCAAATGCATTTGCTATTTAAACAACGTGGCGCAGGACGTGAAAATGATAACTGCGTCTGGCTGAAACTAGCAAAAAACACTTGCGTCGCGCCTGGCTTCGCATTGCGCTGGGTGTATGATAGGGCCCTTAAAGTCTAAAATGGGTGTTGATACTTGAATGAAACATAAGTAAGAACCCCAATAATATTTAAAATAACTGTTTTCAATTTTAATATATTTTGAAATGTAATTTATTCCTGTGATCAAAGCTGAATTTTCAGCATCATTACTCCAGTCTTCAGTGTCACATGATCCTTCAGAAATCATACTAATATGCTGATTTGCTGCTCAAGAAACAATTCTTATTATTATCAGTGTTGAAAACAGTTGTGCTGCTGCTTCATATTTTTGTGGAAACTGTGATGCATTTATTTTCAGGATTCTTTAAAGAATAGAAAATTCAAAAGAACAGCATTCACTTGAAATAGAAATCATTTGTAACATTATAAATGTCTTTACTGCTCCTTTTGATAAATTTTATCCTTTAGTCTTGCAAAATTATTTTAAAATATCTAACTGACCATAAACTTTTGAATGGTAGTATATGTTTCCACTACTTTAAAACATTTTTTTGTCTAATATGAACTGAGAAAAGTCCTATTGAGAACAACCAGCTCTGAAAAATTTACCTTTGGACCAGGGAATCCAATTCCAATATCTCCCGGCGGGCCAGACACACCAACCGGCCCTCGATCCCCCTATAGGAACAACCCAGAGGTCAGTAATTTATTTGGACGTCATCATAAAGCCGATATATTTGCTGCTAAATGCCATAAACCTCAGTCTTCTTGGATGCGTCACATTGCAACTTTTGCCGTAATATTCATAACGACATCCTACTATTAGCGTGAGGTGGTGAAAGGGTTCAGTACACAATCTGATCACCCAACGCATTCTCTCATGTATGTTCCAAATGACATTTACAGAGCATAAAGGCACCCCTTGTGTCTAACAGTTTAGGAGTTTTTGCATTTAAATGTGCAATTATATATTTTTCAGATTTTCAATGCACTCTTTGTTAAAACTTCCAGACCAAACATGAGAGGCAAAATCTGCATTTAAACACGGAAAGATCCCTAAAATGTGAGTTCATCACCCAGATTTCTGTCTCTATTTAAGGCACAAATATCAGTTACAGACATTTCATTGGCAAAGAAATGGAAGATATGATCATACTTTGGGTCCTGCTTGACCCTCGTGCCCCTGGTCCCCTGGAGGCCCTTTCAGACCCTGGTGAAATAATGAAGAAATATGTTAAAATTGCTCTTGCACTCTCATGTATTCATTTTTTAATCACTATGCCATATGCCTATAGTAAACCATAGGTTGATATGGCACTTTTAGGCATCTGTTGATGCCTGTTAAACTGTGCTAATGTCGGTTCTGAAGGACTTGACCCAGTCAATCTGAACTATTCAGTCTCTTCACTAATCCCAGAGTACAAAGTTCTCCTCAGAAAAAGAATAATATCCTGCAAGGCTGGATTCACTGCTTTACATGTGTAGATTAGCACAAGATTATGAGCGATCTGCCGATCACATTCCATAAGTGCAGAGCGGGGAAACGGCCTGCCATGATCACTGTGTTTATGTGATGAGATTAATTTCTCACTTTTAGAACAACTACAACAAATCGCAGCGTTCGAATGAAAAGATCAGCCTTTTTAAAACAGCATACTACCGGTTTTCTTTAGTCACATGACATTTGATCACACTAAATAATTTTTTTTTCTGAAATCACTCCTTAAATTGTGCTATTTTACACACTTCTTTTACATTTTTTTCTGCATCTTTGACAAGTAACGTTTTATAAGTTAAAAGTTAAAAAATTGCTTTTGTTCACAGATGTTTTTAAATAGTGGCATCAAGAATAGCATTATAGTACTGCTATATAAATGTTATTTATTTTTTGTGTTTATAGTATTATATAGTATGTATGGATGAAATACACAATTATCATTTGCTTTGTGTTCAGAAAAATGAACACATTCTATAGGCTAAGATGAATAAGAGTGCACAACTGTACAGTTGCTTTCTTTATTATTTGGTTTTATTATATTCATTGTAAAGTACACCTCGAGTAAAGGGTAAATGCAGTGTAAAAAAGTAAATGCAACATATTTGATATTTGATAGTTAAATTCACTTTTACATTTAGTAAATATAGCACATTTGTTTTGTTAAATTTCATCTAATATAGATAAAGAGTTATTTAGATTTGCTTATTTTTTTACTTACATTTACTCAATTCATTTAGTATATTTCATTGATTTCACAGCTTTAAAATTTACTAAATTCTTGTAAATTTTTCACCAAAAAATCGAGTAAATCATACTTAAAATTTTTAGAGTGTATTCATAATGTTATAATAAATTATTTTATACTTTTTTTCACGAATTTATCTAAGTCTGTATGAGTTACATGTATAAATGTATTAATTAATAAAATAATTAATTGTAGGAATTTTTAAGAATTTATTTTTTCTTTTGTTATTGGAGCTTTTTGTGTGTGTGAAAGTCTAATGAGATTAATAAATGTTCTACTGTTTAAATATTATGCATGCCATAAAGGACACACAGATTATTCACAGAATTAAATTAAATAATCATTATTATTTAATCGTTATTAAATTATCATTATCGAGTGATAAAAAAATACAAATACAGTTAATGTTACGCATCATGAATTCAGTTGAAACCTGAAATGTAGCATATATTGTGTCATGTAAAGAGATGTTTATACTGTGCCTGCTCTCCTCTGGGGCCCCTCGGCCCTGGAGGCCCTTCAGCGCCCTGTGAAATGAAACATACAACTTTGATCAATCATATGTGGCATGTTTCAGAACAATAGTAATTCGTAGAACAGAAGAAAAGACTTACCTTATGTCCCATTTGCCCTGGTGGTCCACAATTTCCTTGATCCCCCTAAAACATGACTCAAGATATCAGAATACATTCCAACCATCAAAGCCAATAAAGAACCTTTATTTTTAAGAGTGCTTTAATTTGCATACTAATGATTATGTAATCTTAGTAGATAGACTTGCGGCAGGTTAGGACAATATATTAACAAATTAATTGCAATAACCCAATTGCATGCAAAAGATAAAACTCAGATGTTTCACCTTATCACCTTTGAACCCAGGTCTTCCCTGTGGATGAGGAACCAGGAACAAGAGCCGTGTTGGTCAGAGAGTCAGTAGTAAGACAAAATATATAAGCTGACCATATGAAGATGTGATGTACCTCTGGACCGTTGATTCCTGGAGGACCAGCTGCTCCTGACTCCCCCTGTAAAATCAGTCAGATCAGTGCGTCAACAACAATAAACTACAGATCTAATAATTCCTTTAAACAAATGTGGTAATTATTTTCACTCTCACCCTTGAGCCTTTTGGACCAGGCGCTCCTTCATAACCTTGATCTCCTTTTTTACCCTAAACAAAATAGAGTTCTACTCATAAATGCCTCCAGTGAGGGAAAATGGCATATATTCCGTCCCAGCAATACTCACAGGAGCTCCAGGAAGACCTTGTTCACCTTTCTCACACCAACACACCGGTGGTCGTGGGCACTGGTAAGAGAAATACATCCAACAGGTAGTTTGCAATCAGCATTGGTGTGATATGGTGCTTAATCAAGTCAGGACAAATATATTTGTATAGCCCTTTTCACAGTACACATTGTTGCAAATCATGATGGTAATGTTTATAATACCTTAATATTTTCATGCCATATTTCCACATTAAGCTGATTAGAGCTGGACAATAATATAGTTTACATTTTGCAATGACAAGCAATCAAGCAGTTGAGATTTGCAGCTTGATTGCTTGTATATGGGTTTGTACTGTATGTGGATAAAGTTGGACACACTTATACAGGGGTTGGACAATGAAACTAAAACACTGGCCAATATAGTGTTGGAGGTTTCACGTCTATATATGCGTGGCCTGGTAGCCAGTCTTTACTGATTTTACATTCCATCAGAGTGTGAAGATTGAATTAGCAGAGCAATAGCACAGCTGTACATAAAATATTGCAATCCACACAACATCATGCGAGACATATTAGAGCTCAAAAGAGGACAAATTGCGTCTCGCTGACTCATCTGTGACCAGGACAGCAAGTCCTTGTGGTGCATGGAGAGCTCTGGTATCCAGGGTAATGTTGGCATACCACCATCGTAGGATGAACCACATCCAACAGGAGTAACTGTCGACGCAAGAGGAAGCAGTCTGAAAGCGATGTCCAGGTACTAACCCGGATTGTATCTAAAAAGCATAAACCACAGCTGCCCAACTCACAGCAGAATTAAATGCACAGCTCGACTCTCCTGTTTACACCTAAACTGTTCATCTGAAGCTCCACAGAGTAAATATTCATGGTTGACCTTTGGTCACTCGTTCCAATGCTAAATGTCAGTTTCATTGGTGTCAAATCTTGGGCAATGTGTATTATTCACTGATGAGTCCACCTTCACTGTCTTTCCCACATCCGTGGGAGTTACAGTGTGGAGAAGCCCCAAAGAGGCTGAACCCCCAAACTGTTGCTGTCCAGAGTGAAGCACGGCGGTGGATCAGTGATGGTTTGGGCTGCAATATCATGGCATTCCCTTCTGTGCTTGATGGACGCGTCACTGCCCAGGACTACCGAACCATTCTGGAGGACCATGAGCACCTGATGCTTCAAACTTTGTACCCTGAAGGGGGTGCCGTGTATCAGCATGATAATGCACCAATACACACAGCAAGACTTGTGACAGAATGCTTTGATGAACATGAAAGTGAAGATGAACATCTCCCATGGCCTGCACAGTCACCAGATCTGAATATTTTTGAGGTATTTTGGAGGAGGGAGTCAGAAAACGTTTTCCTCCACCAGCATCACATAGTGACTTGGACACTGTTCTGGAGGAGGAATGGCTCAAAATCCCTCTGGCCGCTATGAAGGACTTGTACCTGTCATTCCCAAGACGAAATTAGGCTGTATTGGCTGCAAAAGGAGGTCCTACACCAATAAATGATTGTGGTCTAAAACCAGGTGTTTCAGTTTCATTGTCCAACCCCTGTATATCCAACTTTATATGAAGTTTATATATATATATAGCAAATATAGCCAGATTTTTTTTAAATTTTGTCTCAGAATGAGACAAAATGTATATAACATTTTGAGACAAAATAAAAAAAATCCAGCAGTTGAGATTTGCTATATTGTACTGTATATATCCCTGTGAGTGAGTGCTATGAGTTTACTGCATGTATGCCGATAAAGTTGGATATAATATATATATGATTATACAGTTTACATTTTTTGCATCAATATAAACAATCACGCAGCTGAGATTTGCTATATACAGTAGTATATATTGCTTTACATAATTAATTTAATCAATTTGAGTTATCAATTCATTATGGGGGGATATTGAGAATTATGAAACCTGTGTGGTTTTGTAGCTTAATACCACTTGGTTTTTGTAGGCTATTTTGTTCAAATGCAATGACATTCAGACTTTTTATGACTAAAGTGTCTGAATACTTTGAGGGCCACTCTTCTTGATAGTTCAGTACTTACTTCATTCTTTGCGATTATTTCCTGAAATGAAAAGAGAAATAAGAATTAGAACACATATCTATGACAGTAACAAAACAAGTCCAATTTATTGCCAGATTCCGTGCATGACATGGGAAGCTTTATTATGCATTCCTGAGACCCTTATTGTGTGACCACAGACGCTGCTTGACATTTCACGAGCGCCAGACCCTTCCTTGTGTTTATTGGGAAAATCCCTCTCACACAGATTTGATTCACTCACTGATGTATGAACCATGCTTCAGGACAGCAGACCAAACACTAGTTACTGTATTTGGATCTCAAACCTTCACAAATAGAAACTTTTAGAGCATCCATTTTCTGACCCCAAATAGCCACATTTCCTATAGGCTGTAAAAAAACAAAGCTAGAGCTTTTTCTTGCATCAAAGCTAAATTAATGGGTAGCATTTCAGCTGGAGTCCATGTGCAACTAAATCTCCGTGAAATGTTGTGCAGAAACAAAAAAGTGTGAGTGGCTTGTTTCTATGTGTATGCCAAGATGTTTTAAGCGGTTATTAGCATGTTGCACCCCACATATGCATTAGAATAATGGTTGCTAATGTACTCAGGGTACTGATTATTATATTATATATATTTTTTATAATTTATATATAGTTATAGTTATATATAGTTTTTTTAATATATGTATATATATATATATATATATATATATTTTTTTTTTTTTACATCTTAATTAATTATAATATTTTCATTCTGTTGCATTCAGGTGATTTTTAAGCCCATGGAATCATGATTTAATTTGATTCAAAATGCAAAATGCTGATGTATCTCAATAATAACTGAAGAGCAGGTATAAAATATTTGAAAAGTTCATGTATTAAAAGGAATTCAATTAGAAGTGCTCATACCTGCAGTCTCTCAATTCTCTATTGATTGTTTTTGTTGATTGTATCATTTAATTGTGCTATATCTGTAGGCCTATATGCATCTTTCACTTTAAAGTTTTAATCAATCATTTGTTAGCGTTTATAATATGGTGTTATATTATGATAATATAGGTATAATATTATGATGTGTGATCTTGGTCAAGCTGCGGCTGACAGATGAACTGAATGTCTCACGAGCTGCTGCAGGAGCCGTTCTTCCAGTTTGGGGTCAGTGAGGCTGTGTGAGTACTGCTGGGCTGGGCTGCTCGCTACGATCCGCAGTTTGGCACTGTTCACGTTGTCCTTTGCCAGGTTTGATAAGCCTATTGTGAAGATCTTAATGTTGTGGCCTTTGGCCTCTGCGACCGCCGTCATGATGTCAGGATTCCGCGGATGGTCGATGCCGTCGGTCATGAGCAGGGCCACCCGAACACTCTGCACCTTGGTCTCGCTGGTGAAGAGCTGAGTGGCGTTGGTTATGGCATACGTTGAATACGTTCCTTGACCGATGTAGAGGGCGTCTGCCAAACTGCTCAGGAAGACGTCAAGGTCCTGCCAATCTTTGAAGCGTTGGTCGACATGCACTGAACTGCTGTAGTAGATGAGCGCCAAACGAGTCTTCAGGTGCCAGTCAGACACCTGCATCTGCGCCACTCGCCTGCTGAAGGAGCGCACGAATGCTTTCTCTCGATCAAACAGAATGCCCTTCGCGCTCTCTGAGCTGTCCAGGATGAATGCTATCTCTAGTGGACATACTACCTCTGTAACGAGAGAAGAAACTAGCCATAAACTCAAGCACACATGTAGCTATACCGTATATACCAAAATAAAGGTTCTTATCGACATTGATGGTTCCATGAAGATTCTTTAACATCTATGGAGCCTTTCCATTACACAAAAGGTTCTTTATAGTGGGAAATGTTCTTTAGATTATTAAAATGTAGTTCATACTGACAAAAAAACAAAAAAACTTTGGGAAAAAGGTTCTTTAATTGCATCACTGGGAAAACCCCCTTTTGAAATGTTCTTTTTTAATCCATTAAAGCCTGACATATGAATATATATATATATATATATATATATATATATATACACCGATCAGGCATAACATTATGACCACTGACAGCTGAAGTGAATAACACTGATTATCTCTTCATCACAGCACCTGTTAGTGGGTGGGATATATTAGGCAGCAAGTGAACATTTTGTCCTCAAAGTTGATGTGTTAGAAGCAGGAAAAATGGGCAAGCGTAAGGATTTGAGCGAGTTTGACAAGGGCCAAATTAGGGATGCGCCGATCCGATACTCAGTATCGGTATCGGCTCCGATACCGCCATTATTGGCCGGATCGGGTATCGGTCAGACAGGACCGATCCAAATCCGATACTGTGCCCCACACAAAGCACAGAAACATTATAAAGCATCATCAACGCTTCGTGCACTATATTAAGTGTTCTGAGTCCATTCCATAGTTTAATGTGAGGTACACATATTATATATTATATTATATATTCAAGTTCACGTGAATGCTTCCCTCCGCTGCAGCTGTCAGTCATTCTCCAATCAGCTTTCAAACTGTGTGTCGCGTTCGGTTACGACAGTCAACACGATGAAACTCTCTCCAAGATGATTCAATGTTCCTGTTATTGTACTTGATCTGTAGATAACGGTCTATGGTTTCGCATAAAATGACTTTATCTTGCTGGAGTTTATTGCGGTTTCTAAATCGTGTTACTTTCTACCAGCTGTTAGATCACAACACTGGACTAGAGATTGTATTGTTCTTCACACGCACGGTAACTGAATTTTTAAACTGTTAAAAGAAAAGGCTCAATAAAATATTGCATTGATAGATACACTACGCATCGATATATCTTCCCTTTGTGTTTTGAACTTTTCAATGCGGACGGAGCGCTGCCGCTGTGACTGCATGTTGCTTCAAGCGCATCATCCTGCGCACGGGATGCGCATACGCGCTTTGTGCGTTTTTGAGCCTTTCCTATTATAATACTTTTGCGCAATGAAAGATTATTTATAGCCTTTCTTGTTCTGCCCTATCTATAATATGTTGCTGCCTCATTAAAAAGCTGCGCTATACATTAAAATAAATGTCTTTTCATTTCTTAGTATATAGGCCCTATTTCTGTAAATATATTTACTTGTTTTTCATGAATGTATTTTACAACAATGTGTAACATTTTACCAGATTTAGTGTTACACTTATTCACTTTTATTTGTTCCCCACTAAATGTTTTCCACTAAATGTTTAGATTTTATACAATTATTGTGCACTCATGATTTTTCTAGAGTAACTTTTGCTGCTGAATTATCCACTAATCTAGTTTATCCACCATCTAGTTTATAGTCGTATTTTTGTCATAGATTGTGATTATATATTTTTTTAATTTGTTTTTCTTTATAATGAATTTGTCTGTATTTAGTAGATTGTGTTTAACACACAAAAGAGTGATTATCAGTTCAACACACTGAGGTATAGAAATTCTACATTGAACAAAATTGTGCTGGTATCGGATCGGTATCGGCTGATACTCAGAATTTTTGGGAACGGATCGGATCGGTTCTGAAAAAATGGTAATTGTGGGTCAGAGCATCTCTAAAACTGTGGGGTGTTCCCGGTCTGCAGTGGTCAGTGTCTATCAAAAGTGGTCCAAGGAAGGAACAGTGGTGAACCGGCGACAGGGTCATAGGCGGCCAAAGCTCATTGATGCACGTGGGGAACGAAGGCTGGCCAGTGTGGTCCGGTCAAACAGACAAGCTACTGTAGCTCAAAATGCTCAAGAAGTTAATGCTGGTTCTGATAGAAAGGTGTCAGAATACACAGTGTATCGCAGTTTGTTGCGTATGGGGCTGCATAGCCGCAGACCAGTCAGGGTGCCCATGCTGACCCCTGTCCACCGCCGAAAGCACCAACAGTGGGCATGTGAGCATTAGAAGGTGCACCAGGTGGTCTGGTCTGATGAATAGGGTTTTCTTTTACATCACGTGGATTGCCGGGTGCGTGTACGTCGTTTACTTGGGGAACACATGGCACCAGGATGCACTATGGGAAGAAGGCGGAGGCAGTGTGATGCTTTGGGCAATGTTCTGCTGGGAAACCTTGGGTCCTGCCATCAATGTGGATGCTACTTTGACACGTACCACCTACCTAAGCATTGTTGCAGACCATGTACACCCTTTCATAGAAACGGTATTCCTTGGTGGCTGTGGCCTCTTTCAGCAGGATAATGTGCCCTGCCACAAAGCAAAAATTGTTCAGGAATGGTTTGAGGAGCACAACAACGAGTTTGAGGTGTTGACTTGGCCTCCAGATTCCCCAGATCTCAATCCAATCGAGCATCTGTGGGATGTGCTGAACAATCAAGTCTGATCCATGGAGGCCCCACCTCGCAACTTACAGGACTTAAAGGATCTGCTGCTAACATCTTGGTGCCAGATACCACAGCACACCTTTAGGGGTCTAGTGCGAGTCCATGCCTCGACGGGTCAGGGCTGTTTTGGCAGCAAAAGGGGGACCAACACAATATAAGTAATAATGTTATGCCTGATTGGTGTATATATATATATTAATGTTAATGCTGTCAAACGATTAATCACAATTAATCACTTCCAAAATAAAGGTTTGTGTTTACATAATATATGTATATATTTGATATTTGTGTATATATTTCTAATACATTTAAATACACACACATGCATGTATATATTTAAGAAAACTTTGTTATATTTTTATATAAAATATTTATATTATTTATATATAATATAAATGATATACATGCACATATTTCTTAAATATATACATGTATGTGCGTGTATTCAAATATACATAATTATACACAATATACACACATATATTATGTAAACACAAACTACTTATTTTGGATGTGAATCGTTTGATGGCACTAATATACAGTATACACACACACGCACACAGAGATCAAAAAACATCTCAATTTTATTCAGAGACAAACTGAGCAAAACTATAAAATTTGGTGCAGATTCTGATATTTAAATGGCTAAAAAGTAATGTGACTTGATAGCTTGCATGTAAATCAATGAGATTTATAACAGTATAACAGACTATTACATAAAATGCATATAATATGTCTTAGTAAGATGATATTTCAGTGCTTTGTTTTATGATCAAAGCTCTTTATTGTGGGGGCAAAACATATACTGCAATGCAATACAGTGATGACTGAGAAATGAACAGATGTTCCTCAAAATCCTGATGAATCATATTTGATACTTAACATGATTTTTATACAAAATGATATGGATATTCAAATAAACCCAAGTTGCTTCAGTCCAGTGTTTATCTTGAAATATTATAACAATATAACAGTTATTCTTACGTTTACTTTATAAAATTATTAAAGATTTCAGAGCAAAAAGACAAGCTGAAGGGGGACATTTTTACATTTACTTGCTAAAAAAAGTATAAACTATCAATCAGACGACAGAAGGCATGTAGTAGATTGTGTGCAACATGTTTTTCAGCAAAGTTTTGATCATGTTGATCATTTAGAGAACTTAGAAATTTGTGAATCAAATAAGATACGGTAGGCTTTATAGATGGGGTCCAAACAACTGAGACCATTAGCGAAAATGATTGTATTTAGCCTGTTTTCTAATTGAATAAAAAACAATCTTATTACAAATATTATCAGCATAACAATTTTGAGTGAAAAGTTCATTAACATTTGGACCCACTACATCTTTTCTCAGGAGAACAGTGACTCATTGCTGTCTTGGAGAAACAATTGAGATCGTAAAAATATCGAACTTTCACTTTACATGCAAAGTCAACACAATAAATGCTGCATTGGCACTGAAGAAAACTCTAATGCATTTACCATTGTCCTGTTTTGTGGTGAGGTTGTTCAGTGTTTCTCCAGACTGTCTTCTGTTCTGGCATCTGGCCGCAGGTAAAAGCAGCCAAAGCAACAGACTCAGAAAAAACACTTTGGCCATGCTTTCATTCATAACCTTAAAGATAATCGAATTAAACATATTTCAGACTTTCTGTGCATCTTAAAAATGTATTTATGGTGCCTAATTACTGCATGCATTACAAAGACATTACAAAAGTAATAAACGTACAAAGAGGTAGTGTCTCTTTCTTGTTGTTTGAATACACACTTTTTAGAAGTTCAAACACAGCAGAACATGGTCCTCGGGAATTTCTAAACAAATATAATAATGTTTAATAAATCAAGTGTAATGAATCAGAACTTATGCATCAAAACACATTTTAAACAAAGACCAATTCAAATCCACAAATACATCATGCAATAATGTTAAATGCATTTTTTTTTAACATTAATATCATATGTTTAGTTTTGTAATTTAATGCTGAAATGTTTTAAGTAGGAATAATAATATGAAAATGGATACAGTGCTTACCTTGCCTGTTATGCAAATATAGAGAGTATCCACATGCTCATGTCTCTGTATGGAGAACTTTCTGTTCTGACTGATTTCAGTTCTGCGCTGAACATCAGCCCAACATCACAGTCCCAAGTTATCTGATGCCTGACTGAACACACACACACACACACACACACACACACACACACACACACACACACACACACACACACACACGCATCACGCACCCAGTAGCCTACAAGACAGGCAAACCATCTAATACTTGTGAAAATGTTGTGTTTATTTATATAATTATAAGCCTACACTATTATGATGAACTATATTTATAGCATACCTGGTTGTATTATGGTATAAGAAATATAAAAAATAAACTTTATTAGATTCTTGTGATTTAATGTGGTGTTAAACATAAATTAAGCTCTCCATTATTTTCTGCTGTTTAGATCTGTTTTGGAGATGAATGCTGGGAGATTGTTTGGAGGACAATAACATTTTCCCCAAAAGCATCTGATTCCTTGACAACAATTTACATTTGTGAAATCTGGAAAATATCAGGAGCAGGAACCTCCTGAGATCTGACTCATCTCAAGGATTCTAAGACTTTTAAAGGGATACTTCACCTTCATTTTCCCCCAATTACTCATCCTCATGTTGTTCCAAACCTATTTGCGTTTATTATTATTTTATTTTAAAGGGACCTATTCTCTTGTGGTGCGCATAAAGTATTAGCTAGGCCTATAACATATCTCTACAGCTACAGAATACACATTCCAAGAACAAGAACATTGGGACAAGAGACAACAATACAGCATTAAGAAGTCATATTATAAGAAGAAGCTTCCATTATAATTAAATGCAAATCGGCTGTTTATGTTTGTAATTCCACCCCCCATTTTTACAAAATTAACATTATTAATAAATTCCCACTTCTTATGAATAAACCTCTTTTCAACTGTAGAGGGCAGTAAAGTTTTAAAATCAAAATTTAAACTAGCTCTGATTGTTATAAATCCTGTGGAAGCCCATTTCTGCCGCTTAAGAAAACAATTATGCGTTCGTAAATCATAATTATGAGATAAAAAGTCATAATTATGACACAAAAAGTCGAAATTATGAGATACTATGTCATAAAATTATGAGATTAAAAGTCATAGAAAGTCATTAAAAGTCAAAAACTACTTTTCATTTCATAATGACTTCTTATATCTTAATTTCCACATTTAGACTTTTATCTTATAATTATGACTTTTTATGTCATTTTTTTCCACAACAATTTTGTCTTTCTCTTTGAGCTTCCACTAACCTGTATTTGAGCAGGTTTGATTATTATTTATTTTTTTAATATTAATTTGTTCATCTTGGTTATTTGCCCCCAAAGCCTTGAGGTTTGAGCCTGAGCTTATTAAATTCAGATCTCCCACTATAATAAAATAATCTTCGATCTTTCGCTGTCGTAGATGTCTGTTATATTCATTAGACGCAGTGGGACTTTTATTTTGTCAGCTTCTGTCACGCTGTGTTTACAATCTTCACTGCTTCCGACTTCACGCTACCCAAACAAACTTCAGCATGTTTGCACGTCAAATGTGAGTTTATAGTTATCAAACGCTCATGAGTATAGCTGTCGTATATGTATATTTATATCTCAAAACATGGTTTGTTATGTGTCTTTATAAGGGGGCTGGCGTCTGTCATTACCTGTTTCAGGTTTAGAAAAGGTTGTACGGTTAGTTTAGCTGTAGCTGACCGGCTAACTCGCAGTTATTAATATCAAGTCATAAGAATATTAAATCACACTTAACTTTTTACTTGTTTATCAAATAAGTTTTTATATTTTTATGTTTAATTATATCATGTTTAATTTTTTTTAACACATTAAAAACGTATTTAGTGTGGCTTTAACAATCCATTTGAACTTTGGTAATGTCTTGGTAACATTTGTTTTCATTACCTTTAGCTTCATGTGCAACTACTCTTGTTTATTTTAATCCTTTGATGTATGAATTATTAAATCACAAAGGGAAACTCATTTTTAATGTCTGTTTTTACAAGAGTGTAACCATTACGCCTATAATAACAATACAATAATAATAAAATTATTATTATTATTATATGATTTATTTTATTATGACTTTTGATTACATAATAACAATAACATTTATTATAATAATAACAATAATAATTATGATTATTATAAATGTATTATTATGATTATTATGTAGGCTTATCAAGTTACATTGCACTTCAATAGATGATACACTCTCTCTCTCTCATATATATATATATATATATATATATATATATATATAGCTTTATATATGTATATATAATATGTCTTCACAAATATTAATTAGTCCAAGTATAGCTGAAACAAGTGAAGTGTACAAGTGCTGTATAAATTAGATACTTTATAATTTTGCAGGTATCTGCACTGAAGAAACTATTGTCCTGCCATGTCGAGTGGCTATAAGCCAGATATCCTGTGGTCCCCCCATCACGCAGACCGCTATGTGATCTGTGACAATGAACTCAGTCTGTATCGGATCGGACCCGCAGGAAGCTCGGAAACCAAAGCCGGCGCCCTTCCGTTATCCGAGGAGACAGCAGCCACGCTGCTGGCCATCAACTCCGACACCCCGTATATGAAATGTGTGGCCTGGTATCCCAAACATGAGCCGGAGTGTTTGCTGGCGGTGGGACAGGCCAATGGCCGAGTCGTCCTGACCAGTCTGGGACAGAGCCACAACTCTAAATGTAAGGAACTTATGGGTAAGGAGTTTGTGCCCAAGCACGCCCGACAATGCAATACGCTCGCGTGGAACCCGGTGGACAGTAATTGGCTGGCGGCTGGTTTGGATAAACATCGGGCTGATTTTTCTGTTCTGATATGGGACATCAGTAGTAAGTTTTCCCCCGAAGCAGTTCCTGCCGAGAAGGTTCGCATGTCTGGGGACGCGGACTCTGGGCCAGTGGTGACCAAACCGCTGTACGAGCTGGGTCAGAACGACGCCTGTCTTTCTCTTTGTTGGCTCCCTCGTGAGCATCAGAAGTTGCTCTTGGCCGGGATGCACAGGAATCTGGCCATCTTTGACCTGCGCAATACCAGCCAGAAGACGTTTGTGAACACCAAAGCCATCCAGGGCGTGACAGTGGACCCTCACTTTCAGGATCGCGTGGCATCCTTCTTCGAAGGCCAGGTGGCCATCTGGGATTTGCGCAAATTTGAAAAACCGGTCTTCACTTTGACCGAGCAGCCCAAACCTTTGACTAAAGTGGCTTGGTGTCCCACTCGTATGGGCCTGCTGGCTACGCTCACGCGGGACAGCAACATCATCCGGCTGTACGACATGCAGCATACGCCCATGCCGTTCGGCGACGAGGTCGAACCCACCATCATCGAGCGCAGCGTGCAGCCTTGCAGTGAGAGCATCATCAGCAGCTTCGCCTGGCATCCGTCAGCCCAGAATCGTATGGTGGTAGTGTCGCCCAACCGGGTCATGAACGACTTCACCGTCTTCGAGCGCATTTCACTGGCCTGGAGCTCCACCACTTCACTGATGTGGGCGTGTGGGCGGCACCTCTACGAGTGCGCAGAGGACGCCGGTCAGGGGTCAGCCGCTGCTGAAAAGGACATCGCCACTAAGATGAGGGAGCGAGCGCAGTCACGCTATGGCCACGACACCGTCCAGGTGTGGCGGAACCACTTGCTGGCTGGAGGAGACGACCCGCAGCTGAGGTCGCTCTGGTACACTCTCCATTATATCCTTCACTGCAACGCTGCGGCATTACAGGGGACCTTTGAACCTTTCAAAGCATTGTTGAATGTCATGTTATATTCTGTCCTTAACTATTTCTTGTTGTTTCTGGATGGTTTGCTACTTTTTTACATAATAATAATAATAATAATTAGTAGTAGTAGTAGTAGTAATAATATTATTATTATTATTATTATTATATGGTTTATTATGACATTTTATTATTTATTTATATATATATAATATAATATAATATTATTTATATATATATATATATATATAATATAATATATTATATATATATATATATAATATATTATACATAATATAAATTATACTACATATTAATAATAATATTATAATTATATGTAATGTATATGTTAAACTATATATATATAAATGTATCTCAATACATTTATTATTATTAATATACATATATAATATACATTTTTTATTACATAATGTTTTATTACATTATTAATTACATATAATAGTGTTGTTATTATTTTATTATTATTATTGTATAATCAAAAGAAGTACATATCTGTCCACTGCAATAGATGATATAGAATAACACTATATATTCCAGAGGAGCTTGATAAATCACCATATAATGTTTCAAATAAAAGGATACATTTCTTTAATGGTTTGATGCCACTAAACTAGCGCCAATGTAGTGATCAATTCTTCCTCAAAAATGCTCATTGCATCACTCCAATATCTTTAACAAAACTAAACTAAATGCGGACTGGTGCACATTGTCTCCCAGAAGTCGCGTAGCAGCTAGAAGAAGATTTTTCAGTCATTCTTTCTGAAGCATCTGAGATTGAGATTGTTAAACAAGAAGAAATCTGTTTTAACAACTGAATTAACATGAAATTCTATTGACAAATGTTTTTAAATTCACATTTCTTATGAATTTATTATTTGTTAATCCCTTGAGTGATTAGTTCATTTTATTCTTGTTCATATTGTCTTGTTCTATTTGATATCTCTATATTTCCTATGCAAGTTTTACTTATGAAGCAGTACACTGAAAATGTGGAACAGAAGCAACAGAGCAATAAACAATCGCTAATCTACTCAGGCATCAAAAACATTGTCAAGTCCAGCTCTGGTAAGTGTAAATGACACAATAGTCAATCACGTTTTCTCTGAACCTAATGGTGATTGTTGTAGAGATGAGCAAAACGTCTTTGCTTGGTACAGTATAAGTATTTCTCACAGACATGCTAAATGCCTCAGTCACCCTTTGTGGTATCTGTCAGTGGAGGCCCTCTCAAGACATTTCACCTTCTCCCTCTCCTCTCTCAGGCACTACAGAGACACGGCGGTGCTGGTCGGGTTCAGACAGGCAGACTGATGTACCGCGGTACCACAACGAGGAGCGCAGTCTGGCCCTGCAGTTGTGTGGCTGGATTAGCCGAGGGCCTGACATCGATGTTGAACCCTTCCTGAAGTCTCTGGAGCAGGAGGGCGAGTGGGAGAGAGCGGCTGCCGTCGCCCTCTTTAACCTGGACATCCGCCGGGCGATTCAGATTCTTCATAAAGGAGCTTCCTCAGAGAAAGGTACAGGACTGGACTGGAGGAACATCGTCCAGCCAGTGACTGGGGGCCTTCACAATAACCCCTATAACCCCTATTCATAGTTTTCAGTCACATGAAAGGCAAAACATCCATGCAACTGCAGCACAGGCCTGTCATTTTTCTACGACTATTTAGATCATGAGAAAGAAAAACTAAAATATGCAAGTTTTGGGCACTTGTGATTCATATACAGCACCTGCTGCAGTATTTCAATCACTAAAAACAGAGGGAAATTCTAAAGCGCTTAACGTGAATAACACTTAAAGTAAGAATAAGAAACTGTGCATTGCGTTTATATTCTGGGTTCATCTGCTTGCGTGTACAAAGTGTGCATCATAATTAAGGTGTAAACTGAATTTGGTCTTTTAATATTACTGTCTTACTACATTAGTACTTAGTACAAACTTGGTAAAAATGACTAGCAAGTAATGGAGGAAAGCCTTGTTTTGCCCTCCAGGTGGCCGTTCCTATAAGGGTGTGACATCAAGTGAAAACTGTTAATAGGTAGAATCTCACCAAACATGTCAACAGCCCATGTCTTTTCTTACCCCAAAATCAAAACATGAACACAAACAGAAATTAACCCTATTATTAAGATTTTTTTTTGCACTGTGACATTATTTTCATTACTGTAAACATGCAAAAAAAAAGCAAAAAATATATATAAATATAGTGATTTAAAAAAAAAAAATTTGATTCACTAAAATTACTATATATATTTATACACCGATTAGGCATAACATTATGACCAGGTGAATAACACTGATTATCTCTTCATTACGGCACCTGTTAGTGGGTGGGATATATTAGGCAGCAAGTGAACATTTTGTCCTTAAAGTTGATGTGTTAGAAGCAGGAAAAATGGGCAAGCGTAAGGATTTGAGCGAGTTTGACAAGGGCTAAATTGTGATGGCTAGACGACTGGGCCAGAGCATCTCCAAAACTGCAGCTCTTGTGGGGTGGTCTGCAGTGGTCAGTATCTATCAAAAGTGGTCCAAGGAAGGAACAGTGGTGAACCAGTGACAGGGTCATGGGCACGTGAGCATCAGAACTGGACCACGGAGCAATGGAAGAAGGTGGCCTGGTCTGATGAATCATGTTTTCTTGTCACGTGGATGTCCGGGTGCGTGTGCGTCGCTTACCTGGGGACACATGGCACCAGGATGCACTATGGGAAGAAGGCAAGCCGGCGGAAGCAGTGTGATGCTTTGGGCAATGTTCTGCTGGGAAACCTTGGGTCCTGCCATCCATTTTGGATGTTACTTTGACACGTACCACCTACCTAAGCATTGTTGCAGACCATACACACCCTTTCATGGAAACTGTATTCCCTGGTGGCTGTGGCCTCTTTCAGCAGGATAATGCACCCTGCCACAAAGCAAAAATTGTTCAGGAATGGTTTGAGGAGCACAACAACGAGTTTGATGTGTTGACTTGGCCTCCAAATTCCCCAGATCTCAATCCAATCGAGCATCTGTGGGATGTGCTGAACAAACAAGTCCGATCCATGGAGGCCCCACCTCGCAATTTACAGGACTTAAAGGATCTGCTGCTAACATCTTGGTGCCAGATACCACAGCACACCTTCAGGGGTCTAGTTGAGTCCATGCCTCGACGGGTCAGGGCTGTTTTGGCAGCAAAATGGGGACCAACACAATATTAGGTCATAATGTTATGCCTGATTGGTGTATATATAATAAATAATATATTTATAGTAATTATAGTAATCAAATGTGTTTCATTTTTGTTATACAGAATATAATTTTTTTCCTCTTAATTTTGGGTAAAATTGTGACCTGGACATGTTAGTGCCACTTCCAAAAGATTTAGCAATTTTGAATGATGCCATATATTATATTTTTATGATATGATAACCAATATTACAAATGTGTGCGATTTTGCTACTGTTTTTACTTATTTAGTGTTCACACTAACACTCCAGTCTGTAACTTTTATATGCATTAAAATATAATGCACAGTAAAAAGATGCATAACTATATACAAAGTAACAGTATCCTGTTTGGATTGGAGAAAATGCCTCTATTGACTGATAACAATATATAATTAATCTCTATTAGGGAGTCATGTAAATTTAAGATGCTATCTGAACAATTTTGAATTGCTTTTTCATATAGAGAAATAGATGTTAATGTTTCCCTGAGGGATTTACAGGAAGTCTGTCCTTTCCTTTGTGCTTGGATGAAAGTTATTATAAGGACTGTGTGAAATCCAGGCTAGTCAGAAATGGTGAACGCCATCAGCTGCCTGCTATGAAAAGCATTTCTTATATACTTAATAAAATGAGAAAGCATGGCTTACATTACACAATGATAGTTCCTGAATATTAAATGCCCTGAAGCTGCAGATGCATACGGCATATGGGGCTGTTTGCTTAACATTCATAATTGCCTGTTGTTTGGGTTTTAAGCATAATTTGTTTTGGCTCAGAGGGTTTAGAAAACAAATATGATCTTTACAAAGGGTGTGGTTTTTTTACAAGTACTACCACCACTTTTGTCTTTGCAGTGTGTTTTGTTTGCACTTATGCAAACAGCATATGATGTTCTTTCTTGGAACACAAAAGGAGATGTTTTGCAGGATATCCACAGAGCTCTTTTGTATACAATGAAAGCATATATTAACCAGTGGGCTGAAAAGCTGTCTTGAATAAGTACAAAGATGAAGATGAAGAATTTCAGCATACAACGACTTAAATTTCAGTCTATCATATATCAGGGTTATTGTTGTTAACTAAAACTATTAAAAACATTCTGTTAAAAAATATGATATAAAATAAAAATATTAGTTGAAAAACTTTTAAATGTTGCCTTGGCAATAAACTAAAAATGAGTTAATAAAAATTAAATAAAAATAAATAAATAAAATATTAAATAAATAAAATTTAAAACTAACCCTAAAACTGAAAGAAAAACCGGAATAGCAATATTTAAAAAAGTAAAAAAAAGAAAAGAAAAAAGATTAAAATGATAAAAGCACATAACGAAATTACTAAACAATTTAACTAAAATTAACATGTAAACTAAAAATATAAAAATAAAAGCTAATTCAAAATATTAATAAAACTATACTATAAAAACTAAAATATCACTGTATTATATAAAGCTATCATATGGCTTCAGAAAAAGTGCACAAGCCATATTGGCTATTTTTATGTTACTTTTATGATGTTTTTTATTATTATTTTTGGACCTTGGCAACCCCATGCTTTTGTTGTATGGAAGATCAGTTTGGGGATTCATCATTTTTGGTTGCACATAAGAAGGAAATGAATTTGGATTGGTTTCAGTATTTTTCCTTTATGCTCTGGTTAGGTGATCTGAATCTGAACGTGGTGGCCATGGCTCTGTCGGGCTACACCGACGAGAAGAACTCCCTGTGGAGAGAGATGTGCAGCTCTCTCAGACTCCAGCTGAAGAAGCCGTACCTGTGCATCATGTTTGCCTTCCTCACCAGTGAACCTGGCGCGTATGATGGGGTCTTGGTATGCTGAAAGATAAACTAGACAGAGTATTGTGCTTAAATGAATATTCAAAGTTGCACTGAATTTAAAATATGCAACTATCACATTGTTTTGAATTGCTGAATATTCAGGCTCTTTATTTTACAGTATGAGAGTCGTGTGGCTGTCAGGGACAGGGTGGCCTTTGCATGCATGTTTCTAAATGACGCTCAGGTAAGGCCCGTTTACCCCAACGTTCATCCAAGTGTCACTGATGTACAGTGTGTAATATACTGTTTTTTTCCTCCCTTAAGTTGCCTCGTTACATAGACAAGCTGACCAATGAGATGAAGGAGGCTGGTAACCTGGAGGGAATCCTGCTTACAGGACTAACCAAAGATGGAGTAGATCTCATGGAGAGTTATGTAGACCGAACCGGAGACGTGCAGACGGCCAGTTTCTGCATGCTCAAGGTAACCGAACATCCAGTAACCGAACAATACATGATAAAGACGGTCACATAAGAGAATGATCTGCTGTCAGATAGATGTTTGGATGGATGTGTTGTATTACATATACTATCGTTCAAAGTTTGGGATCTGTAAGATATTTTTTATGTTTTTGACCTATAAGTCCTATAAGACCCTGATATACTTAAAGCGAAATCGAAGAACCAACTGATGTGACGTAATTTCGAACAAAATCAGGCCAAAACGAATTTCTTTTGGAATTTTTTTTGGGAGTTTTCCTTTCCGGAAAAGTTCACTACGGTTGATAAACACCTTTGTACTCCCACTGGTCCGTGGCGATTATGTAATAGGTAGGTGTGCGCTGTGGCTCCGCCTTCTTTCACGTGGAAATCTTCTGGTTTATTTCTCCTGTTCAGTCAGTCGAGGTCAGGCATCCGTGAGTGAAAACATGAACACACTGGAGAGCTTCTTTATAGTAGAAAATTAAGTTGTACTTCTGATGAAATGAGACGCTAAGACTGTTTTTCATGTTTAATACGGTAAAGCTGCTTAATTTTATTTAATAAACAAGCAGAGCTTGTGCAAACATATCCACATTGCTATGATCAGATGCTTTTCTTATGCTTTATTAAAAAAAATACTTACTGGGCGGCATTGGATGTTCGCTAACAGTATATCGCAGTATATGACGTTTTATTCCTAAGCTAAGAATGAAAAAGAACTTCGTCATGAGTATATCAGGCCCTTTATGATCATCAGTGCTGTATTTGTTTGATCAAAAATACTATAAAAACTAATTTAAAACATTTTAAAATATAATTTATTCCTGTGATAAAAGCTGAATTTTCAGCATCATTACTCCAGTCTTCAGTGTCACATGATCCTTCAGAAATCATTCTAATATGATGATTTGCTGCTCTAGAAACATTTCTTATTATTATCAATGTTGAAAACAGTGATAAAACAGTTTTTCTCTCTCAAGATTCTTTGATTAATTCTGAAAGTTCAAAAGAACAGCATTGATTTGAATTTAGCATTTTTGTAAAATAAATATCGGTACTAACTCTTTTGATCAATTTATTGCATCCTTATTTTTTGTCAAAAAATATTTTACCTCAAACTTTTGAACGGTAGTGAATATTACAACAGAGACAAAAAGTTGTGCAAAAAAATGATGTTTATTAGATGGCGGAACAGACTGAATGTTACTGTTGTAAAACCAGGAGAACTGGTGTGCATTCAGGTCTACTTCACAAAAGTTCAGGTGAGTGGCTAAAATGTTTGTGTATATGGTGTTTGTTGCGGTAGGGCTCCCCAGGAGAGGTGCTGAAGGACCCTCGGGTGCAGTGCTGGATCGAGAACTATCGCAACCTGTTGGACGCCTGGAGGTTTTGGCATAAACGGGCTGAATTTGACATTCATAGGAGCAAATTGGATCCCAGCTCAAAACCACTTGCACAGGCTAGAATCAAGTTTTTTCTACCAGTTGTTAAGTTTTGATTAGGCATGCATGATATGATCACTGACCATTTTGTATCAGTCAGTTTTAGTGGGTTTTTTTTAATTATCAATCTGATTTAGCTAATGCTATTATTTTTGTGATGCTATTTTACTGTTATCAAAATATAAAATTCTAGATTGCAATTTTTTCTATGATAGCGATTTCTAATGCTGTTTATGGTCCATAACATAAAAATAATTATCAGTGCATTCCATATCATGAATTAATATCATTTTGGTAGCATTCTTCATCTTACATTTTGTCTTTATGCTGGCTATTTCTGATTTTCTTCTATTATTTTTTCCTTTACATACGATCTGTGCAGGTGTTTGTGAGCTGTAACTTCTGTGGTAAGTCTATATCATACAGCTGCTCAGCGATACCACATCAGGGCCGTGGATTCAGTCAGTATGGGGTCAGCGGTTCGCCCACCAAGTCAAAGGTCACAAGTTGCCCTGGCTGTCGTAAACCACTTCCACGCTGTGCCCTCTGCTTAATGAACATGGGCACACCTGTGTCCAGCTGCCCAGGTAACACACGGATCATTTAAAGTTCTTTTGATAAATGATATCATAATGCCCACATGTGTTCAGTTCATTGTGAGACTCATCTCATCCCTCTTATCAGCAAAAGCAGATGAGAAAGCCGATCTCACACGAGACAAAAAACTTGCACAGTTCAATAACTGGTTTACCTGGTGCCACAACTGCCGGCATGGTGGTCATGCGGGTCACATGCTCGGCTGGTTCAGGTAAGAGTCATATTCACCCATATTATGCCATTTATTTGATTAGCCTTATAAATACAAATACACTACTGTTCAAAAGTTAGTTGAGTTGGGTTTATAAAGATCTTTTTTAAGAAATTATTCAACAATAGCTATTTGGACAGTAATTGTTTCTCATGTGGACGTAATGCATTTTTAACATTTACAGGGGTTAGTCTGTTCTCCACTACAAGAACAAAATAAAGGAGAATAAAGCACATAAACATTTGAAATTGGCCATTATTATAGCAGCAACACAATTTTAAAATATTTATTATATACAATTATAAATATAAATCAAGTAGCTGGGTCAAATGTTACCTTATTTAAATAAGAGATTGCATTAACTTATTTCTGCTACTTACCATTTCAACTATAATGCATCAGTTTTCCTGTTTTTAAATAGGAGATTTAATTAATCAAATAAAAATTAGGATTTTTTTTCCTATTTAAATTAAAGGCACACTATGTAGTTTTTCACTGGTAGAGGTCGCCTATTCAAAACAAAGGCGTAGATTGATGAAGCCGAGATTGAGCGTGGAACCTTGGGAGTTGTCGTCTTCACGTCACAGCCAGTGAAAAAGAATCAGGACGGGACTCGGGCAGAAATCATGTTCATGGATGAGATTATTAACATTACTGTAGTATGAAGCAGAGCAGGGAGAGTGTTGTGGGGCTGACCGAGGCTGCTGGAGCGATTCCGGTCAAGCGAATGTGGGGTAACGCAGCGCTGTTTTATCATATTAGATACATTTGAGTGTGCTGAAAGTTATGTTATAACGTTACTCTCTGCCTTCACGCCGCGGCCGCTACGAGACACTTGTTGCACACTGCAGTAAGCTAGATCAATATTAGAATAACATTAATAAATGCTGGATGGCTTGTGTTGCTAAATGGCATGCAATTAATTTTAAAACATATTTTATGACGGAGAAAATGCTGTATTACTGTACAATAATTAGTTTTCTGTCTATAAATGTATCCAAACAGTTGTTCCCTTGTCTAATAAAACACATAATATATTAAAGCGTCTTTGGTGTTTCCATGGTTTCTACAAAATAAAACTGGAAATCGAGGGTAACGCGGGTATGATGTCATTGGTAGGCGACGCATGGACATGGTCCGTGTCCTGGTTAAAATTTCTTACTTCTCTGGATTTAAACATTCTTGGAAACATTTGGGATAATGTAAGTACACAAGTCAACAAAATATATAACACTGTTCTAGTGGTTTTTAGAATTTTACATACTGTGCCTTTAAATATAAATATATTTGTGTTATTCCAAGCATATGATATTTTCACATATAGTTTTTTTTTAAATTGTAATAATATTTTTCTGTATTTTTGATCAAATAAATGCAACCTTGGTCTTCAAAAGAGACTTCTTTCAAAAACATTAAAAAAATCTTACCGACCCCAAACTTTTGAACAGTAGTAGTGTATAGTATAAAGTACAGTATTTTTAATGTAATATTGTATATTCTTTCCTTTCAGAGATCACAGTGAGTGTCCTGTATCGGCCTGCACCTGTAAATGCATGCAGCTGGACACCACAGGCAACCTGGTGCCTTCTGATAGTGTATAAAGGCCTTTCTTCCATTGTTTTCCAAGTTAAATCTGCCATGTTACTAGAAACCAGCTACCAGCACTAGTACTGCAAGTGATGAGGGCAAAGTTCTCACAGTTTCAGGAGACAAAGATGAGCATATGTGTCTTTCTGAAGTGATCTGTACACCTCACTTGCATTGATGTCAACGACAGGTGCTCTATTGTCACAGGAACTAAAGCAGTTAGACTGTTAGGATTATGTTACCCATGATTAACTCACCCACCCACGGGCTGTTGTGTTTCCTGAGAAAGTATCCATGTGAACGTCTGACCAAAGAATTTGTGGTCCAGTAGCAGGAATTTCTATGAATAAAACTATTTCAGTATCGAGTTTAGAGACAGGAAAAGAGATATTACAATCATTTCAACATAAGGAGTTTGAATGCATGTGAGAAATGTTTTGTTTATGTCTTAGAAAGTGTTTTCACGTTCTCCATCACTACTTCCATAACTTGTCCTTGAGTTAAAGGGATAGTTCACCCAAAAATGAAAATTCTGTCATAAATTACTCACCCTCATGTCGTTCCAAACCCGTAAAACTTTGGAACACAAATGAAGATCTTTTTGATGAAATCTGAGAGATTTCTGTCCCTCTACTGACAGCTACACAACTACCACTTTGACTCTTCAAAAAGTTCGTAAAACTAATCCATATGAATTGAGCGGTTTAGTCCAAATTTTCTGAAGAGACTCGATCGCTTTATATGATGAACAGATTGAATTTAGGCTTTTATTCGTATATAAACATTCAACTCACACATAATTTGTGGTAAACGGAAGCTCAAGCATGTTCGCTTGATGTGCGAGAACCAATGAGGTTCATTCTCGTGTTACGCAGCACGCTTGAGTTTCCTCAAGAACCAATGAGGTTCATTCTCATGTTACGCATCACGTTTGAGCTTCCGCAAGAGGTTTGTTCTCGCACGTCAAGCAGGTTTGGTTGAGCTTCTGTTTATTTTCGCTGATCAATGATTATATGTGAATAAAAGCCTAAAATAAATCTGTTCATCATATAAAGCGATGGTGTCTCTTCAGAAAATTTGTACTAAATCACTCAATTCACATGGATTAGTTTTACGATCTCTTTGTCAACTTTTTGAAGTGTCAAAGTGGTAGTCGCATAGCTGTCAACGGAGGGACAGAAATCTCTTAGATTTCATCAACAATATCTTCATTTGTGTTCCGAATATGAACAAAAATCTTACAGGTTTGGAATTACATGAGAGTGAGTAATTGATGACAGAATTTTCATTTTTGGGTGAACTATCCCTAAACGATTTGTATTATTTTATTCTGTATTTATTGCATATTAATCCATATCACACTGAACCTCAGTCAGTTGTTTAAAAATGGATCATATTTCTTAAAAAAAAAAAGAAAAAAAAAAAAAGAATCACCATCGTAGAGGTGTTGTACAACAGGTTAAGGAAAGCCCAGGTCAAGAGAAATGATCTTCACTGGAAAGTGGAAAAATTTAAATAGTTTGGTTTGTTTTAAAAATTGCTTTTAACAAATAACACAGTGATTTTTTTTGTTGTTTAAAATGTGTAGGTTTAAAGGGTTAGTTCACCCAAAAATGAAAATTATCCCATGATTTACTCACCCTCAAGTCATCCTAGGTGTATATGACATTCTTCTTTCAGATGAACACAATCAGAGTTATATTAATAAATGTCCTGGGCCTGGTTAATCCAAGCTTTATAATGGCAGTGAATGGCAGCCCAAAATTTAAAGCCCAAAAAAGTGCATCCATCCATCATAAACGTAATCCACACGACTCCAGGGGGTTAATAAAGGCCTTCTGAAGCGAATCGATGGGTTTGTGTAAGAATATGCATATTTAAAACTTTATAAAGTAAAATATCTAGCTTCCGCCAGACAACCTTCCGTATTCAATTTACAAAAAAAAGTGTAACGCCTCTCGCAGTTCAAAACGCTTACGCTACGTCCTACACCTACAATCATATGTCGCGCCAGTTGCGCTTTTTCCGTAAGTTGAATGCGACCTTCTGTATTCAACTTACGGAAAAAATGCAACTGGCGCGACATTTGACTCCAGTTGTATTCGTATGAAAGAAGAATGTCATATACACCTAGGATGGCTTGAGGGTGAGTTAATCATGGGGTAATTTTCATTTTTGGGTGAACTATCCCTTTAACATTAGTTCTGGCCAAGTGTTGCATTTTTGTATCTGAAGGTAATATAAGATGCTGTTTTGTAGTGCTTACCTTAATTTATTGCACAATCAATGCAACAGCTTAACATCCTAACTATTTAAATGATTGTCTTTATTTGTGAAAAAACAAAAAAGAACTTCCATTGAGGACTAATGTTATTAAAACAATTTTTTGAAGGAGTTTTGAAAGAAGTATTTTTTTGTGCAACAAAATAATGACACCTTTGGTTTTAGATACTTACTGTAAGAGTCTGTCAAGAACATGTCTGAGTAATAGCTCACCCCAAAATCAAATGGCAAAATAAGCCTATTGTAAGGACTATTCCAGTTTTTATGGATTGTGATGTTTTCAAGACAATAAAGCCATTGAGTTTTTAGTCCTAAGAAAGACAATTAGCATTTTCGAGACATGGGACTCAGGACATTCCTATTGTTTTCCTGCATAGCTTTTTTTGAAATTCATGTGTAATATATGGTAAAATATGGTCTGTGGTTAACATTAGACTTTCACGTTTTGTTCTGCAACATAAATTGCAGTCATACCTCTAATTCAGATTTTCAGCTATGGCTGTAATTTATGGTGTAGAACAAAACAAAAAGAAATTCTTGAAGGAACCCATGACAACATAGCCATCCCTTGGAGACTTTGGATGGAAAATGTGCTTTGTCATGAGAACTAATATCATTTCGCTATCAATGCCATCAAACTGAGCATCAGACCCATCGCTGTTCGGTTAATATTATTCTTCTCCTGTTGCTCACACAATTTACAAACAGCAATTTCATCTGTGTATGGACTACTTTCATGATGTTTTGTCATTTTTGGAGCTCAACAGATGTCACTTCAATGGAAAATATCAGCATATGGGTTTAGAAGGCATGAGGGTGAGTAAATAATGAAAGTATTCCTTTAAGGTCATCTCTAGATATCTCATTATCAAGTAATGATTTCCAGAATGTAAACAAGACTCCTGTTCAGAAAATGAGGCAACATAAAAACATTCCACAGCTCCAAAGCAGAGTGGCTATTTTTCCATGCAACACTAAACCCTGCCCCGGCAGGAAATGGAGTGATCTCATTGGCTCTTTGCGGTAAGAAGGAACGCATAAGCCAATAGTGATCACACAGGGCTGGTCTCTGCTCCAATCAGACGCAGCACGCACACGTCTTCCGTCCGCCCACTGCTTTAATGCAACATCTGTCAGCGCAGGAGCACTGGAGAGTTTGGTCCTGCTTCTGAACTTTGTGTTCACTTTGATTCAGTGCTTTACAGGGAATGACAATTTAGTGCGCGCACAGAAGATTAAGAGGAAGCAAAGTTTAGAAATAGCTCAGCTTTTCGCATGAACGCGTTTTCAGTTCTCGTTCTGGAGTTTATTGTGTCTCGTGCGCATTTACGCACCAAGTGCAATAGTAACTCTAGACTTAAGCCTGTCTCTGCCAGTGTCCCTCTGAGATGGAGTGATGAGAGATCTCCTTCAGTCTTCTCTTTAAGACACAGCAGAAGTCCTTCATCATCATCATCATCATCATCATCATCATCATCATCATCATCACATGCTGTAAATATGAAGCAGATCACTAAGCCCATCAGGATCCCATCAGAGAATCACTTTATAACAGCAGGGAAAGGTAAGCTTTATTTTTGCAAGTTTTGAAAACGTAACAGCAGCATCTTATATTGTAAATGCATAATGCATTTTTAGTTTTTAACCTCTTTTAACTTTAGTTTATAACACTTTACTGTGAGGTTTCATTTGTTAAGATTAACTAGCTAACAAGGAGCAATAGATTGAATTCAGGTTGATTGGGACACTTTTCCCCAGTCATCTCAATGGAAAAAAAGTGTCCCAATCAACCTGAATTCAATCTATTGCTCCTTGTTAGCTAGTTAACCAGTCAACCAGTCAACCTGAATTCACCATATTTTTACAGCATTTATTAACATTTGTTAATGTTAGTTAATAAAAATGATCAAGTTCATGTTAGTTCACAGTGCATTAACTAAATGTCAACAGATACAACGTTTGACCATAAAAATAATTTAGTAAATGTTTAAATTAGCATGATCTAATTTTAATAAAGGCTGTAGAAGTATTGTTCATTGTTAGTTTATGTAAACTAATGTGGTTAAGTAATGTTAACAAGTAAAACCCCTTATTGTTATCCTTTAGTTAATGAGTTTGTTTGTTCTTAAACCCTGTGCATATGATTTATAATTCATATTTTTCTTTAAGATGCTTTGCTACCTCAGATTTTATAGATATTTTCTATCTGTTATAAGTGCAAATGGGTTTAAATCACTGAATAAAACAACAGTGTTGTTTATTATAGTCTTTGTGTAATACAATGTAGCCCACCTTTCAAATCCTACAAAGAAAATAAGCAATGATCAGAAAAAAATGAAAATCCATTTTGTCAAAGCAAAGACCCAGACCCAGTAAGACCCACGAGAACCAAATCCAGACCAAGATTACACCACTTGAGACCCAGACCAATGGTACATTTCTGTGACCTTGAGATAAAGATTGTAACTTTATTATTTATAAAACTATATATATATATATATATATATATATATATATATATATATATATATAATATTATGTGTGTTTGTGTTACAGTATGTTTTTGTATGTTTTATGGCAATTTTATGGTAAAGTTCAATTCTGGGTATTTCAGAATTATACAAAATGATTACAGACCAATTTATCACCATTTTGTGAAGTATCATATATTTTAATTTCATTGCACTGCTTTCTTGATTCTGGTCAATTGTGGCATTCAGCATTGAGGTATTTTCAATATAATGACACTAGACTTACTACATATCTGTGCTATTTTCATGTCTCTTGTATCATCAATATTTCATGTTGATAATTTACAAGTAGCCATATACTAAGTGGGATATTATACAAGCAGATGATTATCATCACAAAATAAATCAATATTTTTGGTGTGGTGCTAATGCAGATACATAAAGACCATGGTCTCTAAAAAGTTTTATTTTGCGCTAATGGTTGATTTTTTTCAATAATAACCAGCTGACGGCACATTACCCATAATGCACCTCTGAACATGTTGAAGATGTGCACGTCTTCAATGTAATTCTATAGTCACATTTACTATGTTTGGAGTAGCATACTACCATATTACTCTGGTATGCAGTATGTATACTGTGCACAGTATTTTCTGTATGGATAAAATACCCGAATAACCTACAATGTTTGCCAAAATGTAGAGGAATTCTGTATCCCACAATGCAATGTTCTAAACTTGACCTGTTTCAGGTATGATGGACTGGAAGTGACTTCAGTCTTGACCTTTACAGCTGGTCTATTTCTTGATTTCTTATTTTATATATATATATATATATTTTAATTATTATTAAAAAAAATTAGTTCCAAGATAATAGCACATCACTCGCTGAATTAAACATGAAACATCACGTGACAACAATGTAGCACACTATTCTTTGAAACATTTATCATTACTTTGTGTTTTATAGTACATGCATACTCATTTTTAAATAATAGTAGGTAGTGTGCAGTATATACTGCACAGTAACCTAGTTAGTAAGCTAGTATTCCATTCTGAACATGGCCATTGTGTTTCAATTGTTCTCAAGTGTTTTATTGTGCAAGTTTACATCGTAAGCAAAAAATTTAAAAAACAACGTTCTGACATTTATTCACATTTTGATGTACCGTTCTTATATGAGTAAGCTACTATTGTCTAAACCGTTCTGGCCTGGCAGGCTGTAACTATTAAGTCCAACAGCTCTCTATCTCTCGTCCTTATGGAGTGCCTGATGCTTGTGTAGATTTGCATTTGAAACGCTTCTCCTCCACACAAAGACCTTGCAGCTGCCTCGCTGCAATCTGCAAGTGAATGTAGTGGAGCCGTCCCCCAACAAGTGCATTGAGAAAAGGTGTGTGTACTGGGCTGAAAATGTTTCAGAGCTGATGTTATCATTCAGTGTTTGAGGCCTGTACTGTAACCAGCCGTGCCATGACACGTCTTCTCATGAGTGCCGCTTCCAATGCTGTTTTCTTTTTGTACATTTGGCGTAAAACAATGTGCTGAGGGTAAACCGACAGTGCCATTTTGTTGGCTCTTTTGCATAGGCTTTGACATTTGTGTTTGCAGAGCTGGAGCAGAGAGCAAACACGCAAGAATTGCTCTGTGGGCTGCATGCAAGCGGGTTGTTTTGAATTTCAGCTGTTGGTGCATGTGTGTACATGCTTGTGGGTTTCACTGTGAGCAGTTTCACTTTGTTTCATTTCCTCCTGAGTGTCCTCGGAGTGTAACCTTTATGTGAGAACAGTCATTTATATATTACATAGTATGCAGTAAATATATATGAGCATTGTATTGTGGGATCCAGAAATCCTCTACATTTTGGTAAACATTGCAGGTTATTCATCCATACAAAAATTATATAATAATATATAAAATGTTATATATATGTGTATATATATATATATATATATATACATATATACCGCTTTTTTTCCCAGAGCTATATATATATATAATGTATGTATGTGTGTGTTTGTATGTGTATATATATATATATATGTATATATATATATGTATGTATGTATGTGTGTATGTGTATATATATATATATATATATATATATATATATATATATATAGCAGTGATGTCAAATCGATTAATCGTGATTAATTGCATCCAAAATAATAGTTTGTGTTTACATAATACATGTGTGTACTGTGTATAATTATATATATATATATATATATATATATATATATATATATATATATATATATATATATATATATAAAAAATATATATTACACTCATGCATGTATATATTTAAGAAAAATTGGTTATATTTATATATAAAATATTTATATTTATATATAATATAAATTATATAAATATATATACATGCAAATAAATATATAAATATTTAAATATATACATGCATGAGTGTGTATTTATATGTACATAATATATGTGTGTGTACTGTGTATAATTATTATGTAAACAAACTTTTATTTTGGATGCGAGTAATATATGCATTACAATTTGTATTTTTTTGTGTGTGTGTGTATATATATATATAATGTAATATATGCATGACAATTTTTATACAAAAAGTTATGTAATCAGTAAACCAAGTAATTTATTGACAGTGTTAAGTGTATTCAGTTCTGCAATGCAAATGTAGTTTATTATTATTATATTATATTATAATATATTAATTATAATAAAAATTGTCATTATATTATATATTTGCATATATGTATAATATATTTACATTAATTATATTATAATAATACAATATGATATTATTATTATTATTATTTATTTTAATTATTTTATGATATTTATATTATTATTATTATTATGTTTATTATCAATTTTGTTTATTAAACTCATCCTACAGCACCTACAGTTTAATTTATGTTTGTGCCATAGAATCAAAATGGTTATAAAATGGTAAAATGGGTAAAATTTTGACCATAAAATGGGTAAAATAATAATAATCTCATAGACTTACACTGAAGGAGGGACCTGAGCCATATCTAGAAATCTTTTAGGCCTGTAAGCAGATTCTAGCAACTGCAAGCAAACTAGCTTTGCATGGTCAAACACTAGTCAATTTTTCTTCGAAAATGTAAATATCAAGTTTCTGTTCCATCATAAATACAATCTGTTCTTGTTTTGTTTCAGTACCGTTATGACACTGCAGGCAAATGCTCATCAGTTTCCAGTGACACCCACCAACTTCCTCCCTGTCACTGTTGTGCAGTAATGTCTCATGTCACTGTCCACTGCATACATGATCAAAAACACTCTTCTCTGTCTTTTCCCACAAGCACGATCAGCCAGTCGACAGCCGCCCTCATTGGACAAGCTGCATGAGCAGTACCTGACTGGACAGTGGCCGCGAGAGCTGTACCAACCCCAGCCGTCCTGTATGAGTGATAAAGCCACACAGGTCAGTCAGTGTTACATGCAATTTGCTTCACAGTGTATAGTAACCCCTATAATAAACAGACACTTAAAATGCATGATTGCATTAGACAACAAAATCTCAAACACGTTGCATCTGCAAACCATTGATTTGAAACCATTCATAACTAACTTCACATAATTTTTGCTCAATGATTTAATAATGTTTCACAAACACAAAGTGCCCATATTGTAATTTTGAAATTATTTTGTATTGTTTTAGCATTTAAAATTTTAATTTAAAATCTTTTGCAATGGTGACTTGAGTCAGCATGAAATGGTGTTCACAACCTAATTTCACTCCCATAATCAGATGCATTTCCAAATTAAATAGGATATTAAATAAGATAACACGTTGATTTTATCCATCAGGAATTGAATCTTTTTTTTTTTTGAAGTGGACGCTACATTACAAAATGAGTTGAAAAATAAGAAGCCAATGACAAACAGAAAAGGAAAGTCGTTGCAGAGATGCTGCAAATCAATCAATTGTTTTAATGAAAGATTACAAAGACAATTTGTGTATTTTTTTGGAAAATTGTGCACTGAATTAATTATGCATGATGATTCATCACACTTACACTAAGATGTCTGAATGTCATTACATTAGATAACAACATATCATTATAATATCATTGATACAAGGGCTTTTCTCAGAACTACTTTTTTCATATCACAAACACAAAGTGACCAAAAAACTTTCTATGAAAGTGGCATTAACAGAGTGGACAAATGTCTACACACACACACACTCCATAGACCTAATGGTTTTTACACTGTACAAACTGTATATTCTCTCCCCTTACACTGACCCTACCCCTAAACCTACCCATCACATAAAAAACTTTCTGCATTTTTACATTTTCAAAAAAAACTCATTCTGTATGATTTATAAGCTTGTTTCCTCATGGGGTCCTCAATTTAGAGTCCCCGTGGTGACACAAGTTTTCTATTTATGTCAGTCCCCACCGGGATAGAAAAACATGTACACACACACCCACACACACACACTGATGAGCCAAAACATTATGATCAGTCACAGGTGAATATTGTTGATCACCTCCTAACAAGGCCACATATTAAGGTCTGGGTAAATTAGATGGTTAGCAAACAATCAGTTCTTGTAATTAACGTGTTGGATGCAGGAGAAATGAGCAGGAATAAAGATCTTAGCGACTTTGACATGGGCCAAATTGTTATGGCAAGGCGACTAGGTCAGGGTATCTCTGAAACTGCAAGGCTTGTGGGTTGAGCCCGGTCAGCAGTGGTGAGAAATTACCAACAGTGGTCAGAGGAGGGACAAACCACAAACCGGCAATAGGGTGTCGTTGGCTCATCGAGGCAACGAAAGCTATCCTGTCTGGTCTAAGCCAACGGAAGGTCTACTGTGGCACAGGTCACACAAAATTTTAATGATGGTAATGGGAGGAATGTGTCACAACACACAGTGCATCACACTCTGCTGCGTATGGGGCTGTGTAGCCGCTGACCAATCAGAGTGCCTATGATGACCCCTGTACACCATTGAAATGGGAACTTGACCTTGTAGCAGTGGAAGATGGTCGCCTAGTCCGATGAGTCCCCTTTTCTTTTACATTACGTGGACAGCCGTGTACGTGTGCGCTGTTTATCAGGGGAAGTGATGGCACCAGGATGCACTGTGGGACGATGACAAGCCGGTGCAAGGAGTGTGATGCTCTTGGCAATGTTCTGCTGCGAAACCCAGGGTCATGGGCGGCCAAGCTCATTGATGCACGTTGGGGAGCGAAGGCATTTGGTGGAAGCTTGTGGTCCGATCAAACAGACAAGCGACTGTAGCTCAAATTGCTCAAGAAGTTAATGCTGGTTCTGATAGAAAGGTGTCAGAATACACAGTGCATCGCAGTTTGTTGCGTATGGGGCTGCATAGCCGCAGACCAGTCAGGGTGCCCATGCTGACCCCTGTCCACCGCCGAAAGCGCCAAGAACTGGACCACAGAGCAATTGAAGAAGGTGGTCTGGTCTGATGAATCACGTTTTCTTTTACATCACGTGGATGGCCGGGTGCGTGTGTGTCACTTACCTGGGGAACACATGGCACCAGGACGCACTATGGGAAGAAGGCAATCCGGTAGAGGCAGTGTGATGCTTTGGGCAATGTTCTGCTGGGAAACCTTGGGTCCTGCCATCCATGTGGATGTTACTTTGACACGTACCACCTACCTAAGCATTGTTGCAGACCATGTGCACCCTTTCATGGAAACTGTATTCCCTGGTGGCTGTGGCCTCTTTCAGCAGGATAATGCGCCCTGCCACAAAGCAAAAATGGTTCAGGAATGGTTTGAGGAGCACAACAACGAGTTTGAGGTGTTGACTTGGCCTCCAGATGCCTGATCGGTGTGCGTGTGTGTGTGTGTGTGTGTGTGTGTGTGTGTATATGTATATATATATATATATATATATATATATATATATAATAAAACAATGGAAAAGGGTTGAAAAAAGTAATGTCACTTACTGTAGAGGCAACACAAATTGTTAAATTTGCACCAGACATTTAAAAAAAAAAAAAAAATTATGTTCACCAATAAATAATTCACAATAAAGGCCTGTTCACACCTATAACTATAACTATAAAGATAACGTTAACTATATTAGTGTCCACACCAGCGCAAGATATCGTTCTGTTCTATTCTAAGTGCACGCTGCAGTTTTTTCATCTGTCGCTTTAAAAATGCTCGCTCTGAAAGCAAGATGGATTCTGATTGGCTGTCAATGTTTTTATCGTTCATCAGCTGTAAAAAAAAACGTTCTGAAAGTGATTCCAGTGATATCGTTTCTCGGTGCCGTTGTGGTGTGGACTCTGCAGGTTTTTAGAACGATTTTTAGAACTAAATCTTTATTGTTATCATTTGTAGTTATCGTCCTTGTGAACAGGCCTTAAAACCAGAAATGTCTGTTAAGGAAGTAAATTAGATTTTTTTTTATTTTGACTAAGTGTCAATGGTTTTGCTTGTTAGATGTGCTGTTTTTAATGGTCGATGTGGTCATCTGTGTGTAACAAGGTTTGTTCTTACTCTGTTTTGTTTCCTTTATTCATTAGTATCATGAAGTCTTTGAGTGCTCAGTGGTTTAGCTCCGCTGAGACCCCTCGCCTCCCCTAAAACAAAACCGTCACAAAGGCCGATGAGTCGTGGCAGTCTGTCGCCATAGAAAGTTCTCTCTGCCGTTGTGTGGAGTGAATTCTTTCTGGAGGTGCAGCAGTTTGCACCTGTCGCTCTGTGTGTGCATGTGTGTATTTGTGTGTAGGTGTGTGCACACGCTACCTAAGGGTTGAGAGCACATGTCTGTGTGTCTCTGCACCACCTGGCGCTCTCCGACAGCTCTTTGTGTGCCTGCACTGAGCTGCCTGCAGTGAGATCCATACATATGCTAATGTCTGATCCGGCTCGCGGAGGCCTCGCGCTTCCAGAGCGGCAGAGAATGTCAGAATCATCCCGTTTCTCCCAACATCTCTCTTCACGCCGCAGAACCATGTGGAGGCTCTTTGTTGACAGTAGCAGCTTTTGCCATTGTTTAAAGCACTTGGTGAATTAATGATTAGTGTTTAAAAACTTCTTGTGGACTGTTTTCTTGGTCAACATGAAATCAGAATTGACCCTGTTTGCTTCCTGAAATGGATCATTCACCCAAAAAATTTAAATTCTGTCATCGACTCACCCTCCCTTTGTGACAAAGTAGTATGCTTAAATGTACTTAATGTTCACTTGTAGTGTGCTTACAATTTTAAAAGTATATATTTTTAAATCTATACTTACAGATAACTTCATGACTGTTTCTTAATACACTTAAGTACATTTTTAAAAAGTGCACTAAAATTACATATTAAATCATTTTCAATAATCTTTTGTCATGGTTTATAGAAGTACGCTTCTTTTCATACTAAAGCACATGTAAAGTACTTGGTTATAATTTTAACTGGTGTTAATTGATATTACATTTAAAGTTAATATTTTACATCTATTTGCAGCTTCATCATTACAAATATATTTAAATGCATTGTATACAAGTTTCATTAGAAATTACTTTAAAGTGTTTTATTTGACCATACATTCTTGTACATTCAGCAGTACACTTTAACCATATTTCAAAGACAATACAAGTAATTATATAAGTAATTAAGTCCTACTTAAGCACTCTTAAGTTCAACTAATTGCATTTAATATAAATTTAAGCTATTATACATTTTCATTCAATTGAACATAACATGCAATTAAGTGTCTGAAAACATTACATTCAGTTCGCATTGAAATAAATTATTCAAGTATATTATTTCCATAAAGCCACAGTCATTCCAAACCAGTATGACTTGCTTTCTTCTGTTTTTTTTTTGTCCATAAAGTGAAAGTCAATGGGGTCCAATGTTGTTTTCGTGCCCCATTGACTTTTATTATACGGACCAAAACCGTTAAAACATTCATAAATATTCCTTCACCCTTCACATTACCTTTCCCAGACTTTCTAAAGTTTATTAGCTGACACCACAAAACAAAACACATTCAAGACAAGACAGTCTGGAAGTTCAAGTCATAACACGACACGTGCAGGTTCATTTGAAAATGAATATATGGAAAAAGATGCACTTATTTGTGGTGCTTGTTGTCCATCTTTTATGGCTTTTTGTTTGTTCATCTTTTTGTTGTGGTTTTGGTCAAAGTGGCACATATGCTGTTTGCCAACCACAAACATCCTGTTGTTGATTTATGAAAAATTGACATATCTAGGTCACATAATTTCTAGAATATATTCTGTATATGACATAAGTTAAAGTCAGCATGATTTAGTCATGGTTGAACATGTTTATTGCAGACGCCTGGATTTTGGACTGAGGATGGAGGAGAGGTTAACGTACACAAGCGCTCGGCATCGTGGGGCAGCGCTGACCATCTCATAGAGGTATGCATGAAAATACTTACACAAGACAGTTTTTACACTTGAGAAATGCCTTTAAGGGTGTGTTCACACTTGGCATGTTTGGTTTGATTAAAATGAACTCTAGTGTGATTGCTCTGTTAGTGCGGTTCATTTGAATAAGTAAACGCTGCCATCTGAACTCTGATGCGCAACAAACAAGCCGAATAAGGGTGTATTCACACCTGTAGTTCGGTACGCTTGGTTTGTTTGGTCCGGACCAAAAAAAAAACATTTAGTCTTGGTCCGCTTAGCGTTCACATTGGCATTTTAACACCAAACCTAAAGATACTGAACCTAAAGGCATAGGTATATGTTTACAACCAGCTTTTATGACGTGTATTTTGTGACGGAACTTACCGAACATTCAAAACAATGCTGTGTGCTGGGCTAATGTGTTCGTTGTATGTGCGTCGCCTACATATGATGGTATTTGAACCAGCTGAGAACTCGTGAAGAGCTTATAAAATGTGTAAAAAAGTCAAAACAGCAGCAGGAATCCCTCTGTCACACACAAACGACGATCTGCTGCGAGGAGACGCGGTTCTTATGCCTGTACCGAACTGTGGTGGGAAACATCACGACTATGACGAGAAAAACAGGTGTGCTTGAGCATTCTGTCCTTTTTAGGGTCGCATCTTCTGACATCATGTCCTGTTTTTGGTTCGTTTACATGTCTGTGGTCCGTGTTGCGTTGATATTTCAGTTGAACCGCACCAGAGTTCGTTTGGAAGCAGAGTGAGACCCATCTTTTCAGGAGTCTCGGTCCGCTTGTTTGGTGCACACCAGAGTTCGGATGGCAGCGTTCACAATTATTCAAATGAACCTCACTAACAGAGCAATCGCACCAGGGTTTGTTTTAATCGAAACAAACATGCCAGGTGTGAACCCAACATATGAACGCAACACGGACCAAAGACATCTAAACGAACCAAAAAACAGGACGTGATGTCACAAAATGTGACGCTGAAAAGGACAGAATGCTCAAACACACCTGTTTTTCTCGTCATAGTCGAGATGTTGGCCATCACAGTTCTGTACAGGCATCAGAACCGCGTCTCCTTGCAGCAGATCTTTGTTTGTGTGTGACTCCTGCTGACGGATTCCTGCTGCTGTTTTGACTCCTTTACACATTGTGTAAACTCTATGTTAGTTCTCAGCTGGTAAAAATACCATCATACTCTATGTACGCACAACGAGTGCATTTATCCCAGCACACAGCATTGTTTTGGATGTTCGGTAAGTTGCAAAATATACGTCATAAAACCCGTTTTTTTGTTTTGTTGTTAAAAATGACAGTGTAAACACTAAGTGAACCAGGACCAAATATACCAAAATTTTCTGTTTTGGTCCAGATCAAAAGAACCGAACTACAAGTGTGAACACACGCTAAATCAGTGGTCAGGAATCAATGGCTCATGAGCCACACATGGCTCTTTGAGAAAAATCATGTGGCTCGCCAGGTTTCTCACCCTTCACCAGCATATGATCATTAAAATCTTAGACACATCACTAGTTTCCTGCAGAAAACACAGTCAATTACAATTCCTTTGTTGTACAGCCTACCAAAGTTAATGAAAAGTCAATTTACAATAATATTTCAAGTTGTTCCGACCAATTTGCGTATGCAATGATGTGTGATTTGCAGAGAATTTGGTTGTGAGTCCCGGAGATTCACAGGTGTGTGTTTGGTGATAGAATGCTGTTGTCACTCCCATAAACTGTGTGAATTCAACCATATAAAGGAGTCAAATACAGAACATAGTAACCTCTGGGTTATGATGGGTGGTAGTGTGTTTATAGACATTCTTTGGGTGTATAATTGGCCTCTTTTCCCATAATTATGGGAAATAAAAAACTTACCCACACATTGTGTCTTGACATGTCAGTATTGGCTCTCGTGCACTTGCAAAGTCAGTTTAGGAATCCCGAGATGTGGCAACATAACAAACATCTATTCAGAAAGCTCAATTAGCAATGAAACCTGTGTAGTTCATTATATATATATATATATATATATATATATATATATATACACTCACCTAAAGGATTATTAGGAACACCATACTAATACTGTGTTTGACCCCCTTTCGCCTTCAGAACTGCCTTAATTCTACGTGGCATTGATTCAACAAGGTGCTGAAAGCATTCTTTAGAAATGTTGGCCCATATTGATAGGATAGCATCTTGCAGTTGATGGAGATTTGTGGGATGCACATCCAGGGCACGAAGCTCCCGTTCCACCACATCCCAAAGATGCTCTATTGGGTTGAGATCTGGTGACTGTGGGGGCCATTTTAGTGCAGTGAACTCATTGTCATGTTCAAGAAACCAATTTGAAATGATTCGAGCTTTGTGACATGGTGCATTATCCTGCTGGAAGTAGCCGTCAGAGGATGGGTACATGGTGGTCATAAAGGGATGGACATGGTCAGAAACAATGCTCAGGTAGGCCGTGGCATTTAAACGATGCCCAATTGGCACTAAGGGGCCTAAAGTGTGCCAAGAAAACATCCCCCACACCATTACACCACCACCACCAGCCTGCACAGTGGTAACAAGGCATGATGGATCCATGTTCTCATTCTGTTTACGCCAAATTCTGACTCTACCATCTGAATGTCTCAACAGAAATCGAGACTCATCAGACCAGGCAACATTTTTCCAGTCTTCAACTGTCCAATTTTGGTGAGCTCGTGCAAATTGTAGCCTCTTTTTCCTATTTGTAGTGGAGATGAGTGGTACCCGGTGGGGTCTTCTGCTGTTGTAGCCCATCCGCCTCAAGGTTGTGCGTGTTGTGGCTTCACAAATGCTTTGCTGCATACCTCGGTTGTAACGAGTGGTTATTTCAGTCAAAGTTGCTCTTCTATCAGCTTGAATCAGTCGGCCCATTCTCCTCTGACCTCTAGCATCAACAAGGCATTTTCGCCCACAGGACTGCCGCATACTGGATGTTTTTCCCTTTTCACAGCATTCTTTGTAAACTCTAGAAATGGTTGTGCGTGAAAATCCCAGTAACTGAGCAGATTGTGAAATACTCAGACCGGCCCGTCTGGCACCAACAACCATGCCACGCTCAAAATTGCTTAAATCACCTTTCTTTCCCATTCTGACATTCAGTTTGGAGTTCAGGAGATTGTCTTGACCAGGACCACACCCCTAAGTGCATTGAAGCAACTGCCATGTAATTGGTTGATTAGATAACTGCATTAATGAGAAATTGAACAGGTGTTCCTAATAACCCTTTAGGTGAGTGTATATATATACCGGTAGTTAGTTGTCGGGCATGTCATCTAGTATTGAATAGTCGTCTGGTGTAGGGCTGTATGGCATGAGCTCAGATTTTGCATCACCGATTATTCTTTCCTTCCTAATGATAAGTTTGTGATTTTTCTAGATTGCTAAACTCCGCCAGCAGCTCCAGCGCAGTTTGCAGGGAAGTTGCCGTGTCAAGGACAAAGAAGAAGTGACGCAGCTGAACCAGGTCCAGGTACTGTAGATCAACCTCATCATGTGTTTAATGAAGACTATAGAGAGTAGTGCTTGCTTCTCTGCCTTTTTAGGGTTTTATTTATCACCCATAACCTTTTTAAGCAATTTTGTGATTTTATCATCAGAATGTTGGGCTCTTTTAACTTTTGAACGGTAGTGTAAATAAATACACACACAAAGTTTGGGGGTGTTTAAAAAAAAAAATATTGTGAAATATAACAATTTAAAATAACTTTTTTACTATTTTTTTCTATTATATTTTTGGTGAAACCATGATACATTTTTTTTTTTTATCATTTTAATTTCTTATTTTTATCTTTTACATTTTAGAGTGAAATTTGATATTGATATTTGAGATTAACCAATATTTATATGGGCAATTTCAGACATTGATCAGGTCTAATTCGTCTCTTTAATGAAGATGCTCATTTTGTTTTTCAGCCAAAGCGAGTCTCTGCATCCTCATCTAATATGGTCCACTCAAGACCCCTCATATGTAGAATGCCCAGCTATAGTGACTGTATTAACCAGGAGCTGGAGAGCGTCTTCATCTGTGAGGACTGGGGGAGGGAGGAGGAGAAGGTACAAACACACACACACACACACACATTCTTGTACATCTATTTTTGTGAGGGCATTCATTGACACAATGTAATCTCTAGCTCCTTACCCTAACCCTACTCATCTCAACTAAGTGCCTAACTCGAACCCTTACCCTAAACCTACCCTTAACCTAATTATAACCTTATCCCTAAAAAAGTTTTGACCCGCAAACAGGCCTTTAAAGGAGTCTCAGAAAGTGAGGACTGGCCAAAATGTCTTCACTTTACTCTCTTTGTCCTCACTCCGATGGTCTAAAACTCAAACCGGTCCTCACAAAGATAGTTGTACAAGTACACGTGCGCACACACATTCTTGAATATGTGTTTTACGGGGACTCTCCATAGGCGTAATGATTTTTATACTGTACAAACTGTATATTCTCTCCCCCTACACTAACCCTACCCTAAACCTACCCATCACACAAAACGTTCTTGAATTAGAAAAAAAAACTAAAACAGTTTAGTATGGTTTTTTTTTTTTTAACTATTTGGTTTGTTTGTCCTCATAAACCACATATACCTGGACATACACACACAGACACTCACACATACACACAGACGTGCACACACAAACACACAGATTTCAATGAAACATTTCAACTTTGTAACACTTTGTTTTGTAATTATGGCGTGTTTATTCTCGTGTTTCAGGCTTTGGAGGTGCGAGACGGTGGCCGTGCACCAGTGCCTCCTCTTCATCACGGGGACCTTCACACTCACAGCACTGAGATGCAGATCTCCTGCAGTCCCTGTTACTGCTGCTCTCCTACTGCAGACACTGAGAAAGGTAGAGGACTCAGTATGGTACTCATTTAGTACTATGGCATATATCAAATTACCATGTTATTGCCATCTGATACCATCACTGTGCTGTGGTACTTCCACAGTATTTTATAAGGGAAGGTTTGCTGAAATAAACAGCTTTGTTTTGTCCTTTTAGATTACAGGAACGGTTCACCTCTGCCTCAGTTTTCCAGCTCTCCCAAACCCAACAACAGTTATATGTTTAAACGCGAGCCTCCCGAGGGCTGCGAGAAAGTTAAAGTGTTTGAAGATCTCATGTAAGTACCATTGCACTACTGTGGATTCTCATAAAATGCTTTTTTAAAACCATATTGTTGTATACATCCAGAGAGCATTCTTTGGTTTTTGGTTTTCCTTGGCATTTGCTTGTAAAAAAAAAAAAAAAAAAAAAAAAAAAAAAAAAAAAAAAAAATATATATATATAAATAGAGCTCAGTTTAGCACATAAAGCATCATGTTATACTTGTTAGACATGTTTTTTTAGTACCATAGTTATGCCATGTTTCATGTTTGTGGAAAATAACATGACTTTTCCAGTAATTTGTTATTTAAAAAAAAAAGTAAACATATAAAAAAGTATTTTATAGAGATTGCACTCACAAAGAACAATTTCTAGCCAATTAAATATTTGAGATCTGAGCATAACTACAAAATTTTATGACATATGCTACTTCCACCCCGGGTCCCTGTATGAAATACTAATATGCAATGTTTGCATGTAAATATTTGCATGTATATTGCATGTAGTTTTGTTGTGATGTATATTTTATATGAATGTTATTTATATTTTATATTTGCATATATACACTATATAAATCAGTTTATATGTAAATAAACTGATTTATATTTGTATTAAAAAATATATATATATACTGTTATAGATTAATACTATTTAAAAACAATTAATTTCTGAGATCTTTGCAGTTTATTAATAAGCATGTGTGTATTGTCAAGTGACGTGTGTAGTTTTGTTGTGATATAAAAAAAATTAATTTATGTGATATATGAAAACAGATTTATATTTGAATATATTATAATAAATCAGCATGTGTGTATATATGTATATGTGTGTGTGTATATATATATATATATCAGTGTATACACACACACAACTCATTTTAATGTCCACTGACCTTGTCATTTGCCGTAATTGATTTTTTTTTATTTTTATCTTGTAGCACGTGTAGGACACAAGGCTTTCCCATCTTTTCCTGCCCCGACAGAAACAAGGTGAACTTCACTCCAAGCGGCTCTGCCTTCTGTCCTGTAAAGCTGCTGTGTTCGTCCCTGTTCCCATCAGATGCTGCTGCTCAACCCAGTCCGCTGGATAATCAAACTTCAGGACAGACGTCTGGTCCATTTACAGAGGCCACCGTGCAAAACAGCTTCCCGCTGCGGCCCATGCCCTCTGAACGCTGCAGTATTAGGAAGTGCCTGCTGCTCAGTTAGCCAATCAGAGCTCAGATCTGAAACCGCTGTCTGACTCTACTTTCTAGGAAATTTTGTACTTGCTAATGGTTGTACAAAAGGACCATTATGTTGTATATTGAACTTTGTCTTGCAGTTTCATGTAATTCTGCTGGAATGCACAAATCTTTACTTAATCTTACAGCACATCCTACTAACCAGGTAAATCACATTAGATATGACAGTATTTAGCTGTAATCCAACAGCCAAAAATGTTCTTTCATGCCTTAACACATAACTCAGGTTTAGCTTCCATTAGGGCTGGATGATATAGCTATAACTAATTATATCTCAATATTATTTTTCAGTCTTTTGATGATGTATATCATCATTTCACCCCAACAGTCACTGTACTGCTAGCAAAATAATTGCAAATATATTGTGCATATTCAAAATACTGCCCAGCCCTAACATCCATACTTCCCTGTTTGAGTAATGGTTTTGTCATTTTAGCGTCTTCCTCTTTTATTCATGTGACACTGTTATGTGTATAAACAGAACTGCTGGATGCTCACATTAAAGTGACATTTATATATTTGTGTGTATTTCCATGTGTTTTACTTCAACTATGTGCTTCCTATATTGTTTGGTTGAATTGGGAATTCAGGAGGTTTTTTACGTTAGTGCTGAGATTCTATCTGTCTATCCGTCCATCCATCGTTCTATCTTTCCAACCATCTATCATCCATCTATCTATCGTTCTCTTTCCAACCATCTATCATCCATCCATCATTCTATCTGTCCATCTGTCCAACCGTCTGTCTGTCCATCCATCGCTCTATCCATCTGTCCGTCCGATCCTTCATTTACTGCAATAACTTACCTTCTAACTCAAAAATCTAAATATTTAAAGATCAATTTCCAGTTAGTTTTTGTGTATATAGAGTACACAAAGGTATAGCCGCACTATTGGATTAAAATTACACATCTTTTATTAATTCATTACATGCCATTCAGTTACATATTAATGGTAGAAATGTAAACAATAATACAGCACAAAATATTGAAAATTATATGGCATTATTTGGTGTAGCAGTTTCTAATATATGATGCATTTATTTTTCTTTGTGTAGGAAAGCACTGATAATAATAACTGACTTCAGTAAGGCCATTTGGTCCCACTGGGTATTAGATGTTATGTGGATTCACATTTTAAATAATGCATTATTACATTTTATTGCACTTACATGTTTGCAGGTTAACAACTTGAAGTGAAAGGTAATACCCAGGTAATCATATTTAAAATGCTTGAGGATATTTGTAGTACATAGGACCCAGGTTTCAGACACACACACAATCAGCACAAATACAATTAATCAACATAAACATAAATGCTTACTTCATAGGACCTACTTTGTCCAATAGTGCAGGAAAAATAACTTCCAGAACCTAGACTGTAAAAAGTGAATGGTTACAGTTGCATTCTATAACTTCTATAACCATACATCTTAAAAATATATACACTTTGTAATAGCTGCTTTCACATTAGCTAGTTTCCATAAGATAATATACAGTATGACTTTCATTAAAATAAATGAATTCAAGGACTGTCCTAAACCCCTCTCATATTTAAGGCTTTTGAAATGCAGCATTAGTTTTAGTTGTCGGCACTAAAGTAAGACAAAATGCATCTTTTAACTACAGTTATCCAGGAAATTTTACATTTGCAAAAAATACTTTAACTGGTCAAGGCTGAACATCTACAATAAATAATGATAAAAAACATGCAATATCACAATATACAAACCAAAACTACTTACTGTTGCTGACTATGTTGAGAAATGTTAATATATACATTTATGCAATACAAGAACATCCACAATGTTATGGCAAATCAAACTGCCTTGACAATACTAGCAATAAAAAAAAAAAAGGAATCAAGGCCAGAGTGATTATTATTAATTTCCTTTGGCAGCAAATATGTCTTCATTAAATAATTAAGGTTAACTGCTATGGCATAAAGAAATCACTGTTAAGATCTGTCCAGATCTGTAGGCCTCTTGCATAAACTGCCGTTTGTGCGACACGAGCGATAAAGTGCATCTGTAACAGGGCGGATCAAGCATTCAGTAGCTCATCTTCCTCATTGGTTCGGCCGATTGCATCCGGGTTTGATAGCGGATCCAGATCAGCAAACAGATTGAACCAAGCAGAGAGATCTTTAGAGGTATCTGTAACTGAAGAAGAAAAAAAAAAAAAGAAAAAAAAAAAAAAAAAAAAAAAAAATTCAAAATTAGAAGTGATGCATTTATTTTTTAAAAGATGTATAACAATACAAAAAGACACCCTAAAGTTAGAGGTGTAAATATTTGCTCTGAAATTATGTCTCTCAATTTGATGTATTTATTTCTTTTTTAAAGCCACAATATGTAATTTTTCGCCACTAGAGGTCGCTTGTGCAAAACAAAGGCGTAGCTTGATGACAGCTTGATTTCGCAGAGCTTTTATGCCGCAGACGAGCGCTTCTGCTTCTTCCACTCATGCGTATGTGGGGTAACGCAGCGCTGTTTTATCATATTAGATACATCTGAGTGTGTTGAAAGTTATGTTATAATGCTACTCTGTGCATTCGCTCGGCGGCTCCTATGAGACACTTGTTGCACACTGTAGTGAGCTAGATCGATATTAGGCATGGTGAAACAGGGTACTCGCGGTAAATCAAGAAAACGAGATCTAAACAATAAGACTAACTGTGTTGAGCTGTATAACAATGATTAGTTTTCTGTCGATGAATGTATCCAAACAGTTGCTCACCTGTCTAATAAAACACATAATATATTAAAGCGTCTTTGGTGTTTCCATGGTTTCTACAAAATAAAACCGGAAATTGAGGATAACGCGGGTATGATGTCATTGACAGGCGACGCACGGACACGGTCCATGTCCTGGTTAAAATAGCCTTTTCTCTGGATTTAAACATTCTTGGAAACATCCGGGATAATGTAAGTACACAAGTCAACAAAATATTTAACACTGTTCTAGTGGTTTTTGTATATTTTAATACTAAAATCTTCCATATTGTGCCTTTAAGGGGTTATTGTGATTCATACTTTTACAACTGAAAATATATCAATTATATTTTGGATAAGAAATGAACACAAAATACATGATTGTAAACAAGTATTAAATTCTGTTTCAGATCAATGCATCACAATGGATCAATGCATGTTTACACTCCCAATATTGAGTCTGGCACACTATAAAAGCTCTGATCATTTACCTTTCACTGCAGATTTGGAAGAGTTTTGACTCGCTACAGATGAGCTTTCAGGGATATTCTGTGGAAAGGCTGTTGCCCAACCTGGAATACAGACAATATTAAAGAGAATACTGTTTTTTTTTTTTTTTTTTTTTTTTTTAAAGAAATTAATACTTTTATTCAGCAAGGATGCATTAAATTGATCACAACTCTCAGTAAAGACATTTATAATGTTACAAAATTTTCTTTGGACTTTTTTACTCAAAGAATCCTGAAAAAAATATGACGGTTTCTACAAAAATATAAAGTGTTTTCAACATTTATAATGAAAATGATAATTAAAGGTGCAGTGTGTAGTATTTATGAGGATCTATTGACAGAAATGCAATATAATATACATAACTATGTTTTCAGTGGTGTATAAAGACCTTACATAATGAACCGTTATGTTTTTATTACCTTAGAATGAGCCATTTCTATCTACACACACCGCGGGTCCCCTTACAGTGAAGTCTCCATTTTGCGCCGTCATGTTTCTACAGTAGCCCTAAACGGACAAACTGCTTTACAGAGCGCTAGCTACTCTCTGCTGTCTCAGACGACATCTTTGTCCTGTGTCGGCCACCGTAGCTTCTCTATGTGCTTCGAAAGGGAGGGGTGAGCGGTGGGCGGTTGCAATTCACAACCTCACCGCTAGATGCCGCTAAAATTTACACAGTGCACCTTTAAGACAGCATATTAGAATAATTTCTGAAGGCTCATGTGACACTGAAGACTGGAGTAATGATGCTGAAAATTCAGCTTTGAATCACAGGAATAAATTACATTTCAAAATATAATTAAATAGAATATTTATAATATTTCACGTTTTACTGTATTTTTGATCAAATAAACGCAGCCTTGGTGAGCATCTTTCAAAAACAACAAATTGGTAGAGTTCCATGATGATCTATTATTATGGTATCATCTATTTTAGAAGAACCTTCCCCTAAAGCACCCGACCGGTTACATTACATCTTAGTAAGAGTCTGTTCTTGACCAGAATAAACTGCAACATGAAGCAGACTTTCTGCCAAATATCTCTGTTCACCTGAGACAGTGGACTGTAGGCCGTTCATGTTCTGGTCGAGTAGTGTGGAAGGCAGAAAGAAGGCAGGCTCCTCCTCAGTCGGCTGTGTCTCTGCTCTGCTACTGCCGGCCGGTTCGTCCTCCCCAAACACCTGACGCCATTCCTGCGAGAAACCCCTGTCCTCCAGAGAACTGCTGCCCAGAATCTCATCCAACAAACTCAAGCCATCCTTCTCCTGACCGCCAGAGAAACACTCATCAATTCCTGTATATGCAGTGTACAGAGAGAGAAAAAAAGTCATTGTTGATCATGGGCTTTTTTACATGTTCAGCTTTCTTTAGTATGTAATGTTGCTGTTTGAGCATAAATAAGGTCTGCAAAGTTACAAAGCACAAAGTCCACTCCAAAGGAAGTTATTCTCTATATCAGTGCGCACTGTTTCTGAACTCCCTGAAACGCCTCCATTGTAGTTTACATACTCTGTGTGTTTTCTTCCAGGAATGAACACATCAAAATACTCCTCATTTAAATAATTCCCGCCCAAGGCATACCCAGAAAAAGGGGTCGGGGCCTGGTTGAGTTAGGTTATGATAAGGGGCATGACATTTCTCAAACACGCTCGAAGCGCTTGACCAATCAAAACACACTGGTCCAACTGACCAATCAGAGTGCATTGTGCTTTTCTGAAGAAGGGGCTTCCCAGAGACAGGAAATAAACAGAGCGTGTCTGACAGACTGGGAAGAGAGGTGCTGCGATAATGTAAAATATGAGAAAATCAAGCACGAAAACCTATTCTAGTAGAACCACAAAACAATATCAAGACAAAAAAGGGTATAATAGGTCTCCTTTAAGGATGAACATTAGTTATTGTGTTTTTCCTGTGGACAATACTCATGTATAAATGCATGTATGAGAGCTTTACCTGTTTGTATGGCGTTACGGCTCAGAGTTTCTTCTTCAATTGAAATAAGCCTGAAACAGAAGAGACGAGCGATTATATCACATATTAAACTAAAGGAAATGAGGACCGAACAGCTCTTACGTTTCATCTGTATTCTGACTCGTCTCCTCATCTTCTGCTTTTGCCTTCGTTTTCTTCTTCACCTTTTTCTTTGAAGCTTGATCTGAACCCTGCGTATCAGACACAACAGATGAACATATTTGTTGGACATGCATCTTAATACCACTGCCTGTTTGTTCAACAATGGAAGATGGATGAGTATTTTTTGTTTAAGGTAATACAGTTTAATAAAAAGTAATTATTTTGCAATTCTATCTGGTGACTCATGCAGCAATTAAAAACAATCAAAAATCTGAGGCAAAAGCCCATTTTTGGGATGAATAATCAATAGGTTCCTGCTGTGACAACTTGCCCCACATAGTATGAGAACATTCCTCTATTACTGATAGAGACAATATCAAGATGATGTGCCATAATTCAAACCTCACTCTGTATCATACACCCCCATTCAATAGTTTGAGCAATAAAAACAGTACTATTGTGAAATTTTACAATTTAAAACCGTTTCTATTTGAATATATTTTAAAATGTAATTTATTCCTGATGTCATTTCGTAACAATAAAAAAAGTCTTTATTGTCAATGTAATCAAATGAATGCATCTGAATCTTACCGACCCCAAACTTTTGAAATGTAGTGAATTCTTCCAGAATATACTTTAGATAAAATCACCTGCTAAACATACTGTATAAACGTAAATATACAATTCTCTTCCTTAAAACTAAATAAAAATGTTCAAATCAAACACCCAAATCTCACTGGAAAACAAAACTAATTGATTTTATAGTTAACACCAAATGAGGACTATATACTGTGGAAGCTTGTTTCTGCCACAAAATAAAAAATAAGGTAATTGCGACTATCAATTCTGATTTTTTTTCTCGCAATTGCAAGTTTACATCGCGCGAACTGCTTCTTTTCTCAGAATTGTGAGATATAAACTCATAAAGTCAGTCTTTTTTCCCTCAGAATTGGACTTTAAAACTCGCAATTACGAGTTTATATCTCACAATTCTAAGAAAAGAAGTAAGAATTGCGAGAGATAAACTCATAATTGCGAGAACTAAGTCAGAATTGTGAGATAAAAAGTCGCAATTATCTTTTAAGTAAGGAATAATTGACAACGGGCCGTTGTATTATTAGAAAAATAATGCACACCCGAGTCGTTACACCTCGGGTGTGCATTACTTTTCAATAATTCAACAGCCCGGAGTCAATTATTCCGCTTATACTACGGTTACCACACCTCAAAAAATAGTTTGTATATATATATGTCAAGTTTTGTCCTTAATACGCCCTTGTGTGTAGGACTAATTTTCTAAACCCAAACCTCTGTTGCTAATTCTAAAACGTCATTTTAGAACTAGTAATGGAGGCTTGAGCCACTGATAGCAGAGCGCTAGATAGAGAGAGAGAGAGAGAGAGAGAGAGAGAGAGAGAGAGAGAGAAAGCGTGTGTGAATGAGTCTGTGTCTCTCTACAGTGTTCGGCAGCAGTGTCTTTACTGTAAGTTTATCTGCTTCAAGAACAGCACCGTTATTACATCGCTACGAGAAACGTCATGTAGCTTTTAAGTTGTTAAACTATTTTACTGACAAAATCATCAGAGCCGCGCTGACAACACGTTTCTGTGCGAGTGTGTGTCTCCGTAATGTGTGTGTGTGTTTGAGTGGGAGAAAGAGTATGTGCTTTCCATACATAATAAAACGTAATTTTGTGGCAAAAAACATGGAAATAATTTGTCGTTTTTATCCTATTGTTCACTATATTTATTTGCTTGGTCAGTGTCGTTGTGGGTTTTGGTTCTTTGCTGTTGTAGTCTATAAGGACCTTTGAAATAACTGAACTCATTTGGCGAAGTGATATAGAACTGTAATGCGGTCAAAACCTGTCTGGAACTACTTTAGCCATGCATTCCCTGAAAATAATTGCACACCTTAGAACGTTCGTCAACCAATCAGATTCAAGCATTCAATAGCCCTGTAGTATAAATAGTTTTATTCCATGCCGGAAATAAGCTTCCATAATATACACATCCATCCCCAAAATATTAATATAAAACATCTCCATAATGAGAATTTCATGAAAGCTCTCACCCCCAGTGCTGAAGCCTCATGTGTCTGGCAGCCTTTGAAGCTCTCATGAATAGCAGCCATAGTGTGAGAGGTTTTCTCCCAGAAATGTAGCAATGTGGTCTGAAGCACAGGAAAGACAGATATTTATCTTTATGACACGACTCTCTGCAAGACTTGCTAAATTGTAAGAGATAACTGCTTTTATTAACAATTAATTTAGATAAAATAATAATAAAATAACTAATTCATGGCTTAATGACTTATGATTGCATTAATTTTCACATCAAATGCATTATAGTTTCATATTATTGTATAGATATATATAGTTGCACACATCACATGTACAATGCTCGCAACTCAGGTAAAATAATAATAATAAATAATAAAGCTACAAGAAGCAGCACCTGATAGGTTGTCAGGACGTGTGAGAGCAGATTACAGCGACTGGCTCCGAGCAGATCAACCTTCTGACACACATCATTCTTCAGCTTGTCAAAACTCGTCTTGGTGTGACGCACCTGAGTTTGAACCTGAAGGATATAAAGAGATGAAGCTTCTCTCCATCAAAAAACAACCGCTAGATAAATATTGATCTGGTGAACCCATGGAGTGTCTAATGGTTTTTAACTGATCCAAAGTCAGTTTTAGAATGTAGGTATTTTTAATTCATTTAATGACTTTTAATACATATGCTTATATAACACTAAGAGAATGATACTTAATTGCTTCTAATTTACCTAGTTTGCAAACGCCCTGCTTAATAGCACACAAAACAAGGACTACAAATTAATAAAACATATTTAATGGTATTTAATTATTTGTAGATTCCATTTAATAGATTACACTTTCATGAAAACATTTGTGGTTTGTAAACAGTTTCTTTATACATGTTTGGGCTGAGTTTTCATTGCACTTACATGGATTTGACCAGCAGGTGGCACCAGCTTGAGATGTTTAGAGTGAATCATTTTACAAAGCAATTGGTTCAACTGATTCAAAGCTTTGAAAAACGATGGCTGTGTCTGAAATCACCCCCTATACCTTTAAATAGGGCACTATTTGAGGGGACAGCCATTTGTAGTGGTGTACAATAGTGGACTATAGTGGACGTTATCGAGTGCACTCATTCAATCCCACAATGCACCGCAATAACGAGAGTACAACTGATGTACGCTCAACGGCTAGAGAATACCCATAATGCACTGCGAGAGTCGCGCGCTGAATGAATTCCCGCGTCTGACCAGAAGATGGTGCCCACAGCTGAATTAATCATCCATCCATTTTCCAAACCGTGCTGGTCCAGCATAATATCATACAGGTATAAATTCATTTTTAATTTATTATTAAATTGTTTAATTACAGTTTATACATGCTAGATTCAATGCCAGAGTCCTGTTTCAAATATTAAACAGCAAGCAGAAACTAAGCAAAAGCGGCAGCCCTTCTGGTGCACTCAGTGTCCGAATTCACACACTCATTTTCACACTCCTTTGACACTCATAGTCAAGTGGACTATATTAGTGGAGTAATGTAGGGAATAGTAAATGAGGGTATAGGGGGCAATTTCGAACACAGCAGTAGTTTCTCCCATCACACTGGCTGTGTCTGAAATTGCATACTCTCCTGAGTAGGTAGGTACAGTGGGGAAAACAAGTATTTGATACACTGCCGATTTTGCAGGTTTTCCTACTTACAAAGCTTGTAGAGGTCTGTAATTTTTATCATAGGTACTCTTCAACTGTGAGAGACGGAATCTAAAACAAAAATCCAGAAAATCACATTGTATGATTTTTAAATAATTAATTTGCATTTTATTGCATGACAAGTATTTGATACACTGCCGATTTTGCAGGTTTTCCTACTTACAAAGCTTGTAGAGGTCTGTAATTTTTATCATAGGTACTCTTCAACTGTGAGAGACGGAATCTAAAACAAAAATCCAGAAAATCACATTGTATGATTTTTAAATAATTAATTTGCATTTTATTGCATGACAAGTATTTGATCACCTACCAACCAGTAAGAATTCCGGCTCTCACAGACCTGTTAGTTTTTCTTTAAGAAGCCCTCCTGTTCTCCCCTCATTACCTGTATTAACTGCACCTGTTTGAACTCGTTACCTGTATAAAAGACACCTGTCCACACACTCAATCAAACAGACTCCAACCTCTCCACAATGGCCAAGACCAGAGAGCTGTGTAAGGACATCAGGCATAAAACTGTAGACCTGCACAAGGCTGGGATGGGCTACAGGACAATAGGCAAGCAGCTTGGTGAGAAGGCAACAACTGTTGGCGTAATTATTAGAAAATAGAAGAAGTTCAAGATAACGGTCAATCTCCCTCGGTCTGGGGCACCATGCAAGATCTCACCTCGTGGGGCATCAATGATCACGAGGAAGGTGAGGGATCAGCCCAGAACTACACGGCAGGACCTGGTCAATGAACTGAAGAGAGCTGGGACCACAGTCTCAAAGAAAACCATTAGTAACACACTACGCCGTCATGGATTAAAATCCTGCAGCACACGCAAGGTCCCCCTGCTCAAGCCAGCGCATGTCCAGGCCCGTCTGAAGTTTGCCAATGACCATCTGGATGATCCAGAGGAGGAATGGGAGAAGGTCATGTGGTCTGATGAGACAAAAATAGAGCTTTTTGGTCTAAACTCCACTCGCCGTGTTTGGAGGAAGAAGGATGAGTACAACCCCAAGAATACCATCCCAACCATGAAGCATGGAGGTGGAAACATCATTCTTTGGGGATGCTTTTCTGCAAAGGGGACAGGATGACTGCACTGTATTGAGGGGAGGATGGATGGGGCCATGTATCGCGAGATCTTGGCCAACAACCTCCTTCCCTCAGTAAGAGCATTGAAGATGGGTCGTGGCTGGGTCTTCCAGCATGACAACGACCCGAAACACACAGCCAGGGCGACTAAGGAGTGGCTCCGTAAGAAGCATCTCAAGGTCCTTGAGTGGCCTAGCCAGTCTCCAGACCTGAACCCAATAGAAAATCATTGGAGGGAGCTGAAAGTCCGTATTGCCCAGCGACAGCCCCGAAACCTGAAGGATCTGGAGAAGGTCTGTATGGAGGAGTGGGCCAAAATCCCTGCTGCAGTGTGTGTAAACCTGGTCAAGAACTACAGGAAACGTATGATCTCTGTAATTGCAAACAAAGGTTTCTGTATCAAATATTAAGTTCTGCTTTTCTGATGCATCAAATACTTATGTCATGCAATAAAATGCAAATTAATTACTTAAAAATCATACAATGTGATTTTCTGGATTTTTGTTTTAGATTCCGTCACTCACAGTTGAAGAGTACCTATGATCAAAATTACAGACCTCTACATGCTTTGTAAGTGGGCAAACCTTTAAAATCGGCAGTGTATCAAATACTTGTTCTCCCCACTGTACTTATTTTGAATAAGTACTTACTTTGCGAACGCTAAAAAAGTATGTTCCCTATGGTATGAATGTGTGTAGTGTAGGGCAGATACAATCAACCTACGCATCACTGATCCATAATTCACACATCACCGACACACATGCATATTTGACATGTCCCCTTTAAGAAGAGGGAGCGGGTTCATGAGAGTTTGAGAGTTTTGTTGATGCGTTGTTCTGAAGCAAAAGTTGATAATAAAGTAAAACGTAAACGTAATCCGGACCGTCATGTTGTCATTATCATGTGATCTACCAGCGTCAGTTGCAATGCTGCACTGCCATTCACAGATCCTCTCCCGTGGCCTCATGGGATAGTAAAGTATCCATCGTATGCACATTTCAGAATCTCACCAGAAGTAGTAGGTCATCCGGTTACTTTTTGCCTACTCTTTTATGAGTACTGTGAATTCAGACATACTTTTTTTTCCTCACATACTGTTTTTCACCTACTATATAGTAGGGAAGTATGCGATTTTGGATGCTGCCTCTATCACCCCACTGCAGATGAGAATGATTAGAAGACACGTTACTCCTCCTGCTGGTGAAAAGTTTCACTGCAGTCACTGCAGGGCTTGTCACAGAAAAATGTCCAGCCTAAAGCTGCATCAAAACTTGTCCAAAAGAAATTAAAATTAACTAGCCCTATTTTTCCCCCATCAAATCACAGTTGACAGCTTCAGGATTCCAATAAAGGGCATAAAAATAAATGTTTTTAATTTATTTATTCTATTTTTTTATTTGGTTAATTTTAGCTAGACTTAAATGTAATATTTAATTATTTAATCTATATTTTAAGAGTTCCTTAATCTCTTTTTTTATTTTAGTACTATTAAATTCTTCTTTTACCGTTTGATTTTAATTTTCAGCACTTTCCATGATAACTTGTTTAAAATGTGAGCTATAAAAATGAATAACACTGTCACAATGTGATATGCGGACATGCCCATTCATAATCTTTTTGAATAAAAAAAATCTAGCTTTGCCTTAAAACACTTACTGTCCTTTCACTTCCCCAATCCTTTTAACACATTGTTTTTTCTGATCTCAGAAATATCACAAGCATCAATGTGCCAAACTCAATGGACTACTTGCACAACTACTTCCGCATTCTACTTATTACATCTCGGGAGTTTCCGGTAACAGCTTTCAATGCACCTACATACATGAGAATACAGATTATTTCTACGTTTTATGGCTGCCAATTGATTAAAACAATGAAGCATGTTCTCTGCATTAACATGAATTATCTTGAGCCTCCTGAAATGTTTCTATAAATATATTTTCTGTGCATTCTGAATAATAAATAAATACATTTCCTCACTATCCTGCAGCAGTCCAGTCCTCGTCTCTCATTAACAGTGTTCTTACCTTACTAATCATATTTCATACCTGTTGAGTTTACATTTTTAAATGAATTTGACTAATAATAAAGGATTGCTTGTGTGCGCTGTGCTTTTATTCCAGTCTTTTAAAATAGTTGAATGAACGAATGCTCGGTATTTACCTTAAATAAATGTAACGATGTTAAATATTTAATTAATCTTAAACAGTAAAGCACACAGTAGAGGAGAAAGACAGTCAACTAGACCTACTTTGAATATTAATCATGCATTTTGGGCATAAACATTTAAATTACATACAATAAAATGACTGACAATGAAAAAATGACAGAATAGTGATTAAAATATTTAAAACAAATAAATAAAGGTTCGTATTCATCAGGTGTCTCACGCTTCAGCATCGCGGTCACTAGTTTAGATGAGCACTGAAATCCTGTGGTGAAATAATCATGTACTGTATGTTTACCATCCGCTGCTTTCTCAGATCGGCTTGTTTGGATTACAACTTCATGTTTTGTTTGGACTTTATGTTTGCTGTTGAGTTTGGAAAATTCTGTACATAGTAATCATCAGAATATCTCTTCTCCAGTCTCTGAAAAAGTCCAGATTTTTAAATCTTCTTGTGGACACACATTTTAGGTGCCATTTATTGAACTCGATGACTACAGTACATTGAAAATATACACAATTGGAAATAAGTGAGTATTTCAAAACGGAAGTGCGTCATGAAGCTCAGTGCAAGTAGTCCATTAACCTGCCTTAAAATTCCTGGCGTGGGCGTAACTCACGTAATCTCATCAAAAGTGCCTCCATATTATCTCTCCCTCACTTGCTCTTTCAGTGGTCCTTAGGTTGCCAGGTATTCATTCCAAGAATACACATTAGTAAAAGTATCCCTTTTCTTCTGTTGCCTACAGATAAACTTTTTGGCAGCCGCAGTACACTATAAAAGTATAGCTCAAAAAAAACAAAACCCACGGCTCTGTAATTTTTCCCGCTACTGCTTTTTCAGAATAGTCCAATTGTGTGGGACAGCTGGGGCTCTGGGGGAGACTGACCTTACGGAACTTCTCCATCTGCTTGTGTGTGTCCGGGTCGAGCTCCTGAGAAACGTCCTTCATCCAGAGCAGCGCTCCTCTGTACTCTGTCCGTGACTGTTCCATCCTGTTCACCGTCAGCCACGTATCTGAGATTGCTCGGTAACGGAAGGTCTCCACCTCCTGGAACAGGCGACCCAGCGGACCTCGCAGCGCCAATCTGCAGTGAGAAACCAATGAAATGATAAGTATTCTTAAACCAATCACATTTGACTGACAGAAGATGATATAGAATCTTCAGTGAATTCCAGGCTGGTTTATGTTGGTTAGAGCTGGTTATAGTGCTGGTATAGCTAGTGGACTAGCATAGTCTGTTCTCAAGCAAAACTGAGCTGGTGTAGCTGATCTACCAGCATTCCCGCTTCACATGCTGGTGACCAGAGCAAACCAGCAACCAATTTTGTGTTTAAAAGACGTCTAATAGCCATCCAAACACAGCCCAGACCTCTAGGCTAAAACAAGGCAAAATTTGGGCTATCAGTGAAAATTTAATAGACGAATGAGACCAAACACCTTGTAATCACTGTTGACTTTGCTTACACGATGGAATATCATACATCTCGTAAGTTATTTTGACAAAAACGATATGCAACCAAGAAGAGACCTTTGCTGTGAAGAGAAGCAGAGCGCTTTCCCAGTAGCTTGCATGATCTTTCCAGCACGACTCTTGTCTTGAGAGCCCTGCGAACGCAGGAACCGACCCAATTCATTCTCCTCCTCAGACAGAACTGAAAAGAGCATCAGAACTTAGCCACATATACTAATTGTTTTCTTTGAATATTAAATTATGGCTAAAAATCTACCTTTAAGTTTTAAACATTTGAACGGCACAGCAAACAGTTGATCCTTGTGAAAAAGAAGTACACTTTAACATAGAAAATAGTACTTAAGGAAATAATACACTTCAAAATAGCCTAAATTCAATCTGCTCATCATATAAAGTGATCGTGTCTCTTCAGAAAATTTGGTCTAAACCGCTCAATTCATATAGTTTATTTTTACGATCTCTTTATGAACTTCTTGAAGCATCAAAGTGGTAGTTGCGTTGCTGTCAATGGAGGGACATAAAGAGTCAGATTTCATTAAAAAGATCTTCATTTGTGTGACGATGAACGAAAGTCTTACAGGTTTGAAATGACATGAGGGTGAGTAATTAATGACAGAATTTACTTTTTTGGGTGCAAACTATTAACTGAATGCAATGTTTTCAGACCCTTAAATGCATGTTGTTTACAATTATCTGAAAAAGTTTTAGATTTTATTAAATGCAATTAGCTGAATTTAAGGTAATTATATTATTGTAATGATGCAATTTAGTACATTTAAAATAAGTTCACTTTAAATGTAATATCAAATGACACTAGTTAAAAATATAATCAAGAACTTTGCACATGCTGCAGTATTTTAGTCAACAAAATAATTGTCTTTTTTTTTTTTTAAAGAATGACAAAAGATTATTAAAACAATGGGTTAAAATAAAGTAAAACCTTTCATTTGACATTATTACAAAGTGCACTTTAAAAGTGTACTTAAGTGTGTTAAGAAACATATTCATGAGATGCCCTGTCCAAATACCCACACTTACGGTCTTGGCCACTTGAAAATGCCAAAGCGTTGTGCCCTTAAAGGCAGCGGTTTTTCACCGCTACAGGTCGCCTATTCAAAACAAAGGCGTAGATTGACACCGAGATTGAGCGCGGAATCTTGGGAGTTGTCGTCTTCACCTCAGCCGGTGAAAAAGAATCAGGACGGGACTCGGGCAAAGCTCATGTTCATGGATGAGATTAATAACATTGCTGTAGTATGAAGCAGAGCAAGGCCGAGTGTTGTGGGGCTGAACGAGGTCACTGGAGCGATTGCTGATGAGAGACGAGCGCGACACACGGCTGGAGAGAGGTGGAGCTTTTATTATGCCACAGTCGCCGTTTCCGCTTCTTCCGGTCAAACTAATGTGGGGTAACGCAGCGCTGTTTTATCATATTAGATACATTTAAATGTGTTGAAAATGATGTTATAACGTTACTCTGTGCGTTCACACCGCAGCCGCTATAAGATACTTGTTGCACACTGCAGTAAGCTAGATTGATATTAGAATAACATATTAATAAATGCTCGATGGCTTGTGTTGTTAAATGGCATGCAATTAATTTTAAAACATATTGTATGACGGAGAAAATGCTGTATTACTGTACAATAATTAGTTTTCTGTCTATAAATGTATCCAAACAGTTGTTCCCTTGTCTAATAAAACATATATTAAAGCATCTTTGGTGTTTCCATGGTTTCTACAAAATAAAACAAGGGTAAGGGGAGTATGATGTCATTGATATGTGGTTAAAATTGCTTATTTCTCTGGATTTAAAAATTCTTGGAAACATTTGGGATAATGTAAGTACACAAGTCAACAAAATATATAACATTGTTCTAGTGGTTTTGTGAAATTTTAATCCAAAAATTTTACATATTGTGCCTTTAATACACACTAAACGCACTCTCGAATCTCACACTTCGGAGCTAAGCGTATCCCATCACACATTATGTTCGGGAACTCACGTGCCCCGAAATCGTAAGATGTCGAGGAAAACGTTCCACTGTAAGTTAAATAAATTCGATATTACATATAATTTGGTAGTAAAACATAAAGTGTTGCACATTTTATTGGTGCAAAGATGAGTAGGCTTTGTGTATTTTGAGCAACTGCTTTTTATCACTTAATTAGAAGCACCAGGATTTTACAATTGTGTCTTTTGTTAGTTACATAGCGACTACTGAACAGACATTTATTTTAAAATGCAAAGTATTTAAAATAAAAAAAGCTCTGTATACATTTTTTTTTTGCAACACTATAAGTGTGTCCCATTGGGTAATCAAAAGTCCTATACACACTGCAGTCTTCACACCTACTTAAACCAAATACAGAAAATACGTCATTCAAGTAGACAAGTGGTCAAGTGCAAATGCCGCAAGTGTGGGTATTTGGACAGGGCAAGAGTGGACTCCATTGCTATAATATTATCTGCTAGTTTTTCTAAATATACTTTTACGATTAGAAGTACACTACAAGTGCACATTCAATACAATTAAGCGTACGTCTTTTCCACCAGGGATCAATGATATGAATATTAATAAATGTGTGAATTTGAGGTGTACTTACGGCTGATCCTCCTTTGATACTGTTCAATCACCTTAAGGAGCTCCATGCACGTTCTCTGCACTGAATGAAACACCTGAGGGCAAGCATGCCAAACCAAATCCATCACATGACCGTTTGATTAATTCCGAGAAAACTCTGAATTCTGTCCATTCCTCACCTCCAGTTTAGCATCCAGGTCGGCATCGGAGGCAACGACATGTTCGTCTTCCTTCTTTCCGGTGACTTTGATCAGTGTTTGTTTGGTTTTCCAGTATTTCTGCTGGAACTTGTTCACCACAGATGATTCTTGACTTAGGAGAAAGTGATCAAAATGAGAATAACCTCTGCAAAGACATGACAAAACAATTATGAAAGCATCTCATTTGTTTGAGTCTACAATCATGTCTGCAAAATAATGCATACTCACTGGTTCCCTTTCTCCATGTTTATCAATTATCTGAAATAAAAATGAAAATAATTATCACAACTGATGATGTCACGTTTATAAGTTTAACATGTTTTATAGAAGATAACTGGTCATTGTGTTATTGAAAAAAAGCATTCACGTTTCATCAATGCACCACTAACATAGGCCTCTTCTTTATCTTTTACGTGCATTTCTCTACAGCAAGATATTATCTCTGTTAATAAACCCAATTAACAATATCTGAGATACAGTACACACAATATTCATCCTGCATGTGATTTTCACATCCGGATTTAATTCTCTGCCGCGCCAAAACAAACAGCTACTATATTATTCTGTCATTATGCAACAGCTACAGTAAATGCAGGAAACGATCAACTTATAATAACAGGCATAATAATTAATTGAATTAGTGTGAGACTCACCTTATGCGTTTGGATCAGATGTTTAAGACATTCTGTAACAATAAAATAAAACGCTATGTGTATCTCTGCGTGTTTTTGGGTGCGCGTCCTTGCAGAATGGGCGATGACGTCATGCGCGCTACTGCACGAGCGCACTGCGAATAAAGGAAGAATGGATGGGTGGGTAGAATGACAATTATCTTGAAACTGGGACTGTAAATGCGCAGTTGTGATCGTTCTGGATGACTCGTTGATATTAATATGATATTTTAAGTTTTCGTAGCTTCTAAATCACTAATACAGTTTCTTTGTATCATTATTCAGTTGTAAATTACAGGCGTTATCACGTGGTGCCTGATACTTTTCTCTGCGCTTAGTAGAATAGACTAATCACAGCCGTTTGCAGAGAAAGTGGAAAATGAGAAAGGAAGGACAAAAGAAAGAAATTATATTTTGCACTAAGAAACTGAAAACTATTTTTTATTAAGACTTACTGTAAAAAATGAAGGCAGTGCAAAAAATACTTCCACATGTGACACCACGATAAAAAAACATTTTTTTTTTCCCGCATTACTGTATGAGAATGGAAGTTCTCTGAAATAATTACTTTTAGAAATGTAGAACTTTTAAGAAACATTAAGGTAAACATGCGTTTTACATTCATTTTCAATGTGATCAGTAATTGCCTCCAATGGTGTGTGGCATCAGATTGCATTCAATAATGAAATTACATCCACTTTCACAGCAATTTCATTAATTCACCAGAGAAATGACAAAACCGTTGACACATGATCTCAGCAAAGAAAAATCAATTGCAGGAACTCATTAAGTTTTGCTCTGTCTGTCAAAAATAATGACACATATTCACCAGCACCTGCCATTGAGATCAAGTTCATAAGTGAGTATAAAGACAAACATACTAAAGATTTTTCACAATATTAAAAAGAAAAGAAAATTATATTATTATAATATGAGCTGCGGGTTTGCTCATATCATAACATTAATTCCCCTTAATTTCCCCAAAATATATACAGACATGCTTCTTAATAAATTCACTTATAATATGTGACCCTGGACCACAAAACCAGTCATAAGGGTAAATTTTTTGAAATTGAGATTTATACATCACATGAAAGCTGAATAAATAAGCTTTCCATTGATGTATGGTTTGTTTGGACAATATTTAGCCAAGATACAACTATTTGAAAATCTGGAATCTGAGGGTGCAAACAAATCTAAATATTGAGAAAATTGCCTTTAAAGTTGTCCAAACGAAGTCCTTAGCAACGCATATTACTACTAATAATACATTTTTGATATATTTACGGTAGGAAATTTACAAAATATCTTCATGGAACATGATCTTTACTTAATATCCTAATGATTTTTGGCATAAAAGAAAAATCGATCATTTTGACCCATACAATGTATTGTTGGCTATTGCCACAAATATACCCGTGAGACTTATGACTGGTTTTGTGGTCCAGGGTCACATATGGATCTTGTATGCATTTTCACTTACACTTGTTTTGTGATGTCTAGACTCCCAAACTAGAAATCATTTGTGTAACACTGATGCCAACCATAATCAAAGGTTACAGATCATTAGTTAAAGGACAGGAATAATTCACACAAAAAATTAGAAATCTGTCATCATTTACTCATCCTTATGTCATCACAATACCACATAACTTGCTTATGGCATAGGTTTTTGTATCCTAATTAAAGTTGCAGACAAATGAGTAAATAATAACAGAATGTTCATTTGGTGGACTATTCCTATTTAGTTAAAAATGGAAATTGACCAAAAAAAAAAAAAAAAGGAATAAAAAGAGATAAAAGATCATCCAGAAGGTAAGTATGGAGACTCGCTGTGGTAGTTATAGTCTGGACAGACTTTCTGCACCAGTTTATAGTGCAGGCTGTAGAAGTATATGTAGACACAAATGACTTTGAACGGTTTTGAGCAGAGCCATGAGACATGGCTGTGAGTCTGGTCCTGGTCACAGCTATGAGACGGGTCATACCAGCAGCGTGCGCTTTTGGTAGCTCTCTCCACCTTCTCATGCTCCACCCTGCAGTTAAACATCCTCGACTCCACCGAGTGCAGAACAGTTTGTTGAGTCGTTGCATCAAATTCCACCGCTTTGCTTGGAGGAACCAGCCCTATGGAGACGTTTCCACCTCCGGTGGTGTTGTATCGGAAAAACACGCTAAACGTTCCGTTGCCGTGATCCACAATCTTCCCTGTGATAAACAGGTTGAGGCCTGCGGACTTCACTTTGCACTGGAAATCTCCCCAGCCAAACATCTTCTTAGCTTTTCCTCTTTTTGTCGTGAGCCGTTTCCTTGATTGTTGACCGGACGGGTGTGTCTCCGTCAGGTTAGGGGCCCAATCCCAGAGCTCCTGCTCGGGACACGAGCGGAGTTTGTCGGACAGGAGGCCTAGGGTGGGGTCAGCGTCACGGACATCAGGACTTGATTCGGGCAAAGGGTCAGAATCAGCACATGGATACTTCATTGTCGTCTTTGGGCTGTCCATATGTAGAGACCTTGAGGTCAGAGGACTATTTCCATTGGCACATCTGATCTGAGACAAACAAAATAAGACTTTTAGACTTTAGAGAATGAGTTTTAGACAAAAGAGAGACACCGAACTAAAAAAAACCCCCACCATATCAGAAAGACAATATCTCCTTGACTTCACCTGAAAAGATTTGACAGCAAATCTGTCATACAAGAGAGCTTTTATTAGTGAGCTCTTGGATCAATGACCCAAAAGTTACAGTTTGTTACAGTATGTCACTTATCAAAGAGGGGTTCATATCCAACGCCAGGGGTCAGCGCAATGTCAGTCCTGAAACAAATATCAAAAGGTGTTAGGGAGGTGCCTGTAATTGAATTTTGGCCATCAATATCAGATCAAAATGACCTAGAGGAGCGTCAGGGAAACATGGTCTGACTTACAAAGTGTAAAAGAGACACTTTTAACTCTGCAACATCTGAAGAAATAGTTCACCAAAAATGCAGTCATTTATTTACATATTCATGCCATTATTCACTGAAAATCTTCCCCTCCACCAAAACTCTTCAATCTCATTTTCATATTCAAATATCCTACATCAAGATTGTCATTTTATTTATATAGAACTATATAATTACAATGTACATTGTCCAAGGAGCTTTAACATAACAACACAATTAACCAAAA
>CM077176.1:6268786-6271286 GCA_039654105.1 Coreius guichenoti
GCCTGATGTGTGAGCTGGACCTTACACAGGGAGTGGGTGGATAGAGGAGGAGGCAAGAATGGAGAGACCAAGAGACAGGCGTCAACACTAAATACTACTGTTTCTTCAGCTTACAATAGTGGAATGTTGCATTATTAAAAGTATCTGATGAGAAGTCTGAATATTAGAAAAAACTTCTAAAACACAGAGGAGGATAAACTGCAATTGGAATTACAATAGATGAGATATAATTGTATACAAAAACGGTTACATTTGTTCATTCTTTCTCATTCACAAGATTGCGTTTCATCTGAAAACATGATGACAAAATTGCTGACTTTTCTGAGCAGTATTGATCAAGACCAAGACCATTGATGACCAATACTGTGTTCCTTCACATGATATTCTTAACCAACCATTAAATTAGAATTCCTCCCACCAAAGTATTGCTGACTGAAAGGAAAGAGTAGAATGTATTCTAATGTATTAGAATGTACATTCTACATTGCGTCTGTTCATGCAATCAAGATCCATCATTAATGATTATCATAAAAAGGGGAAGGAAGTTGATCTAGTTTCAGTTAACCCCTACGGGTCTGCACAGTTTTGGGGCCCTTTAGAAGTTTTGACATGCTCTGACATTTGTGCTTTTTCAGTTGCTTATAAACATATTAATGGCAAAAGTGTCATTACACTGTATTCAGCACAAACTGGGCTACCATAATATGTGAGCAACATGTATGTACATGCTTGTATTTTTGAGAGAATAACGTTTATGCATGGTTTTTAAAAAAACAAAAAAATGAAGACACTGAAATAAGGCCACACAATAGATATGTGTCCACAAGACTTGACTAATGGGTGTTGTTGCCTAGAGTTTTTACAAAGCCCATATGTGAAGAGGCGTGAATGATCATGAATAATGCTATGAATCACACCTGAGGGAACAAAAGAACTGCACAATGAGCCGCATAATGAATGAGCCTTTGAGTCAGGTATGTGACTGAGAGAGGACCTCTTTACAACATTTACAAAAGAAATATTTTTTTTGTAGTTTATTTAGAATATAACTAACAATATAAAGTGAGAGCCAAAGGCACATTACAAAGGCCTACTATATTTTAAATTATCAAAAACATTATTTTTAATGTTTTTGAAAGAAGTCTCATGCTCAAAAAAACAGTAATATTGTAACATTAGTTACAGTAACATTTTCAATTTCAAAGAGTATACTGTGAATTCAGGTTGATTGGGACACTTTTTTCCCAGTCATTTCAATGGCAAAAAAATTCTGAATCATTTGATTTTGTAAACTATCCGATACACACAATACTCAAACCCTTGTTGGTCTTAGCTGGTTTCTACAGGTTAGGCTGGTCTGATTTTTAGGGATTTTCAGCTGTTCAGAAGACCAGAGGAACCATCTTAAACCAGCAAGCACCAGAAAATAACCTCAAAGTGTTTTTCACATGATGATTTGTTGTCATAAATGTTTATAGAATTCCTTTTGGAATTTCAGAGGATCCTTAAGGAACTTGTAAACATCTCATAACACAAAAACTATATATTTAAATAGGCTAAATGTTCAATTAATGTTACATTTATTAATGATAATCAAAGCTTCCAAACAACATAGTTCTAACTATAAAATGTATGTTCACAGAATTTAAAGACTGGATTATTGCCTTTAATAACACATTCTGTGTAAATCTCAGGTTAAATTTCAGCATTTGATATTGATAATAATACCAGTGTTCACATACTTTTAATCCATCCTTTATAAAGCTCTCATAAACTATGTTTCAGTCTTTGATCTTACATGATTTGTAACTGATACCATTAGGATCGGTTCCAAATTCGGACAGAAATTCCAATAGAAATCATGTAGAGAATGTATTCCTTTAGGATTTGAGTTGACTGCCTGTCGCTGAACCTCAGACACAAATACTGTACATCAAAGAGCAAGATCAACACCTGCAGCCAAGAGAAGTGTAAGAGTTAGTGATAAAATGTAAATGTACTTACATCATATATAGAGAAGAGGATCATAAGATGCGTCACACTGCTTGCAATCATCATCATTTAGAAGGTTTTCTGACTCTTGAACTTTCCTTACAGCTGTTCTGATCCCTGTGAAATTCTCAGTGGGATTCAGTGATTCAAGGCTGTTCTCTGCGCTGTGAACACATGGTCAGTCAGCTCCATCTGACACTGATAGCTGATCGCATGAGGGAGGAACGCCTGTGAATGTCGAGTCAACCAATCCAGCTTCACATACACTTTATGACTTTCATTAATACAGTCAGTCCTACAATGCAGTATATTTGTCATGTGCTTATTATATGTCATCATATATTGGATAAAAGCGGATAAAAAAAAATCCACATTCACATTCATATACAGTACATATATGGCATTTTATATACATTATAATATAATGTATGCACTCTAAAAAATGATTGGCTCAGCCTGTTGGGTCGTTTTATTGGGTTAATTTTATTATTTTTTTACTCTCTCTCTC